>CM059426.1:4730218-5294008 GCA_030390025.1 Squalus acanthias | reverse complement strand
TTCTCTCTCTCTCTCTCTCTCTCTCTCTCTCTCTCGCCCCATTCTCTCTCTCTCTCTCTCGCCCCGATCTCTCTCTCTCTCTCTCTCTCTCTCGCCCCGTTCTCTCTCTCTCTCTCTCTCGCCCCGATCTCTCTCTCCTCTCTCTCTCTCTCTCGCCCCGTTCTCTCTCTCTCGCCCCGTTCTCTCTCTCTCTCGCCCCGTTCTCTCTCTCTCTCTCGCCCCGTTCTCTCTCTCTCTCGCCCCGTTCTCTCTCTCTCTCGCCCCGTTCTCTCTCTCTCTCGCCCCGTTCTCTCTCTCTCTCGCCCCGTTCTCTCTCTCTCTCGCCCCGTTCTCTCTCTCTCTCGCCCCGTTCTCTCTCTCTCTCGCCCCGTTCTCTCTCTCTCTCGCCCCGTTCTCTCTCCCTCTCGCCCCGTTCTCTCTCCCTCTCGCCCCGTTCTCTCTCCCTCTCGCCCGGTTCTCGCGCGCTCGCCCTCTCGCCCGGTTCTCGCGCGCTCGCCCTCTCGCCCGGTTCTCGCGCGCGCTCGCCTCTCGCCCGGTTCTCGCGCGCTCGCCCTCTCGCCCGGTTCTCGCGCGCTCGCCCTCTCGCCCGGTTCTCGCGCGCTCGCCCTCTCGCCCGGTTCTCGCGCGCTCGCCCTCTCGCCCGGTTCTCGCGCGCTCGCCCTCTCGCCCGGTTCTCGCGCGCTCGCCCTCTCGCCCGGTTCTCGCGCGCTCGCCCGGTTCTCGCCCGGTTCTCGCGCTCTCGCCCGGTTCTCGCCCGGTTCTCGCCCGGTTCTCGCCCGGTTCTCGCCCGCTCGCCGGTTCTCGCCCGGTTCTCGCCCCGCTCGCCCTCTCGCCGGTTCTCGCCCGCTCGCCCTCTCGCCCGGTTCTCGCCCGCTCGCCCTCTCGCCCGGTTCTCGCCCGCTCGCCCTCTCGCCCGGTTCTCGCCCTCTCGCCCGGTTCTCGCCCGCTCGCCCTCTCGCCCGGTTCTCGCCCGCTCGCCCTCTCGCCCGGTTCTCGCCCGCTCGCCCTCTCGCCCGGTTCTCGCCCGCTCGCCCTCTCGCCCGGTTCTCGCCGCTCGCCCGGTTCTCGCCCGCTCGCCCTCTCGCCCGGTTCTCGCCCGCTCGCCCTCTCGCCGGTTCTCGCCCTCTCGCCCCGTTCTCGCCCGCTCGCCCCGTTCTCGCGCGCTCGCCCTCTCGCCCGTTCTCGCGCGCTCGCCCTCTCGCGCGCTCGCCCTCTCGCCCCGTTCTCGCGCTCGCCCTCTCGCCCCGTTCTCGCGCTCGCCCTCTCGCCCCGTTCTCGCGCTCGCCCTCTCGCCCCGTTCTCGCCCGCTCGCCCTCTCGCCCCGTTCTCGCCCGCTCGCCCTCTCGCCCGTGCTCGCCCTCTCGCCCGTTCTCGCCCGCTCGCCCTCTCGCCCCGTTCTCGCCCTCTCGCCCCGTTCTCGCCCTCTCGCCCCGTTCTCGCCCTCTCGCCCCGTTCTCGCCCTCTCGCCCCGTTCTCGCCCTCTCGCCCGTTCTCGCCCCGTTCTCGCCCTCTCGCCCCGTTCTCGCCCTCTCGCCCCGTTCTCGCCCTCTCGCCCCGTTCTCGCCCTCTCGCCCCGTTCTCGCCCTCTCGCCCCGTTCTCGCCCTCTCGCCCCGTTCTCGCCCTCTCGCCCCGTTCTCGCCCTCTCGCCCCGTTCTCGCCCTCTCGCCCCGTTCTCGCCCTCTCGCCCCGTTCTCGCCCTCTCGCCCCGTTCTCGCCCTCTCGCCCCGCTCTCGCCCCGTTCTCGCCCTCTCGCCCCGTTCTCGCCCTCTCGCCCGTTCTCGCCCGTCCCCCTCTCGCCCCCGTCTCGCCCTGACTCGCCCCCGTCTCGCCCTCTCGCCCCGTTCTCGCCCTCTCGCCCCGTTCCCGCCCCTCTCGCCCCCGTTCCCGCCCTCTCGCCCCGTTCCCGCCCTCTCGCCCCGTTCCCGCCTCTCGCCCCGTTCCCGCCCTCTCGCCCCGTTCCGCCCCTCTCGCCCCGTTCCGCCCTCTCGCCCCGTTCCCGCCCTCTCGCCCCGTTTCCCGCCTCTCGCTCCCGTTCCCGCCCTCTCGCCCCCAGTTCCCGCCCTCTCGCCCCGTTCCCGCCCTCTCGCCCCTCGTTCCCGCCCCTCTCGCCCCGTTCCCGCCCTCTCGCACCCGTTCCCGCCCCTCTCGCCCCGTTCCCGCCCTCTCGCCCCGTTCCCGCCCTCTCGCCCAGTTCCCGCCCTCTCGCCCCGTTCCCGCCCTCGCCCCCGTTCCCGCCCTCTCGCCCCGATTCCCGCCCTCTCGCCCGTTCCCGCCCCTCTCGACCCCGATCCCGCCCTCTCGCCCCGTTCCCGCCCTCTCGCCCCGTTCCCGCCCTCTCGCCCCTGTTCCCGCCCTCTCGCCCCGTTCAGCCGCCCTCTCGCCACAGTTCCCGCCCTCTCGCCCCGTTCCCGCCCTCTCGCCCCCGTTCCCGCCCTCTCGCCCCCGTTCCCGCCTCTCGCCCCGTTCGCCGCCCTCTCGCCCCGTTCCCGCCCTCTCGCCCCGTTCCGCCCCTCTCGCCCGTTCTCGCCCTCTCGCCCCGTTCTCGCCCTCTCGCCCCGTTCTCGCCCTCTCGCCCCGTTCTCGCCCTCTCGCCCCGTTCTCGCCCTCTCGCCCCGTTCTCGCCCTCTCGCCCCGTTCTCGCCCTCTCGCCCCGTTCTCGCCCTCTCGCCCCGTTCTCGCCCTCTCGCCCCGTTCTCGCCCTCTCGCCCCGTTCTCGCCCTCTCGCCCCGTTCTCGCCCTCTCGCCCCGTTCTCGCCCTCTCGCCCCGTTCTCGCCCTCTCGCCCCGTTCTCGCCCTCTCGCCCCGTTCTCGCCCTCTCGCCCCGTTCTCGCCCTCTCGCCCCGTTCTCGCCCTCTCGCCCCGTTCTCGCCCTCTCGCCCCGTTCTCGCCCTCTCGCCCCGTTCTCGCCCTCTCGCCCCGTTCTCGCCCTCTCGCCCCGTTCTCGCCCTCTCGCCCCGTTCTCGCCCTCTCGCCCCGTTCTCGCCCTCTCGCCCCGTTCTCGCCCTCTCGCCCCGTTCTCGCCCTCTCGCCCCGTTCTCGCCCTCTCGCCCCGTTCTCGCCCCTCTCGCCCCGTTCTCGCCCTCTCGCCCCGTTCTCGCCCTCTCGCCCCGTTCTCGCCCTCTCGCCCCGTTCTCGCCCTCTCGCCCCGTTCTCGCCCTCTCGCCCCGTTCTCGCCCTCTCGCCCCGTTCTCGCCCTCTCGCCCCGTTCTCGCCCTCTCGCCCCGTTCTCGCCCTCTCGCCCCGTTCTCGCCCTCTCGCCCCGTTCTCGCCCTCTCGCCCCGTTCTCGCCCTCTCGCCCCGTTCTCGCCCTCTCGCCCCGTTCTCGCCCTCTCGCCCCGTTCTCGCCCTCTCGCCCCGTTCTCGCCCTCTCGCCCCGTTCTCGCCCTCTCGCCCCGTTCTCGCCCTCTCGCCCCGTTCTCGCCCTCTCGCCCCGTTCTCGCCCTCTCGCCCCGTTCTCGCCCTCTCGCCCCGTTCTCGCCCTCTCGCCCCGTTCTCGCCCTCTCGCCCCGTTCTCGCCCTCTCGCCCCGTTCTCGCCCTCTCGCCCCGTTCTCGCCCTCTCGCCCCCGTTCTCGCCCTCTCGCCCCGTTCTCGCCCTCTCGCCCCGTTCTCGCCCTCTCGCCCCGTTCTCGCCCTCTCGCCCCGTTCTCGCCCGTTCTCGCCCCGTTCTCGCCCTCTCGCCCCGTTCTCGCCCTCTCGCCCCGTTCTCGCCCTCTCGCCCCGTTCTCGCCCCTCTCGCCCGTTCTCGCCCTTCTCGCCCCGTTCTCGCCCTCTCGCCCCGCTCTCGCCCCTCTCGCCCCGCTCTCGCCCCTCTCGCCCCGCTCTCGCCCCTCTCGCCCCGTTCTCGCCCTCTCGCCCCGTTCTCGCCCTCTCGCCCCGTTCTCGCCCCTCTCGCCCCGTTCTCGCCCTCTCGCCCCGTTCTCGCCCTCTCGCCCCGTTCTCGCCCTCTCGCCCCGTTCTCGCCCTCTCGCCCCGTTCTCGCCCTCTCGCCCCGTTCTCGCCCCTCTCGCCCCGTTCTCGCCCTCTCGCCCCGTTCTCGCCCTCTCGCCCCGTTCTCGCCCTCTCGCCCCGTTCTCGCCCTCTCGCCCCGTTCTCGCCCTCTCGCCCCGTTCTCGCCCTCTCGCCCCGTTCTCGCCCTCTCGCCCCGTTCTCGCCCTCTCGCCCCGTTCTCGCCCTCTCGCCCCGTTCTCGCCCTCTCGCCCCGTTCTCGCCCTCTCGCCCCGTTCTCGCCCTCTCGCCCCGTTCTCGCCCTCTCGCCCCGTTCTCGCCCTCTCGCCCCGTTCTCGCCCTCTCGCCCCGTTCTCGCCCTCTCGCCCCGTTCTCGCCCTCTCGCCCCGTTCTCGCCCTCTCGCCCCGTTCTCGCCCTCTCGCCCCGTTCTCGCCCCTCTCGCCCCGTTCTCGCCCTCTCGCCCCGTTCTCGCCCTCTCGCCCCGTTCTCGCCCTCTCGCCCCGTTCTCGCCCTCTCGCCCCGTTCTCGCCCTCTCGCCCCGTTCTCGCCCTCTCGCCCCGTTCTCGCCCTCTCGCCCCGTTCTCGCCCTCTCGCCCCGTTCTCGCCCTCTCGCCCCGTTCTCGCCCTCTCGCCCCGTTCTCGCCCTCTCGCCCCGTTCTCGCCCTCTCGCCCCGTTCTCGCCCCTCTCGCCCCGTTCTCGCCCTCTCGCCCCGTTCTCGCCCTCTCGCCCCGTTCTCGCCCTCTCGCCCCGTTCTCGCCCTCTCGCCCCGTTCTCGCCCTCTCGCCCCGTTCTCGCCCTCTCGCCCCGTTCTCGCCCTCTCGCCCCGTTCTCGCCCTCTCGCCCCGTTCTCGCCCTCTCGCCCCGTTCTCGCCCTCTCGCCCCGTTCTCGCCCTCTCGCCCCGTTCTCGCCCCTCTCGCCCCGTTCTCGCCCTCTCGCCCCGTTCCCGCCCTCTCGCCCCGTTCTCGCCCTCTCGCCCCGTTCTCGCCCTCTCGCCCCGTTCTCGCCCCGTTCTCGCCCCGTTCTCGCCCCGTTCTCGCCCCGTTCTCGCCCCGTTCTCGCCCCGTTCTCGCCCCGTTCTCGCCCCGTTCTCGCCCCGTTCTCGCCCCGTTCTCGCCCTCTCGCCCCGTTCCCGCCCTCTCGCCCCGTTCCCGCCCCTCTCGCCCCGTTCCCGCCCCTCTCGCCCCGTTCCCGCCCTCTCGCCCCGTTCCCGCCCTCTCGCCCCGTTCCCGCCCTCTCGCCCCGTTCCCGCCCTCTCGCCCCGTTCCCGCCCTCTCGCCCCGTTCCCGCCCTCTCGCCCCGTTCCCGCCCTCTCGCCCCGTTCCCGCCCTCTCGCCCCGTTCCCGCCTCTCGCCCCGTTCCCGCCCTCTCGCCCCGTTCCGCCCTCTCGCCCGTTCCCGCCCTCTCGCCCCGGTTCCCGCCCTCTCGCCCCGTTCCCGCCCTCTCGCCCCGTTCCCGCCCCTCTCGCCCCGTTCCCGCCCTCTCGCCCCGTTCCGCCCTCTCGCCCCGTTCCCGCCCTCTCGCCCCGTTCCGCCCTCTCGCCCCGTTCCCGCCTCTCGCCCCGTTCCCGCCCTCTCGCCCCGTTCCCGCCCCTCTCGCCCCGTTCCCGCCCTCTCGCCCGTTCCCGCCCTCTCGCCCCGTTCCCGCCCTCTCGCCCCGTTCCCGCCCTCTCGCCCCGTTCCGCCCTCTCGCCCCGTTCCCGCCCTCTCGCCCCGTTCCCGCCCTCTCGCCCCGTTCCCGCCCTCTCGCCCCGTTCCCGCCCTCTCGCCCCGTTCCCGCCCTCTCGCCCCGTTCCCGCCCTCTCGCCCCGTTCCCGCCCTCTCGCCCCGTTCCCGCCCTCTCGCCCCGTTCCCGCCCTCTCGCCCCGTTCCCGCCCCTCTCGCCCCGTTCCCGCCCTCTCGCCCCGTTCCCGCCCTCTCGCCCCGTTCCCGCCCTCTCGCCCCCGTTCCCGCCCTCTCGCCCCGTTCCCGCCCTCTCGCCCCGTTCCCGCCCTCTCGCCCCGTTCCCGCCCTCTCGCCCCGTTCCCGCCCTCTCGCCCCGTTCCCGCCCTCGTCGCCCCGTTCCCGCCCTCTCGCCCCGTTCCCGCCCTCTCGCCCCGTTCCCGCCCTCGTCGCCCGTTCCCGCCCTCTCGCCCCGTTCCCGCCCTCTCGCCCCCGTTCCCGCCCTCTCGCCCCGTTCCCGCCCTCTCGCCCCGTTCCCGCCCTCTCGCCCCGTCCCGCCCTCTCGCCCCGTTCCCGCCCTCTCGCCCCGTTCCCGCCCTCTCGCCCCGTTCCCGCCCCTCGCCCCGTTCCCGCCCTCCGTCGCCCCGTTTCCCGCCCTCTCGCCCCGTTCCCGCCTCTCGCCCCGTTCCCTCCCCTCTCGCCCCGTTCCCGCCCTCTCGCCCCGTTCCCGCCCTCTCGCCCCGTTCCCGCCCTCTCGCCCCGTTCCCGCCCTCTCGGCCCCGTTCCCGCCCTCTCGCCCCGTTCCCTGCCCTCTTCGCCCCGTTCCCGCCCTCTCGCCCCGTTTCCCGCCCTCTCGCCCCGTTCCCGCCCCCTCTCGCCCCGTTTCCCGCCTCTCGCCCCCGTTCCCGCCCTCGTCGCCCCGTTCCCGCCCCTCGTGCCCCGTTCCCGCCCTCTCGCCCCGTTCCCGCCCTCTCGCCCCGTTCCCGCCCTCTCGCCCCGTTCCCGCCCTCTCGCCCGTTCCCGCCCTCTCGCCCCGTTCCCGCCCTCTCGCCCCCGTTCCCGCCCTCTCGCCCCGTTCCCGCCCTCTCGCCCCGTTCCCGCCCTCTCGCCCGTTCCCGCCCTCTCGCCCCGTTCCCGCCCTCTCGCCCGTTCCCGCCCTCTCGCCCCGTTCCCGCCCTCTCGCCCCGTTCCCGCCCTCTCGCCCCGTTCCCGCCCTCTCGCCCCGTTCCCGCCCTCTCGCCCCGTTCTCCCGCCCTCTCTCGCCCCGTTCCCGCCCTCTCGCCCGTTCCCGCCCCCTCTCGCCCCGTTCCCCGCCCTCTCGCCCCGTTCCCGCCCTCTCGCCCCGTTCCGCCCTCTTCGCCCCGTTCCCGCCCTCTCGCCCCGTCCCGCCCTCTCCGCCCCGTTCCCGCCCTCTCGCCCCGTTCCCGCCCTCTCGCCCCCCAGTTCCCGCCCTCTCGCCCCCCAGTTCCCGCCCTCTCGCCCCCCAGTCTCCCGCCCTCTCGCCCCGTTCCGCCCTCTCGCCCGTTGCCCGCCCCTCCGCAAGTTCCCGCCCTCTCGCCCCGTTCCCGCCCTCTCGCCCCGTTCCCGCCCTCTCGCCCCGTTCCCGCCTCTCGCCCCGTTCCCGCCCCTCCGCCCCGTTCCCGCCCTCTCGCCCCCGTTCCCGCCCCTCTCGCCCCGTTCTCGCCCTCTCGCCCCGTTCTCGCCCTCTCGCCCCGTTCTCGCCCTCTCGCCCGTTCTCGCCCCTCTCGCCCCGTTCTCGCCCCTCTCGCCCCGTTCTCGCCCTCTCGCCCCGTTCTCGCCCTCTCGCCCCGTTCTCGCCCTCTCGCCCCGTTCTCGCCCTCTCGCCCCGTTCTCGCCCTCTCGCCCCGTTCTCGCCCTCTCGCCCCGTTCTCGCCCCTCTCGCCCCGTTCTCGCCCTCTCGCCCCGTTTCTCGCCCTCTCGCCCCGTTCTCGCCCTCTCGCCCCGTTCTCGCCCTCTCGCCCCGTTCTCGCCCTCTCGCCCCGTTCTCTCGCCCCTCTCGCCCCGTTCTCGCCCTCTCGCCCCGTTCTCGCCCTCTCGCCCCGTTCTCGCCCTCTCGCCCCGTTCTCGCCCTCTCGCCCCGTTCTCGCCCTCTCGCCCCGTTCTCGCCCTCTCGCCCCGTTCTCGCCCTCTCGCCCCGTTCTCGCCCTCTCGCCCCGTTCTCGCCCCTCTCGCCCCGTTCTCGCCCTCTCGCCCCGTTCTCGCCCTCTCGCCCCGTTCTCGCCCTCTCGCCCCGTTCTCGCCCTCTCGCCCCGTTCTCGCCCTCTCGCCCCGTTCTCGCCCTCTCGCCCCGTTCTCGCCCTCTCGCCCCGTTCTCGCCCTCTCGCCCCGTTCTCGCCCTCTCGCCCCGTTCTCGCCCTCTCGCCCCGTTCTCGCCCTCTCGCCCCGTTCTCGCCCCGTTCTCGCCCTCTCGCCCCGTTCTCGCCCTCTCGCCCCGTTCTCGCCCTCTCGCCCCGTTCTCGCCCTCTCGCCCCGTTCTCGCCCTCTCGCCCCGTTCTCGCCCTCTCGCCCGTTCTCGCCCTCTCGCCCCGTTCTCGCCCTCTCGCCCCGTTCTCGCCCTCTCGCCCCGTTCTCGCCCTCTCGCCCCGTTCTCGCCCTCTCGCCCCGTTCTCGCCCCTCTCGCCCCGTTCTCGCCCTCTCGCCCCGTTCTCGCCCTCTCGCCCGTTCTCGCCCTCTCGCCCCGTTCTCGCCCTCTCGCCCCGTTCTCGCCCTCTCGCCCCGTTCTCGCCCTCTCGCCCCGTTCTCGCCCTCTCGCCCCGTTCTCGCCCTCTCGCCCCGTTCTCGCCCCTCTCGCCCCGTTCTCGCCCTCTCGCCCCGTTCTCGCCCTCTCGCCCCGTTCTCGCCCCTCTCGCCCCGTTCTCGCCCTCTCGCCCCGTTCTCGCCCTCTCGCCCCGTTCTCGCCCTCTCGCCCCGTTCTCGCCCTCTCGCCCCGTTCTCGCCCTCTCGCCCCGTTCTCGCCCTCTCGCCCCGTTCTCGCCCTCTCGCCCCGTTCTCGCCCTCTCGCCCCGTTCTCGCCCTCTCGCCCCGTTCTCGCCCTCTCGCCCCGTTCTCGCCCTCTCGCCCCGTTCTCGCCCTCTCGCCCCGTTCTCGCCCCTCTCGCCCCGTTCTCGCCCTCTCGCCCCGTTCTCGCCCTCTCGCCCCGTTCTCGCCCTCTCGCCCCGTTCTCGCCCTCTCGCCCCGTTCTCGCCCTCTCGCCCCGTTCTCGCCCTCTCGCCCCGTTCTCGCCCTCTCGCCCCGTTCTCGCCCCTCTCGCCCCGTTCTCGCCCTCTCGCCCCGTTCTCGCCCTCTCGCCCCGTTCTCGCCCTCTCGCCCCGTTCTCGCCCTCTCGCCCCGTTCTCGCCCTCTCGCCCCGTTCTCGCCCTCTCGCCCGTTCTCGCCCTCTCGCCCCGTTCTCGCCCTCTCGCCCCGTTCTCGCCCTCTCGCCCCGTTCTCGCCCTCTCGCCCCGTTCTCGCCCTCTCGCCCCGTTCTCGCCCTCTCGCCCCGTTCTCGCCCTCTCGCCCCGTTCTCGCCCTCTCGCCCCGTTCTCGCCCTCTCGCCCCGTTCTCGCCCTCTCGCCCCGTTCTCGCCCTCTCGCCCCGTTCTCGCCCTCTCGCCCCGTTCTCGCCCTCTCGCCCCGTTCTCGCCCTCTCGCCCCGTTCTCGCCCTCTCGCCCCGTTCTCGCCCTCTCGCCCCGTTCTCGCCCCTCTCGCCCCGTTCTCGCCCTCTCGCCCCGTTCTCGCCCTCTCGCCCCGTCTCGCCCTCTCGCCCCGTTCTCGCCCTCTCGCCCCGTTCTCGCCCCTCTCGCCCCGTTCTCGCCCTCTCGCCCCGTTCTCGCCCCGTTCTCGCCCCGTTCTCGCCCGTTCTCGCCCCGTTCTCGCCCCTCTCGCCCCGTTCTCGCCCTCTCGCCCCGTTCTCGCCCCTCTCGCCCCGTTCTCGCCCTCTGCCCCGTTCTCGCCCCGTTCTCGCCCCGTTCTCGCCCTCTCGCCCCGTTCTCGCCCTCTCGCCCCGTTCTCGCCCCTCTCGCCCCGTTCTCGCCCCGTCTCGCCCCGATCCGCCCCGTTCTCGCCCGTCTCTCGCCCCGTTCTCGCCCCTCTCGCCCCGTCTCGCCCCTCTCGCCCCGTTCTCGCCCTCTCGCCCCGTTCTCGCCCTCTCGCCCCGTTCTCGCCCTCTCGCCCCGTTCTCGCCCTCTCGCCCCGTTCTCGCCCTCTCGCCCCGTTCTCGCCCTCTCGCCCCGTTCTCGCCCTCTCGCCCCCGTTCTCGCCCTCTCGCCCGTTCTCGCCCTCTCGCCCGTTCTCGCCCTCTCGCCCCGTTCTGCCCTCTCGCCCCGTTCTCGCCCTCTCGCCCCGTTCTCGCCCTCTCGCCCCGTTCTCGCCCTCTCGCCCCGTTCTCGCCCTCTCGCCCCGTTCTCGCCCTCTCGCCCCGTTCTCGCCCTCTCGCCCCGTTTCTCGCCCTCTCGCCCCGTTCTCGCCCTCTCGCCCCGTTCTCGCCCTCTCGCCCCGTTCTCGCCTCCGCCCCGTTCTCGCCCTCTCGCCCCGTTCTCGCCCTCTCGCCCCGTTCCCGCCCTCTCGCCCCGTTCTCGCCCTCTCGCCCCGTTCTCGCCCTCTCGCCCCGTTCTCGCCCCTCTCGCCCGTTCCCGCCCTCTCGCCCCGTTCTCGCCCTCTCGCCCCGTTCTCGCCCTCTCGCCCCGTTCCGCCCTCTCGCCCCGTTCTCGCCCTCTCGCCCCGTTCACGCCCTCTCGCCCCGTTCTCGCCCTCTCGCCCCGTTCCCGCCCTCTCGCCCCGTTCTCGCCCTCTCGCCCCGTTCCGCCCTCTCGCCCCGTTCTCGCCCTCTCGCCCCGTTCTCGCCCCTCTCGCCCCGTTCTCGCCCTCTCGCCCCGTTCTCGCCCTCTCGCCCCGTTCCCGCCCTCTCGCCCCGTTCTCGCCCTCTCGCCCCGTTCTCGCCCTCTCGCCCCGTTCTCGCCCTCTCGCCCGTTCTCGCCCTCTCGCCCCGTTCTCGCCCTCTCGCCCCGTTCCCGCCCTCTCGCCCCGCTCTCGCCCCTCTCGCCCCTCTCGCCCCCCTCTCGCCCCGCTCTCGCCCCCCTCTCGCCCCGCTCTCGCCCCCCTCTCGCCCCGCTCTCGCCCCTCTCGCCCCGCTCTCGCCCCCCCTCTCGCCCCGCTCTCGCGCTCGCCCCCCCTCTCGCCCCGCTCTCGCGCTCGCCCCCCCTCTCGCCCCGCTCTCGCGCTCGCCCCCCCTCTCGCCCCGCTCTCGCGCTCGCCCCCCCTCTCGCCCCGCTCTCGCGCTCGCCCCCTCTCGCCCCGCTCTCGCGCTCGCCCCCCCTCTCGCCCCGCTCTCGCGCTCGCCCCCCCTCTCGCCCCGCTCTCGCGCTCGCCCCCCCTCTCGCCCCGCTCTCGCGCTCGCCCCCCTCTCGCCCCGCTCTCGCGCTCGCCCCCCTCTCGCCCCGCTCTCGCGCTCGCCCCCCCTCTCGCCCCGCTCTCGCGCTCGCCCCCCTCTCGCCCCGCTCTCGCGCTCGCCCCCCCTCTCGCCCCGCTCTCGCGCTCGCCCCCCTCTCGCCCCGCTCTCGCGCTCGCCCCCCCTCTCGCCCCGCTCTCGCGCTCGCCCCCCCTCTCGCCCCGCTCTCGCGCTCGCCCCCCCTCTCGCCCCGCTCTCGCGCTCGCCCCCCCTCTCGCCCCGCTCTCGCGCTCGCCCCCCTCTCGCCCCGCTCTCGCGCTCGCCCCCCCTCTCGCCCCGCTCTCGCGCTCGCCCCCCTCTCGCCCCGCTCTCGCGCTCGCCCCCCCTCTCGCCCCGCTCTCGCGCTCGCCCCCCCTCTCGCCCCGCTCTCGCGCTCGCCCCCCCTCTCGCCCCGCTCTCGCGCTCGCCCCCCCTCTCGCCCCGCTCTCGCGCTCGCCCCCCCTCTCGCCCCGCTCTCGCGCTCGCCCCCCTCTCGCCCGCTCTCGCGCTCGCCCCCCCTCTCGCCCCGCTCTCGCGCTCGCCCCCCCTCTCGCCCCGCTCTCGCGCTCGCCCCCCCTCTCGCCCCGCTCTCGCGCTCGCCCCCCTCTCGCCCCGCTCTCGCGCTCGCCCCCCCTCTCGCCCCGCTCTCGCTCGCCCCCCCTCTCGCCCCGCTCTCGCGCTCGCCCCCCCTCTCGCCCCGCTCTCGCGCTCGCCCCCCCTCTCGCCCCGCTCTCGCGCTCGCCCCCCCTCTCGCCCCGCTCTCGCGCTCGCCCCCCTCTCGCCCCGCTCTCGCGCTCGCCCCCCTCTCGCCCCGCTCTCGCGCTCGCCCCCCCTCTCGCCCCGCTCTCGCGCTCGCGCTCCCTCTCGCCCCGCTCTCGCGCTCGCGCTCCCTCTCGCCCCGCTCTCGCGCTCGCGCTCCCTCTCGCCCCGCTCTCGCGCTCGCGCTCCCTCTCGCCCCGCTCTCGCGCTCGCGCTCCCTCTCGCCCCGCGCCCGCCTCCCTCTCGCCCCGCTCTCGCCTCCCTCTCGCCCCGCTCTCGCGCTCGCGCTCCCTCTCGCCCCGCTCTCGCCGCGCTCGCGCTCCCTCTCGCCCCGCTCTCGCCGCGCTCGCGCTCCCTCTCGCCCCGCTCTCGCCGCGCTCGCGCCTCCCTCTCGCCCCGCTCTCGCGCTCGCGCTCGCGCTCCCTCTCGCCCCGCTCTCTCGCTCGCGCTCGCGCTCCCTCTCGCCCCCCGCTCTCGCCGCGCTCGCGCTCCCTCTCGCCCCGCTCTCGCCGCGCTCGCGCTCCCTCTCGCCCCGCTCTCGCGCTCGCGCTCCCTCTCGCCCCGCTCTCGCGCGCTCGCGCTCCCTCTCGCCCCGCTCTCGCGCTCGCGCTCCCTCTCGCCCCGCTCTCGCCGCGCTCGCGCTCACCTCTCGCCCCGCTCTCGCGCTCGCGCTCCCTCTCGCCCCGCTCTCGCGCGCTCGCGCTCCCTCTCGCCCCGCTCTCGCGCTCGACGCTCCCTCTCGCCCCGCTCTCGCCGCGCTCGCGCTCCCTCTCGCCCCGCTCTCGCGCTCGCGCTCCCTCTCGCCCGCTCTCGCCGCGCTCGCGCTCCCTCTCGCCCCGCTCTCGCGCTCGCGCCTCCCTCTCGCCCCGCTCTCGCCGCGCTCGCGCTCCTCTCGCCCCGCTCTCGCGCTCGCGCTCCCTCTCGCCCCGCTCTCGCCGCGCTCGCGCTCCCTCTCGCCCCGCTCTCGCGCTCCCTCTCGCCCCGCTCTCGCCGCGCTCGCGCTCCCTCTCGCCCCGCTCTCGCGCTCGCGCTCCCTCTCGCCCCGCTCTCGCCGCGCCTCGCGCTCCCTTCTCGCCCCGCTCTCGCGCTCGCGCTCCCTCTCGCCCCGCTCTCGCCGCGCTCGCGCTCCCCTCTCGCCCCGCTCTCGCGCTCGCGCTCCCTCTCGCCCCCGCTCTCGCCGCGCTCGCGCTCCCCTCTCGCCCCGCTCTCGCGCTCGCGCTCCCTCTCGGCCCCGCTCTCGCCGCGCTCGCGCTCCCTCTCGCCCCGCTCTCGCGCTCGCGCTCCCTCTCGCCCCGCTCTCGCCGCGCTGCGCTCCCTCTCGCCCCGCCTCTCGCGCTCGCGCTCCCTCTCGCCGCGCTCGCGCTCCCTCTCGCCCCGCTCTCGCGCTCTCGCTCTCTCCCCCCGCTCTCGCGCTCTCGCTCCCTCTCGCCCCGCTTCGCGCTCGCGCTCCCTCTCGCCGCCGCTCGCGCTCCCTCTCGCCCCGCTCTCGCGCTCGCGTCCCTCTCGCCCCGCTCTCGCCGCGCTCGCGTCTCCCTCTCGCCCCGCTCTCGCGCTCGCGCTCCCTCTCGCCCGCTCTCGCCGCGCTCGCGCTCCCTCTCGCCCCGCTCTCGCGCTCGCGCTCCCTCTCGCCCCGCTCTCGCCGCGCACGCGCTCCCTCTCGCCCCGCTCTCGCGCTCGCGCTCCCTCTCGCCCCGCTCTCGCCGCGCTCGCGCTCCCTCTCGCCCCGCTCTCGCGCTCGCGCTCCCTCTCGCCCCGCTCTCGCCGCGCTCGCGCTCCCTCTCGCCCGCTCTCGCGCTCGCGCTCCCTCTCGCCCCGCTCTCGCCGCGCTCGCGCTCCTCTCGCCCCGCTCTCGCGCTCGCGCTCCCTCTCGCCCCCGCTCTCGCCGCGCTCGCGCTCCCTCTCGCCCCGCTCTCGCGCTCGCGCTCCTCTCGCCCCGCTCTCGCCGCGCTCGCGCTCCCTCTCGCCCCCCGCTCTCGCGCTCGCGCTCCCTCTCGCCCCGCTCTCGCCGCGTCGCGCTCCCTCTCGCCCCGCTCTCGCGCTCGCGCTCCCTCTCGCCCCCGCTCTCGCCGCGCTCGCGCTCCCTCTCGCCCCGCTCTCGCGCTCGCGCTCCCTCTCGCCCCGCTCTCGCCGCGCTCGCGCTCCCTCCCTCGCCCCCGCTCTCGCGCTCGGCTCCCTCTCGCCCCGCTTCGCCGCGCTCGCGCTCCCCTCTCGCCCCGCTCTCGCGCTCGCGCTCCCTCTCGCCCGCTCTCGCCCGCGCTCCCTCTCGCCCCCTCGCGCTCGCGCTCCCTCTCGCCCCGCTCTCGCCGCGTCGCGCTCCCTCTCGCCCCGCTCTCGCGCTCGCGCTCCCTCTCGCCCCGCTCTCGCCGCGCTCGCGCTCCCTCTCGCCCGCTCTCGCGCTCGCGCTCCCTCTCGCCCCGCTCTCGCCGCGCTCGCGCTCCCTCCTCGCCCCGCTCTCGCGCTCGCGCTCCCTCTCGCCCCGCTCTCGCCGCGCTCGCGCTCCCCTCTCGCCCCGCTCTCGCGCTCGCGCTCCCTCTCGCCCCGCTCTCGCCGCGCTCGCGCTCCCTCTCGCCCCGCTCTCGCGCTCGCGCTCCCTCTCGCCCCGCTCTCGCCGCGCTCGCGCTCCCTCTCGCCCCGCTCTCGCGCTCGCGCTCCCTCTCGCCCCGCTCTCGCGCTCGCGCTCCCTCTCGCCCCGCTCTCGCGCTCGCGCTCCCTCTCGCCCCGCTCTCGCGCTCGCGCTCCCTCTCGCCCCGCTCTCGCGGCTCGCGCTCCCTCTCGCCCCGCTCTCGCGCTCGCGCTCCCTCTCGCCCCGCTCTCCGCTCGCGCTCCCTCTCGCCCCGCTCTCGCGCTCGCTCCTCTCGCCCCGCTCTCGCGCTCGCGCTCCCTCTCGCCCCGCTCTCGCCGCGCTCGCGCTCCCTCTCGCCCCGCTCTCGCGCTCGCGCTCCCTCTCGCCCCGCTCTCGCCGCGCTCGCGCTCCCTCTCGCCCCGCTCTCGCGCTCGCGCTCCCTCTCGCCCCGCTCTCGCCGCGCTCGCGCTCCCTCTCGCCCCGCTCTCGCGCTCCCTCTCGCCCCGCTCTCGCCGCGCTCGCGCTCCCTCTCGCCCCGCTCTCGCGCTCCCTCTCGCCCCGCTCTCGCCGCGCTCGCGCTCCCTCTCGCCCCGCTCTCGCGCTCCCTCTCGCCCCGCTCTCGCCGCGCTCGCGCTCCCTCTCGCCCCGCTCTCGCGCTCCCTCTCGCCCCGCTCTCGCCGCGCTCGCGCTCCCTCTCGCCCCGCTCTCGCGCTCCCTCTCGCCCCGCTCTCGCCGCGCTCGCGCTCCCTCTCGCCCCGCTCTCGCGCTCCCTCTCGCCCCGCTCTCGCCGCGCTCGCGCTCCCTCTCGCCCCGCTCTCGCGCTCCCTCTCGCCCGCCTCGCTCGCGCTCCCTCTCGCCCCGCTCTCGCGCTCCCTCTCGCCCCGCTCTCGCCGCGCTCGCGCTCCCTCTCGCCCCGCTCTCGCGCTCCGCTCTCGCCGCGCTCGCGCTCCCTCTCGCCCCGCTCTCGCGCTCCCTCTCGCCCCGCTCTCGCCGCGCTCGCGCTCCCTCTCGCCCCGCTCTCGCGCTCCCTCTCGCCCCGCTCTCGCCGCGCTCGCGCTCCCTCTCGCCCCGCTCTCGCGCTCCCTCTCGCCCCGCTCTCGCCGCGCTCGCGCTCCCTCTCGCCCCGCTCTCGCGCTCCCTCTCGCCCCGCTCTCGCCGCGCTCGCGCTCCCTCTCGCCCCGCTCTCGCGCTCCCTCTCGCCCCGCTCTCGCCGCGCTCGCGCTCCCTCTCGCCCCGCTCTCGCGCTCCCTCTCGCCCCGCTCTCGCCGCGCTCGCGCTCCCTCTCGCCCCGCTCTCGCGCTCCCTCTCGCCCCGCTCTCGCCGCGCTCGCGCTCCCTCTCGCCCCGCTCTCGCGCTCCCTCTCGCCCCGCTCTCGCCGCGCTCGCGCTCCCTCTCGCCCCGCTCTCGCGCTCCCTCTCGCCCCGCTCTCGCCGCGCTCGCGCTCCCTCTCGCCCCGCTCTCGCGCTCCCTCTCGCCCCGCTCTCGCCGCGCTCGCGCTCCCTCTCGCCCCGCTCTCGCGCTCCCTCTCGCCCCGCTCTCGCCGCGCTCGCGCTCCCTCTCGCCCCGCTCTCGCGCTCCCTCTCGCCCCGCTCTCGCCGCGCTCGCGCTCCCTCTCGCCCCGCTCTCGCGCTCCCTCTCGCCCCGCTCTCGCCGCGCTCGCGCTCCCTCTCGCCCCGCTCTCGCGCTCCCTCTCGCCCCGCTCTCGCCGCGCTCGCGCTCCCTCTCGCCCCGCTCTCGCGCTCCCTCTCGCCCCGCTCTCGCCGCGCTCGCGCTCCCTCTCGCCCCGCTCTCGCGCTCCCTCTCGCCCCGCTCTCGCCGCGCTCGCGCTCCCTCTCGCCCCGCTCTCGCGCTCCCTCTCGCCCCGCTCTCGCCGCGCTCGCGCTCCCTCTCGCCCGCTCTCGCGCTCCCTCTCGCCCCGCTCTCGCCGCGCTCGCGCTCCCTCTCGCCCCGCTCTCGCGCTCCCTCTCGCCCCGCTCTCGCCGCGCTCGCGCTCCCTCTCGCCCCGCTCTCGCGCTCCCTCTCGCCCCGCTCTCGCCGCGCTCGCGCTCCTCTCGCCCCGCTCTCGCGCTCCCTCTCGCCCCGCTCTCGCCGCGCTCGCGCTCCCTCTCGCCCCGCTCTCGCGCTCCCTCTCGCCCCGCTCTCGCCGCGCTCGCGCTCCCTCTCGCCCCGCTCTCGCGCTCCCTCTCGCCCCGCTCTCGCCGCGCTCGCGCTCCCTCTCGCCCCGCTCTCGCGCTCCCTCTCGCCCCGCTCTCGCCGCGCTCGCGCTCCCTCTCGCCCCGCTCTCGCGCTCCCTCTCGCCCCGCTCTCGCCGCGCTCGCGCTCCCTCTCGCCCCGCTCTCGCTCGCGCTCCCTCTCGCCCCGCTCTCGCCGCGCTCGCGCTCCCTCTCGCCCCGCTCTCGCGCTCGCGCTCCTCTCGCCCCGCTCTCGCCGCGCTCGCGCTCCCTCTCGCCCCGCTCGCTCGCGCTCCCTCTCGCCCCGCTCTCGCCGCGCTCGCGCTCCCTCTCGCCCCGCTCTCGCGCTCGCGCTCCCTCTCGCCCCGCTCTCGCCGCGCTCGCGCTCCCTCTCGCCCCGCTCTCGCGCTCGCGCTCCCTCTCGCCCCGCTCTCGCGCGCTCGCGCTCCCTCTCCCCCCCGCTCTCGCGCTCGCGCTCCCTCTCGCCCCGCTCTCGCGCTCGCGCTCCCTCTCGCCCCGCTCTCGCGCTCGCGCTCCCTCTCGCCCCGCTCTCGCGCTCGCGCTCCCTCTCGCCCCGCTCTCGCCGCGCTCGCGCTCCCTCTCGCCCCGCTCTCGCGCTCGCGCTCCCTCTCGCCCGCTCTCGCCGGCTCGCGCTCCCTCTCGCCCCGCTCTCGCGCTCGCGCTCCCTCTCGCCCCGCTCTCGCCGCGCTCGCGCTCCCTCTCGCCCCCGCTCTCGCGCTCGCGCTCCCTCTCGCCCCGCTCTCGCGCTCGCGCTCCCTCTCGCCCCGCTCTCGCCGCGCTCGCGCTCCCTCTCGCCCCGCTCTCTCCGCGCTCGCGCTCCCTCTCGCCCCGCTCTCGCCGCGCTCGCGCTCCCTCTCGCCCCGCTCTCGCGCGCTCGCGCTCCCTCTCGCCCCGCTCTCGCGCTCGCGCTCCTCTCGCCCGCTCTCGCCGCGCTCGCTCCTCTCGCCCCGCTCTCGCGCTCGCGCTCCCTCTCGCCCCGCTCTCGCCGCGCTCGCGCTCCCTCTCGCCCCGCTCTCGCGCTCGCGCTCCCTCTCGCCCCGCTCTCGCCGCGCTCGCGCTCCCTCTCGCCCCGCTCTCGCGCTCGCGCTCCCTCTCGCCCCGCTCTCGCCGCGCTCGCGCTCCCTCTCGCCCCCGCTACTCGCGCTCGCGCTCCCTCTCGCCCCGCTCTCGCCGCGCTCGCGCTCCCTCTCGCCCCCGCTCTCGCGCTCGCGCTCCCTCTCCCCCCCGCTCTCGCGCGCTCGCGCTCCCTCTCGCCCCGCTCTCGCGCTCGCGCTCCCTCTCGCCCCGCTCTCGCGCGCTCGCGCTCCCTCTCGCCCGCTCTCGCGCTCGCGCTCCCTCTCGCCCCGCCTCTCGCCGCGCTCGCGCTCCCTCTCGCCCCGCTCTCGCGCTCGCGCTCCCTCTCGCCCCGCTCTCGCCGCGCTCGCGCTCCCTCTCGCCCCGCTCTCGCGCTCGCGCTCCCTCTCGCCCCGCTCTCGCCGCGCTCGCGCTCCCTCTCGCCCCGCTCTCGCGCTCGCGCTCCCTCTCGCCCCGCTCTCGCGCGCTCGCGCTCCCTCTCGCCCCGCTCTCGCGCTCGCGCTCCCTCTCGCCCGCTCTCGCCGCGCTCGCGCTCCCTCTCGCCCCGCTCTCGCGCTCGCGCTCCCTCTCGCCCCGCTCTCGCCGCGCTCGCGCTCCCTCTCGCCCCGCTCTCGCGCTCGCGCTCCCTCTCGCCCCCGCTCTCGCCGCGCTCGCGCTCCCTCTCGCCCCGCTCTCGCGCTCGCGCTCCCTCTCGCCCCGCTCTCGCCGCGCTCGCGCTCCCTCTCGCCCCGCTCTCGCGCTCGCGCTCCTCTCGCCCCGCTCTCGCCGCGCTCGCGCTCCCTCTCGCCCCGCTCTCGCGCTCGCGCTCCCTCTCGCCCCGCTCTCGCCGCGCTCGCGCTCCCTCTCGCCCCGCTCTCGCGCTCGCGCTCCCTCTCGCCCCGCTCTCGCCGCGCTCGCGCTCCCTCTCGCCCCGCTCTCGCGCTCGCGCTCCCTCTCGCCCCGCTCTCGCGCTCGCGCTCCCTCTCGCCCCGCTCTCGCGCTCGCGCTCCCTCTCGCCCCGCTCTCGCCGCTCGCGCTCCCTCTCGCCCCGCTCTCGCGCTCGCGCTCCCTCTCGCCCCGCTCTCGCGCTCGCGCTCCCTCTCGCCCCGCTCTCGCGCTCGCGCTCCCTCTCGCCCCGTTCTCGCGCGCTCTCTCTCTCGCCCCGTTCTCGCGCGCTCTCTCTCTCGCCCCGTTCTCGCGCGCTCTCTCTCGCCCCGTTCTCGCTCGCGCTCTCTCTCTCGCCCCGTTCTCGCTCTCGCGCTCTCTCTCGCCCCGTTCTCGCGCGCTCTCTCTCTCGCCCCGTTCTCGCTCGCGCGCTCTCTCTCGCCCCGTTCTCGCTCGCGCGCTCTCTCTCGCCCCGTTCTCGCTCTCGCGCTCTCTCTCGCCCCGTTCTCGCTCTCGCGCTCTCTCTCGCCCCGTTCTCGCTCTCGCGCTCTCTCTCGCCCCGTTCTCGCTCTCGCGCTCTCTCTCGCCCCGTTCTCGCTCTCGCGCTCTCTCTCGCCCCGTTCTCGCTCTCGCGCTCTCTCTCGCCCCGTTCTCGCTCTCGCGCTCTCTCTCGCCCCGTTCTCGCTCTCGCGCTCTCTCTCGCCCCGTTCTCGCTCTCGCGCTCTCTCTCGCCCCGTTCTCGCGCTCGCCCTCTCGCCCCGTTCTCGCGCTCGCCCTCTCGCCCCGTTCTCGCGCTCGCGCTCCCTCTCGCCCCGCTCTCGCGCTCGCGCTCCCTCTCGCCCCGCTCTCGCGCTCGCGCTCCCTCTCGCCCCGCTCTCGCGCTCGCGCTCCCTCTCGCCCCGCTCTCGCGCTCGCGCTCCCTCTCGCCCCGCTCTCGCGCTCGCGCTCCCTCTCGCCCCGCTCTCGCGCTCGCGCTCCCTCTCGCCCCGCTCTCGCGCTCGCGCTCCCTCTCGCCCCGCTCTCGCGCTCGCGCTCCCTCTCGCCCCGCTCTCGCGCTCGCGCTCCCTCTCGCCCCGCTCTCGCGCTCGCGCTCCCTCTCGCCCCGCTCTCGCGCTCGCGCTCCCTCTCGCCCCGCTCTCGCGCTCGCGCTCCCTCTCGCCCCGCTCTCGCGCTCGCGCTCCCTCTCGCCCCGCTCTCGCGCTCGCGCCCCTCTCGCGCTCGCCCCGCTCTCGCGCTCGCGCTCCCTCTCGCCCCGCTCTCGCGCTCGCGCTCCCTCTCGCCCCGCTCTCGCGCTCGCGCTCCCTCTCGCCCCGCTCTCGCGCTCGCGCTCCCTCTCGCCCCGCTCTCGCGCTCGCGCTCCCTCTCGCCCCGCTCTCGCGCTCGCGCTCCCTCTCGCCCCGCTCTCGCGCTCGCGCTCCCTCTCGCCCCGCTCTCGCGCTCGCGCTCCCTCTCGCCCCGCTCTCGCGCTCGCGCTCCCTCTCGCCCCGCTCTCGCGCTCGCGCTCCCTCTCGCCCCGCTCTCGCTCTCGCGCTCCCTCTCGCCCCGCTCTCGCTCTCGCGCTCCCTCTCGCCCCGCTCTCGCTCTCGCGCTCCCTCTCGCCCCGCTCTCGCTCTCGCGCTCCCTCTCGCCCCGCTCTCGCTCTCGCGCTCCCTCTCGCCCCGCTCTCGCTCTCGCGCTCCCTCTCGCCCCGCTCTCGCTCTCGCGCTCCCTCTCGCCCCGCTCTCGCTCTCGCGCTCCCTCTCGCCCCGCTCTCGCGCTCGCGCTCCCTCTCGCCCCGCTCTCGCGCTCGCGCTCCCTCTCGCCCCGCTCTCGCGCTCGCGCTCCCTCTCGCCCCGCTCTCGCGCTCGCGCTCCCTCTCGCCCCGCTCTCGCGCTCGCGCTCCCTCTCGCCCCGCTCTCGCGCTCGCGCTCCCTCTCGCCCCGCTCTCGCGCTCGCGCTCCCTCTCGCCCCGCTCTCGCGCTCGCGCTCCCTCTCGCCCCGCTCTCGCGCTCGCGCTCCCTCTCGCCCCGCTCTCGCGCTCGCGCTCCCTCTCGCCCCGCTCTCGCGCTCGCGCTCCCTCTCGCCCCGCTCTCGCGCTCGCGCTCCCTCTCGCCCGCTCTCGCGCTCGCGCTCCCTCTCGCCCCGCTCTCGCGCTCGCGCTCCCTCTCGCCCCGCTCTCGCGCTCGCGCTCCCTCTCGCCCCGCTCTCGCGCTCGCGCTCTCGCCCCGCTCTCGCGCTCGCGCTCCCTCTCGCCCCGTTCTCGCTCGCTCGCTCTCTCTCGCCCCGTTCTCGCTCGCGCGCTCTCTCTCGCCCCGTTCTCGCTCGCGCGCTCTCTCTCGCCCCGTTCTCGCTCGCGCGCTCTCTCTCGCCCCGTTCTCGCGCGCTCTCTCTCTCTCGCCCCGTTCTCGCGCGCTCTCTCTCTCTCGCCCCGTTCTCGCGCGCTCTCTCTCTCTCGCCCCGTTCTCGCGCGCTCTCTCTCTCGCCCCGTTCTCGCGCGCTCTCTCTCTCTCGCCCCGTTCTCGCGCGCTCTCTCTCTCTCGCCCCGTTCTCGCGCGCTCTCTCTCTCTCGCCCCGTTCTCGCGCGCTCTCTCTCTCGCCCCGTTCTCGCGCGCTCTCTCTCTCGCCCCGTTCTCGCTCGCTCTCTCTCGCCCCGTTCTCGCTCGCTCTCTCTCTCGCCCCGTTCTCGCTCGCTCTCTCTCGCCCCGTTCTCGCTCGCTCTCTCTCGCCCCGTTCTCGCTCTCGCGCTCTCTCTCGCCCCGCTCTCGCTCGCGCTCCCTCTCGCCCCGCTCTCGCTCTCGCGCTCCTCTCGCCCCGCTCTCGCTCTCGCGCTCCCTCTCGCCCCGCTCTCGCTCTCGCGCTCCCTCTCGCCCCGCTCTCGCTCTCGCGCTCCCTCTCGCCCCGCTCTCGCTCTCGCGCTCCCTCTCGCCCCGCTCTCGCTCTCGCGCTCCCTCTCGCCCCGCTCTCGCTCTCGCGCTCCCTCTCGCCCGCTCTCGCTCTCGCGCTCCCTCTCGCCCCGCTCTCGCTCTCGCGCTCCCTCTCGCCCCGCTCTCGCTCTCGCGCTCCCTCTCGCCCCGCTCTCGCTCTCGCGCTCCCTCTCGCCCCGCTCTCGCTCTCGCGCTCCTCTCGCCCCGCTCTCGCTCTCGCGCTCCCTCTCGCCCCGCTCTCGCTCTCGCGCTCCCTCTCGCCCCGCTCTCGCTCTCGCGCTCCCTCTCGCCCCGCTCTCGCTCTCGCGCTCCCTCTCGCCCCGCTCTCGCTCTCGCGCTCCCTCTCGCCCCGCTCTCGCTCTCGCGCTCCCTCTCGCCCCGCTCTCGCTCTCGCGCTCCCTCTCGCCCCCGCTCTCGCTCTCGCGCTCCCTCTCGCCCCGCTCTCGCTCTCGCGCTCCCTCTCGCCCCGCTCTCGCTCTCGCGCTCCCTCTCGCCCCGCTCTCGCTCTCGCGCTCCCTCTCGCCCCGCTCTCGCTCTCGCGCTCCCTCTCGCCCCGCTCTCGCTCTCGCGCTCCCTCTCGCCCCGCTCTCGCTCTCGCGCTCCCTCTCGCCCCGCTCTCGCTCTCGCGCTCCCTCTCGCCCCGCTCTCGCTCTCGCGCTCCCTCTCGCCCCGCTCTCGCTCTCGCGCTCCCTCTCGCCCCGCTCTCGCTCTCGCGCTCCCTCTCGCCCCGCTCTCGCTCTCGCGCTCCCTCTCGCCCCGCTCTCGCTCTCGCGCTCCCTCTCGCCCCGCTCTCGCTCTCGCGCTCCTCTCTCGCCCCGTTCTCGCTCTCGCGCTCTCTCTCGCCCCGTTCTCGCTCTCGCGCTCTCTCTCGCCCCGTTCTCGCTCTCGCGCTCTCTCTCGCCCCGTTCTCGCTCTCGCGCTCTCTCTCGCCCCGTTCTCGCTCTCGCGCTCTCTCTCGCCCCGTTCTCGCTCTCGCGCTCTCTCTCGCCCCGTTCTCGCTCTCTCTCGCCCCGTTCTCGCTCTCTCTCGCCCCGTTCTCGCTCTCTCTCGCCCCGTTCTCGCTCTCTCTCGCCCCGTTCTCGCTCTCTCTCGCCCCGTTCTCGCTCTCTCTCGCCCCGTTCTCGCTCTCTCTCGCCCCGTTCTCGCTCTCTCTCGCCCCGTTCTCGCTCTCTCTCGCCCCGTTCTCGCTCTCTCTCGCCCCGTTCTCGCTCTCTCTCGCCCCGTTCTCGCTCTCTCTCGCCCCGTTCTCGCTCTCTCTCGCCCCGTTCTCGCTCTCTCTCGCCCCGTTCTCGCTCTCTCTCGCCCCGTTCTCGCCCCGCTCTCGCTCTCGCGCTCCCTCTCGCCCCGCTCTCGCTCTCGCGCTCCCTCTCGCCCGCTCTCGCTCTCGCGCTCCCTCTCGCCCCGCTCTCGCTCTCGCGCTCCCTCTCGCCCCGCTCTCGCTCTCGCGCTCCCTCTCGCCCCGCTCTCGCTCTCGCGCTCCCTCTCGCCCCGCTCTCGCTCTCGCGCTCCCTCTCGCCCCGCTCTCGCTCTCGCGCTCCCTCTCGCCCGCTCTCGCTCTCGCGCTCCCTCTCGCCCCGCTCTCGCTCTCGCGCTCCCTCTCGCCCGCTCTCGCTCTCGCGCTCCCTCTCGCCCCGCTCTCGCTCTCGCGCTCCCTCTCGCCCCGCTCTCGCTCTCGCGCTCCCTCTCGCCCGCTCTCGCGCTCGCGCTCCCTCTCGCCCGCTCTCGCGCTCGCGCTCCCTCTCGCCCCGCTCTCGCGCTCGCGCTCCCTCTCGCCCCGCTCTCGCGCTCGCGCTCCCTCTCGCCCCGCTCTCGCTCGCGCTCTCTCTCGCCCCGTTCTCGCTCTCGCGCTCTCTCTCGCCCCGTTCTCGCTCTCGCGCTCCTCTCGCCCCGTTCTCGCTCTCGCGCTCTCTCTCGCCCCGTTCTCGCGCTCTCTCTCTCGCCCCGTTCTCGCTCGCGCTCTCTCTCGCCCCGTTCTCGCTCGCGCTCTCTCTCGCCCCGTTCTCGCTCGCGCTCTCTCTCGCCCCGTTCTCGCTCGCGCTCTCTCTCGCCCCGTTCTCGCTCGCGCTCTCTCTCGCCCCGTTCTCGCTCGCGCTCTCTCTCGCCCCGTTCTCGCTCGCGCTCTCTCTCGCCCCGTTCTCGCTCGCGCTCTCTCTCGCCCCGTTCTCGCTCGCGCTCTCTCTCGCCCCGTTCTCGCCCCGCCCTCGCCCTCGCCCCCGCCCCGCTCGCGCTCGTGTGGTGAGGATTTGTGTTGGCAGGAGATTGAAGACTTGAGGTGGAGCTTGTGCATCAGATGAAATTGGCAAGGGCATGGGGGAGTTAGAGAAGTGACAGTGATAGATTGGGGTGGGTTTATAGCAGGCTGTGGAGGGAGTTGAGCAGATAGTCCAGATACTTGAAATAAAAACAATCTATTGAGCTCTTCACACTTGATGCAAGCAGAGGAAATAAATAATCTGTCATCAAGAAGAGGAATCTGAGGTTGTCCTTGGCCGCCAAGAAAATCCTGGAGCAGTAGGATTTGGCTTTGTCGAGGTATTAGTGATCCAGCCAGAAATGGAGGTAAATGACCAGGCCTGTAGCAGGAATCTGTGGCTGTAACATTTAAAGATGTAGAGATGGGAATTGTATCAGCGGAACATTGGGTTGGGAGTCGGTGAGTGACTTGAAGGCAAAGGACTGATCAAGAGCAGCAGTCCTATTTCTGTTCCTTGTACCAGCTCAGCCTGTGTAGGCCTCATTTCTTAATCAGATTTGTTTTTATCCTTCTGTTGGCTGAGTTAATACTGCTCCACTAGACCAGGACAAGTTAAACTTGCAGTGAATTAGTAATTACGAGTACGACTTAACCACTGCATTCCAACCCCCCAACAACTGCTTATTCTCTGCGGATCTCTTGCAGGCAGTCTTTAATAAACACCTGTTGTGTTGGTGAGCCGTTGACTTTGTTCAATTACTGGTTCTGCTGCCGAGTGCTTCTGTAGCCTCCGTTTCAAGATGTGACACAACCACTCTGGTCTGTTCTGTGGCACCAGGTTGTTTTGTTTTTGTATGGTTTTATATAGTTAGGGTCGATGTTCCCTGTAAGCTGAGCTTTGTTCTGTTCTTTTAGTGCGCTGTCCCTTTAAAGTTCCACGAAGCCGGTGAGTGGCCTGCACGGGACCTTTCTCATTGCTGCACAGCTTAGTGGGAGCATTGGTTAGGGTACTACATCCTTGCTTGACATTCACTCAGTCCTCCACTCCATTCTCTTCCAGCGACAGGTACAGGGAGCCCAATGTTCATGCCTGTGTTTAATAAGGTATCAGACTGAGGGGAGAACACGTTCTTTCTATGTGCCTCAGAGCCAGGAAAGCGGTCTTGGAAAAAGGGGTTCTATTAATTGTTTTGGATTTTATACTTACAATTGGTGACCGAATCATTTAAATTAAACTTTCTGTTAACCGTTGCCTCGCGACAGATGCGTTTAAATCCAAATGTTTACATATTTTTAGTGAAAGTTCTGTGTTTATGTATGGTGTGTTCGAGATCGGCTCAATCTCCTTTCTAATTGTACATAATGTATATGATATGCAAATTCTTCCCCCGCCCAAAAATGATTATTTTAGTGTATTTGATACAGATAATTACATCAGAAGCTATACTTGGTGCAAAGAATACTTGCTATGCTTTGAATTTGGAGCGATTTTATGTTTTACTGTGTCAGGCTGTGCTGTACTGCAGACAGAACTTCACTGTACCCGTCATTTAATCTTACACTGCCAGTATTTTCTGAATGTTCAAAATAACATCTGAAGATGATATGTGATTACAATTCAGTCCTCTCGGTAATCTTTGACAATAGTCCAACCACAAGAATGGTCTAGCTAATGGGAACTTGCCATCAAAAGAAAAAACTAGCATTAGTCACAGTAAATGCAAACTATCCGAACATCTAATTGGGAAAAATAAAGAGTGCTTTTCATCGTGGTAATAATACCCTGCAGAATAATGAGCTGTCGACTCACAGCTGAGATTTTCCATGTGGTAACTTTGCAGTCAATCGGCGAGGCTGTCATCTGGAGACAGCAAATGGAAGCCAAGCACTTCCCGGGAGGGAGCAAAGGAAAATAGCAGCCAGCTGCTGTGGCCAGGGAGCAGGTTGCCTGGCCGTCCTGGAAAATGCTGAACAATGTAGGAAAACTTAGGTTAAAACAATATAGGGATAAGTAGAATTCATTTTATAAAATAATTTAGCAGTGCAAGTACATTATGGGCATAGAGGGCATTTTGTTGTTTTTGGCAAAGCTTGAGATGAAGAAGCTGGTATTTGCTTATTATTTTGGTCACGGCAGGTTAAATCTAGAATTCAGCTGAATGGTTATGGAATATTGCCAGTGAGGATCCGTTCCCTGACCCTGCAGTGATCTACGGTGATTGTTCTAAATGATCTGCTTAAAGCTTGGGTACAGAGTAAAGAATGTGAAGTAGATCTGGCATTGACGGAGGCCTCAGTCAAGTTTGAGAGGGAATATAATTATTTTAATGACCAGTAAGTATTTTTCTATAAACAACTGAAGCATCTTACTTTCTTGATTTGATTTCTTTGTTTCCTCTGCTACTACACTTTTTCTTGATTTGCTCCCATCAAATTGTACCTCATCCACTACAGAATCCCAGTACTTGTGTCAGGAATGTGGCCAACTTGTGATTGGCGTACAAGGAGAGACTGAGGATAGTTGGAGTGAGGTTGTCAGTAGAGACTGGGATAAACCAGTATTACTGGTGTTCTGTTTATATATAACCACCTGACAACATTTGAGATGCAGCTGTAAACCAAAGGAAGCAGGGTTAGTACCCGGAGTTTTTTGTCAACTGCCACATAATATTGACAAGTTAATTGTTCACAACTTACTGAGGGTAAAATCATTTAATAATTGCTGTGACATCCTGCAATTGCTTATTCTCCCACCCCACAAGATTATCTTGGGAATGCCTCAAGTTTCCATCCTTGGCTCCTTCCTGTTGCTCATCTACATGCTGCCCCTTGGGAATATCATTGTAGGAGTGGGAACAGCTTTGTAAGATTCTGGCTAATGCCTTGTCTTAGTAATTAATAGGTTAGAGAGTCTAGTGTCAGCAACTTTAACACTATAAGAAATATAAGATTAGCATATTTTCTGTCCTCTACTGTATATTAATATTGATGCATCAATCAGGCCTTTATCACAAGGCTGTTGGAATATAAAGTGGAGGAAGTTATGCTTCAATGGTATAGAGCCTTGGTCAGACCCCATCTGGAGTACTGTGTTCAATTTTGGGCATCGCAGCTCAGGAAAGATGCATTGGCCTGGGAGGGGGGACAGTGTGGATTTACCAGGTTCTTAAAGGGTTGAATTATGAGGACAGGTTGCATAAACTTGGCTTGTATTCCGTTGAGTTTAGATGGTTGAGGGATGATCTAATTGAGATGTTTAACATGATTAAGGGATTTGATAGAGTAGATATAGAGAAACTATTTCCTGTGGTGGGGGAATCCAGAACAAGAGGCCACAATTCTGAAACTGGAGCTCGGCCATTTTAGGAGTGTAATCAGGATACACTTCTTCACACCAAGTAGTGGAAACCTTGAACTCGCTCCCCCCAAAGGCGCTGGAAGATGGAGCAATTGAAATTTTTAAGAACGAGCAATAGATTTTTGTTGGGTGTCAGGGTATCGAGGGATTCTGGATCAAAGGCAGGTAAATGGAGTTGATGCACAGATCAGCCATGATCGAATTGAATGGTAGAGCAGACTCAAAGGGCTGAAATATATTTATGCTTATTACCAACCACATCAACTTGTATTTATATAGCAGCTTTAATGTAGAAAAGCATCCTGAGGCACTTTATTGTAGAAAAAAGAATTACACCGAGTCATGGTGGAAGATGACCAAAAGCTTGGTCAAAAAGATGGATTTTCAGAAGGCTTTAAAGGGAGGGAAGTGAAGTAGAAAGCCACAGGGGTTTAGGAAGGAAGTTGCTGTGAGTAAAGCTGAACTGCATAAACGCTTCCCAACCAATGATGAGGTGTAGGGAGAGAGCGATGCACAGAAGGCGCCAATGATAGAAAGAGACAAGAGTTGGAGTTCTTGCAAAGGTAAGGTGGGTGAGTCCATGGAGGGATTTGAAGATAGAGTTTAAATTCAACACATTGGGAACTTCGAGTCAGTGTAGGTCAGCAAGGACAGGAGATGATCAAATGAGACTTATTGCAGGATAGTATAGGCAGCTGAGCTTTGAATGTTTGTGATGTTTGAGGGAGGATGGGAAGCTGGCTAGATGGATAAATCAAGTCTAGAGATGACAAAAGGAGGTGAGATGAGGACGGGCAGTGTTGCAGAGGTGGAAATAAACAGTTTGGGTGATGGGATAGCATATGGGATTTGAAACAACGCTGGGTGAAACTGGATTGTTGTGAAGGTTTCACACAGCTTTATTGAGTGTCTGGGGAGGGTGACAGAGTTTACTGAAACGGGGGAATACGATGGTTTTGGTCTTCCTGATAATCAGTTGCGAGAAACTATTGACTCATCCACGACTTAATGTCAGTTATGGCAGTCTGATGGTGCAGAAGCAAAATACTGCGGATGCTGGAAATCTGAAATAAAAACAGAAAATGCTGGAAATACTCAGCAGGTCAGGTAGCATCTGCGGAGAGAGAAACAGAGTTAACGTTTCAGGTCGATGACCCTTCATCAGAACTGGAAAAGTTGGAGATGTAACCGGTTTTTAAGCAAGTGTAGGGGCAGGGAAAGGGGGGGAGGGGAGGAAAGAACAAAAGGGGAAGGTCTGTGATAGGATGGAAGGCAGGAGAGATTGAGGGGGTGATTTTCTCAGTCCCGAGGAGGCGGGAAAATCGGGAAAAAATGAGAGCGGGTTCGGAACTTGCCTCTGCGCGATTTTGCCGGTGCTGGTTTTGCAGGGTGGGAAACGGTCCCGCCTCCAGCTGGCCAGAGAGCTCGTTAAGGGCCTCTCTAATCCTATGTTGAGAGGCCCTCGTTATTTTTCGACATTTCTAGTGTGTTTCATGCCCCTCCTAAACCACGCCAGCTAAACCTGGCAGGTTCACAAGTGGGTTGCCTCCTCACAGCTGCAGCTCCACCATTAAAACGGAGCTTGCATCAGGGATTAGTTGCAGGTGCCAGAACTTTGCTTTAAAAGGTCTTTCCACACTTTTAGCAGGCCTTCTGAAGTCAGAGGTGCTGCAGGTTCTATCTGTCTGTGGGACCTCCTTGGAAGACCCTCTTCCCCGCTTGGAATGAGCGCTTCCCCAACGGACCCATCTGCAAGCAACATGGGAAACATTCATTTCCTTTCACCATGGACCTCAGATTCGGATGAGAAGCATCCACGGCAGCAGCAGAACCAGGCAGCACAGCAGCAGGAGCCCCAACCTCCTGCTCAGCCACCTGATGCTGCACAGGGTAGAAGACGTCAGCGCATCGAAGCACCTCGCCACAGGAGATACCCCCAACAGAGGGTTTACAGACAAAGTATGAGCTACCTCAACATGAGTGAGCAGCAGTGCCAAAGGAGGCGGAGACTTTCGCGAGAGCTTGTCCGAGAAATCTGTAAACTGCTGCAGCAAGACCTGGTGCCCAGAGGAACGGGTGGACACCCCTTACCGGTGGCTGTCAAAGTCACCACCGCACTCAACTTTTTTGCCTCGGGCTCCTTCCAGGGATCATCAGCAGACATCAGCGGCATCTCCCAGTTGGCCGCCCACAGTTGCATCACGCAGGTTACTGATGCCCTTTTCGCAAAAGCCCACAATTACATCCACTTCTCAAAGGATCAAGCAAGTATAACCGCGCATGCGGTTGGCTTTGCAAATATGGCAGGCATGCCAATGGTGCAGGGCGTCAGACTGCACACATGTGGCCCTTAGGGCACCCCATCACAACCCAGCTATCTTTGTCAACCGCAAGGGCTTCCACTCCCTCAACGTACAGCTGGTGTGTAACCACAAGAAGGAGTTTTTGCATGTTTGCGCAAAGTTCTGTGGTAGTTGCCATGACTCTTTCATCCTGCAGCACTCTAGTGTTCC
The DNA here is from genome assembly GCA_030390025.1 of Squalus acanthias. Taxonomy (NCBI): domain Eukaryota; kingdom Metazoa; phylum Chordata; class Chondrichthyes; order Squaliformes; family Squalidae; genus Squalus; species Squalus acanthias. The sequence continues at coordinate 5,264,555 of CM059426.1, read as the reverse complement.
TCTGCTTTTCAATCCACCAAACCAACTTAACGGATGGCTCCTTGGTGACAAAGGCTACCCCCTGAAGAAGTGGCTAATGACGCCGATCAGGAGGCCAGCTAACGAGGCTGAAGAGCGCTACAACGCCAGCCACACATCGATCAGGTCCATCATCGAGCAAACCATTGGGTTGTTGAAGATGTGCTTCCGATGTCTTGACCGATCAGGTGGAGCCCTGCAGTATACACCATACAGGGTCTCCAGAATGGACATGGACTGCTGTGCACTGCACAACATGGCACAGTGTCGTGGCTTGCAGCTTCCTGATGAGCAAGAGGCTCAGTTCCAGGCCTCCTCAGATGAGGATGAGGAGGAGGAGAGAGCACTGGTCTTTCAACCAGCAGCAGCGGCAGCACGCGAGCACATGGCTGCCCGAGATGCAAGGGATGAACTTATCCTGGCCAGATTTCCATAGGTTGCCCATGTTGGCACATGTCCTTCGCTCCATCTTGAGACATCATAGACAATGGACATGACTCTCTGGCCTCCTTTCACTCTGGCCACCAACCTCACAACGCAAGTGTCGCGATGCCTGCAATGTGGAGCTGCCTAAGGCGAAAGAACAGATGCCATGACATCAACATTTTGCCACCAAATCATTGTAATGCTTTCCAACATGGATGGCATTTCATCAAAACACAAACATTCACCCAATCTGCACACAGATCAGGAGGTTATATCCCTTGCCAGCTGTATCCACACAGCCTTGGTTTCTTTGGGAGGCCTCTTCCTCCCAGATGAGGGGAAGAGCACCTCCCTGCTAGCTCTCTCCCCCTTAACCAACATTTGCAGCGCCTCATCTGAGAACCTTGGACTGGCCCTTGCCTTGGATTTGGACACAGTGGTTTTTCATAAGATGTAGGTGGTGTAGCATCGACAGAAATCCAGTGGAATGATCCAAGACAGCAAGCAGCCCTTAAAATAGGCTGGAAAAGTGATGTCAGCAGAGGTGAGTTTCAGTCCCAAAACACTAATTGACCCAGGGCAACCCACACCTCTGAAATCAACTGGCCAATTTGGGGAAAATCGCAATTTTTGAAACCCATCAGTGGAGGCGGGTTTGGAACCCACCCAAACCAAAACCCGCCTCCAGTGGGAAAATCGCCCCCAAGAGACAAAAGGGATGATGGTGCAAGGCAAAAGGAGATGATCGGACAAGTTAAGAAACAAAAGATGACTCTAGATGAAGTATAAATGGCACTGGCAGAATGATCAACAGCTGCCATGTGAGAGAGAGAGAAAAAAAATGAAAAAAAGATAGGGGCGGAGGTTATGGACTGAAATTGTTGAACTCGATGTTGAGTCCAGAAGGCTGTAAAGTGCCTTATCGAAAGATGAGGCGCTGTTCTGCTTACGTTGAGCTTCATTGGAACGGTGTAAGAGGCCGAGGACTGAGAGGTCCGTGGGAGTGGAGCGGAGTATTAAAGTGACTGGCAACCTGATAGTGCAGGGGTAGTTGAGGGAAGTGATGGAGAGAGAGCTGGGCATCAGCATACATAAGTAAACTTGTCTGGTGCCTGCGGATGATGTCGCCAAGGGATGGCATGCACCTGAGGAGGAAAAGGGGTGATGGATAGATTCTTGGGGAACTCCAGAGGTGACTGTTGGGGCAGGGGGATGATGTGCTGATGCAGTCAAGGGTATAACTACACATGGGCAGTCCCACAGATCTGGACAGCAGGAAAAGGTGATGGTGGAGGACATGACCAACCATGTCAAATGCAGCAGAGGTTGAAGAGGATTAAATGGGATAACACACCGCAATTGTAATCACAGAGATAGCATTTGTGATTTTGGTGCTGTAAGCAGGGCAGAAGCCAGACTGAAGAGATCCAAATGGGGAGTTTTGGGCAAGATTGGCACAGCGCAGTGAGGTGACGACCTATTCAAAGATATTAGAGAGGTTGGAGGTGGGGTGTAGTTGGAGATTTAAATGGGTTAAAGGTGAGCTTTTTGAGACTTTGAAAGGGAGAGGGACAGTGCCTGATGAAAGAGTTATGAACATTGTTCAGCATGGAGGGGTGCAGGAAAGGTAATGGCAGTCAGGAGTTGGGTGGCGAGGGAATTGAGGATGCTTCATAGAAGAGATGGGCTTGGAAAGGGCTAGGCCAATAGGAGTGAAACTAGCGGTATGAGATTGCATGCAAGATGAAGGGGGGTTTGTTCAGGGAAAAGGAGGCACAAATGACCTTAAACGTAGAGACAAAGAAATGCACGCGCTCTTGCATTTGACATTGGAGGCGAGCGTGGAGGAGATGAGAGGAAAGGGGCTTGAGGAGGCAGTTTGTTATGGAGAAAAGAAGCTGTCAGTTGTTCTTGCTCTCTGGGATAATTCTGGAGTAATATGATGTGGCTGAGGAAAGTGAAGCACAGTAGAGCTTAATGAGTTCCGACAAAGGGTTTCGACCTGAAACGTTAACTCTGTTTCTCTCTCCACGGATGTTGCCTCGCCTGCTGAGTTTTTCCAGCGTTTTCTGTTGTTATTTCGGATTTCCAGCATCCGCAGTATTTTGCTATCGTATTAGAGCTTAATGAGATTGAGCCCAATTTGACAGGAATGACTAGACCAAACATACATGTGTGGTTGAGCTTGTGGCCCTCCGACTTGAGGGAGCAAAGATGGAATATCTAATGGGGGGGAGAAACTACAGGAGTGGAGAATGGTGAGTGATTCGGTAGGAACCAAGACATTGAAATTGAAAGTGGGAAGCAATGAACGGCAAACAGCAGTCGGCAGAGATGTCCTGACTGGTGAAGAGCCTCGGGAAGAATTTGAGTGTGAGTTTGAGAGTTTTTTTTTTATAGGGTGTTGGGGAATGTGAATTATGTACTATATGATGTAATGTTGTACGGCGTAGCCTGCTTTATTATTATCCAATTCACTAGATAGATGTGTGGTTCATGTACATATACAGAATTACCAGCAGAGGTCACTGAGGTACCTATTGAAGAATAATAGTTTTAAAAGTAATGTAATTGTTGTCTAATTCAGAACAAGAAACTCCAAATTTCACTAATATACAAGGGATTCATAGAATCATAGAATGGTTACAGCATGGAAGAAGGCTATTCGGCCCGTCGAGCCCATGCCGGCTCTCTGCAAGAGCACTTCAGCTAGTCCCTCTCCCCCACCCTTTCCCCGTAGCCCTGCAAATTTCTTTCCTTCAGGTACTTATCCAACTCTCTTTTGAAAGCCATTATTGAATCTGCCTCCACCACCCTTTCAGGCCGTGAATTCCAGATCTTAACCACTCGCTGAGTAAAAAGTGTTTTCTTACGTCGCCTTCAGTTCTTTTGCCAATCACCTTAAATCTGTGTCCTCTGGTCCTCGACCCTTCTGCCAATGGGAACAGTTTCTCTCTATCCAGACCCCTCATGATTTTGAACACCTCTATCAAATCTTCTCTGCTTCAAGGAGAACAACCCCAGCTTCTCCAGTCTCTCAACGTAACTGAAGTCCCTCATTCCTGGAACCATTCTCATAAATCTTTTCTACACCCTCTCTAACACATCGTTCCTAAAGTGTGGTGCCCAGAATTGGACACAGTTCTCCAGTTGGGGCGAACTAGTGTTTTATACAGGTGGTTCATAATTTCCATACTTTTGTACTCTATACCTCTATTCATGAAGCCCAGGATCCTGTAAGACTTTTTAACTGCTTTCTCAATCTGTCCTGCCACCTTCAACGATTTGTGCACTCCTTTCAGGATTGTACCATTTGTGCTACTCGGAACTAAGAAATTCCAAGATTCTCATAATACAAACTCAATTTACTTTTAAAAAGGAAGGTTTTAGAGATTTCCTTCTACCCACTATGCCTCTTGGCATCCTCCAAAGGCCCATTAAGGCACCAGTCGCCGCCACGTCATGAGTAGCTACTCCAACTGTCCATCCGCCTCTCTCGTTGATCACAGACAAGGCCATCTCCGACCACTTCCTCTAATCCTCACCACCCACAACCCGCTATCTCCTAGGGATAGAACATGTCCAGGTAACTATAGACCAGTCAGCTTAACATCGGTGGTAGGAAAAATAATGGAATCCCTACTAAAGGAGAAAATAGAAGAACATCTAGAAGCGACAAATATAATAATGAATAGTCAGCATGGATTTCAAAAGAAAAAGTCTTGCTTGACCAACCTCACTGAATTTTTTGAAGAGGTAACTGAGACAGTAGACAAGGGTAATGTAGTAGATGTAATATAACTACATTTTCAAAAGGCCTTTGATAAGGTACCACATAATAGACTACTGAATAAGGTCAGAGAATGCGGAGTCGGGACAAGTAGCAGATTGGATAACTAGCTGGCTTCAAGACAGAAAGCAGAGAGTAGGAGTAAAGGGTAGCTATTCACAGTGGCTGAAGGTGGGTAGTGGTGTTCCACAAGGAGCAGTGCTGGGACCACTGTTGTTCACAATTTATATTAACGATTTAGACTTTGCAATCAAAAACACAATTTCTAAATTTGTGGATGATACCAAATTGAGGGGTTAGTCAATACTGAGGAGGACTGCAACAAATTACAGGAAGACATTAATAAACTTGCAGAATGGGCATATAATTGACAAATGAGTTTCAACACAGATAAATTTGAGGTATTACATTTTGGTAGGAAGAATAGGGAGGTCACATATTACTTGGAGAGGGCGAGTCTAGGTGGGGTAGAGGACCAAAGAGATCTGAGTACAAATACACAAATCGCCAAAAGTAGCAACAAAGGTTAACCAGGCCATTTAAAAAAAAAAAGCAAACCAAGCACTAGGGTTTATTTCTAGAAGGATAGAATTGAAAAGTAGTGAAGTTACGCTAAACTTGTATCGAACCTTGGTTAGACCACACTTGGAGTACTGCATACAATTCTGGTCGCCATATTATAGAGGCACTGGAGAGGGTACAGAGAAGATTTACAAGGATGATACCAGAAATGTGATGGTATACTTATCAGGAAAGGATGAACAGGCTGGGTCTCTTCGCTTGAAAAGCGAAGGCTTTTGATGGGTGACCTAATAGAGGTCTTTAAAATTATGAAAGGTTTTGATAGAGTGGATACAGAGAGAGTGTTTCCACTTGTGGGGAAGAGAATAACTATAGGTCATCAACAAATCAAATAGGGAATTCAGAAGAAACTTCTTTACCCAGAGAGTGGTGAGAATGTGGAACTCGCTACCACAGGGAGTAGTTGAGGCAAATAGAAACATAGAAGATAGGAGCAGGAGTAGGCCATTCGGCCCCTCGAGCCTGTTCCGCCATTTAATGAGATCATGGCTGATCATCCAAATTCAGTACCCTGTCCCTGCTTTCTCCCCATATCCCTTGATCCCTTTAGCCTTAAGAAATATATCTATCTCCTTCTTGAATATATTTAATGAATTGGCCTCAACTGCCTTCTGTGGTGGAGAATTCCACAGGTTCACCACGCTCTGGGTGAAGAAATTCCTCCTCATCTCAGTCCTAAATGGCTTACCCCTTATCCTTAGGACTGTGACCTCTGGTTCTGGACTCCCTGCCATCGGGAACATCCTTCCTGCATCTAGTCTGTCTAGTCCTGTTAGAATTTTATGTTTCAATGAGATGCCCCCTCATTCTTCTAAACTCCAGCGAGTATAAGCCCAATCGACCCAATCTCTCTTCATGCGTCATTCCTGCCATCCCAGGTATCAGTCTGGTGAATTTTCACTGCACTCCCTCCATGGCAAGAACATCCTTCCACAGATAAGGTGACCAAAACTGCACACAATACTCAAGGTGTGGTCTCACCAAGGCCCTGTACAACTGCAGCAAGACATCCTTGCTCCTGTACTCTAATCCTCTCACTATGAAGGCCAACATACCATTTGCCTTCTTTACCGCCTGCTGCACCTGCATGCTTACCTTCAGCGACTAGTGCACAAGGACACCCAGGTCTCGTTGCACTTCCCCTTTTCCCAATCTATTGCCATTCAGATAATCTGCCTTCCTGTTTTTGCCACCAAAGTGGATAACCTCGCATTTATCCACATTATACTGCATCTGCCCAATCACCCAACCTGTCCAAATCATACTGGAGTTTCTCTGCATCCTCCTCACAGCACACACTCCCACCCAGCTTTGTGTCGTCTGCAAACTTTGAGATATTACATCTAGTTCCCTCGTCTAGATCATTAATATATATTGTGAATAACTGGGGTCCTAGCACCGATCCCTGCGGTACCCCACTAGTCACTGCCTACCACTCTGAAAAAGACCCGTTTATTCCAACTCTTGCTTCCTGTCTGCCAACCAGTTCTCTATCCAAGTCAGTACCTTCCCCCCAATCCCATGTGCTTTAACTTTGCATGCTAATCTCTTATGCGGGACCTTATCGAAAGCCTTCTGAAAGTCCAAATACACCACATCCACTGGTTCTCCCTTATCTATTCTACCAGTTACATCCTCAAAAAATTCCAGTAGATTAGTCAAGCACGGTTTACCTTTTGTAAATCCATGTTGACTTTGTCCGATCCTGTCACTGTTTTCCAAGTGCTCTGCTATTACATCTTTTATAATGGACTCTAGCATTTTCCCCACTACCGATGTCCGGCTTACTGGTCTATAATTCCCCGTTTTCTCTCTACCACCTTTTTTAAATAGTGGGGTTACATTAGCTACCCTCCAATCCATGGGCACTGTTCCAGAGTCTATAGAATTTTGGAAGATGACCAGCAATGCATCTACTATTTCTAGGGCCACTCCTTAAGTACCCTAGGATGTAGATTATCAGGCCCTGGGGATTTATCAGCCTTCAATCCCGTCAATTTCCCTAACACCATTTCCCTACAAATACTGATTTCATTCAGTTCCTCCCTCTCATTAGATCCTATGTTCCCCGACATCTCTGGTAGGTTATTTGTGTCCTCCTTTGTGAAGACAGAACCAAAGTATGTATTTAATTGGTCTGCCATTTCTTTGTTCCCCATTTATAAATTCCCCTGATTCTGACTGCAAGGGACCTACGCTTGACTTCACCAATCTTTTTCTCTTCACATATCTATAGAAGCTTTTACAGTCAGTTTTTATGTTCCCTGCAAGCTTACACTCAAACTCTATTTCCCCCTCTTAATTAATCCCTTTGTCCTCTTTTGCTGAATCCTAAACTGCTCCCAATCCTCAGGTTTGCTGCTTTTTCTGGCCAATTTATATGTCCTCTCCTTGGATCTTATGCTATCCCTAATTTCCCTTGTTAGCCACAGTTGAGTCATCTTTTTTGTTTTATTTTTATGCCAAACAGGGATGACCAAATTCTGTAGTTCATCCATGCGATATTTAAATGTTTGCCAATACCTATCCACCATCAACCCTTTAAGTAACATTCCCCAATCCATCCTAGCCAACTCGCGCCTCATACCATCGTAGTTTCCTTTATTTAAATTCAGGACCCTAGTCTCTGAGTCAACTACTTCACTCTGCCTCTTAATGAAGAATTCTATCATATTATGATCGCTCCTCCCCAAGGGGCCTCGCACAACAAGATTGCTAATTAATCCTTTCTCATTACATAATACCCAGTCTAAGATGTCCTGATCTCTAGTTGGTTCCTCGACATATTGGTCCAGGAAACCATCCCGTATACACTCTAGGAATTCCTCCTCCACAGTATTGTTACTAATATGGTTAACCCAATCTATATATAGATTAAAGTCACCCATGATAACTGCTGTGCTCTTATTGCACGCGTCTCTAATTTCCCGTTTAATGCCATCCCCAACTTCAGCATTACTGTTTGGGGGTCTGTATACAACTCCCACTAACGTTTTCTGCCCCTTGGTATTTCTCGGCTCTACCCATACAGATTCCACATCATCAGAGCTAATATCCTTCCTTACTATTGTGTTAATCTCCTCTTTAACCAGCAATGCTACCCCACCTCCTTTTCCTTTTTGCCTGTCCTTCCTGAATATTGAATACCCCTGGATGTTGAATTCCCAGCCTTGGTCACCCTGGAGCCATGTCTCCGTAATCCCAATTATATCATATCCATTTACATCTATTTGCGCAGCTAATTCATCCACCTTATTACGAATGCTCCTCGCATTAAGACATAAAGCCTTCAGGCTTGTTTTTTTTTTTAACACTTAGACCTTTTAGAATTATTATTTACTGTGGCCATGTTTGATTTACACCCTTGATTTCTCTGACTGCCACTTTTGCTTCTCTCCTTCCTGTCTTTTGCTTCTATCCTTGCTTCCCTTTCCTCTGTCTCCCTGCACAGGTTCCCAACCCCCTGCCATTTTAGTTTAAACCCTCCCCAACAGCACTAGCAAACACTCCCCCTAGGACATCAGTCCCGGTCCCGCCCAAATAGTATAGATGCATTTAAGAGGAGGCTAGACGAGCATATGAGGGAGAAGGAAATAGAGGGTTATGCTGATAGTTAGTTGAGGAAAGACGGGAGGAGGCTCGAGTGGAGCATAAACGCCCGCATGGACTGATTGGGCCGAATGGCATGTTTCTGTGCCGTATATCCTAATGTAATCAAAAAGTAGGGAAGTTATGCTAATTTTGTCACCTTGGTTAGATCACACTTGGAGTACTGTGTATAGTTCTGGTCGCCATATTATAAAAAGGATATAGAGGCACTGGAGAGGGTGCAGAGAAGATTTACAAGGATGATACCAGAAATGCATAGTTATACCTATTGAGAAAGGATGAACAGGCTGGGTCTTTTTTTCTCTTGAAAAGAGAAGGCTGAGGGGTGACCTAATAGAGGTCTATAAAATAATTTGAAAGCAGTTAAGCCACTGGAGAAGGTATTTTTTGATTTTAAAAAGCTTTTACTCATTATAATTTTTATTTTTTTTGCCCGTTCCTTTTGACTTGTATGCAATTTGGTTTTTTGGGTGGGAGGGCCGAGAACAGGCAAATAGCCACCTCCCAGGTCTCTGTCCTTGTTGGTGTATAACTGGCTGAAAGCTGTACAAGAACCGTCTAGGATGACTCGCCTCCATCATTTCTCCACCGGTCAAGTTTGCCTCAGTCTTCTAGTTCTAGGGTATGTGGAGACGACAACATTATAAAGTGGAGGGGGAGAAACATAGAATAAGATCTATCCACAGTTTGGTCGCTGTTTCAATATTTCAATGTTTGAGGCCATTGTGCTGTGGATCCCCAATGTGGTCTAGTTTCTGTGTTTGACTCACCACATGTCTCTCTGCTTGTTTTGCAGATGAAAAGTTCATTGACTGAAATTGTCCACCTTGCTGCAATGGATACTGACTCCTGGGTTCAGATGGTGGCAGATATTCTAAAAACCTTTCCTGAGACTGGCTCTCTCAACCTTGAACTCGAGGAACACAATCAGAACCTGCAAGAAATTCTTGGGGAACTCCGAGAAAAAGGTACTTTTAGGTTGAATGCCACCACATTACCACAAATTGACAGTTTTAAAGGGGTGCTTTTCATTTACTTTAAATGGAAAGCACAAAAATTGTTACTAAAAGCGGGTATGTCTGAATTCAGTAAATGCTGTTAAGTTTACATATTGGTTGTGGAATTGGGATAGCATAGTTAATAGACTTTTTTAAAACAAAAAAAATGCAATGAAATCACAGTACTGGTAGATCAAAATTTCTCCTTTTCAAGTATATATCCATTTCCCTTTAGAAAGTTACATTGAATCTGTTTCCACCCCCTTTCAGGCAGTGCATTCCAGATTGTAACAACTCACTGCATAAAAAAATTCTCCTCATTTTCCCCCTCTGGATTTTTTACCAATTATCTTAAATCTGTGTCCTCTGGTTACCGACCCTCCTGCCAGTGGAAACAGTTTCTCTCTATCTACTCTATCAAAACCCCATATAATTTTGAACACCTCTGTTAAATGTAGGAAGACTGGTACCTAATATACTGCACTGATCACAGCTGCCAAATTTGAACTTGTACCATTGGTAGCTGGGTTGATCCTACAGTTTTTCACATTGGTCTGTCTTATCATTGGCTATTTAAAATGATTTTAGGGGGATGTAAAGTACAGAGAAGGTTAAGAGGTGACCTAATAGAGGTTTTCAACATGATGAGAGGTTTTGATAGAGTAGATAGGGAAAAATTATTCCCTCTGGCGAGTGGGTCAATAACCAGAGGTCGTAGATTCAAAATCATTGGCAAAGATCTAGAGGGGAGATGAGGAGAAATGTTTTCATTGAGTTGTCGTGATCTGGAACGCTCCACCTGAAAAGGTGGCGGAAGCTGATTCCATCAATAATTTAAAAAGGGAGTTGGGCAGGTACTTGAGGATGAGGAATTTACAGGGTTACGGACAAAAAGCGGTAATATGGGATTAAGCATGACTGCTCTGTCAAAGAGCCAGCACAGGCACGATGGGCCAAATGGCCTCCTTCTCTGCTGTAAGTTTCTATGATTCTAATTCAAAGTATGTTGTTTTTGACGAGCACTGGGTCTTTTTTTATTAAATATGTATTTGTTTCTAAACAGTTAATGAATGTGAAGCCTCTGCTATGTTGCCTTTGGAGTGCCAGTACTTGAATAAAAATGCCCTGACGACCCTCGTGGGACCACTCACTCCCCCAGTGAAGCACTTCCAGCTTAAACGAAAACCCAAAAGTGCCACACTTAGAGCAGAACTGTTACAAAAATGTAAGTGACTCTTTACTGCAGTAAGTAACTAGAATATTTCTGAATAATTAATCCAATTTACCAACTCCGTGTGTAAACTGCCCTTTTATTTTATTCGTTTATGGGATGTGGGCGTCGCTGGCAAGGCCGGCATTTATTGCCCATCCCTAATTGCCCTTGAGAAGGTGATGGTGAGCTGCCGCCTTGAACCGCTGCAGTCCCATGTGGTGAAGGTACTCCCACAGTGCTGTTGGGGAGGGAGTTCCAGGATTTTGACCCAGCGACGATGAAGGATCGGAGATATACTTCTAAGTGAGGATGGTGTGAGATTTGGAGGGGAACTTGGAGGTGGTGGTGTTCCCACGCGTCTGCTGCCCTTGTCCTTCTAGGTGGGAAGAGGTCATGGGTTTGGGAGGTGCTGCCGAAGAAGCCTTGGCGAGTTGCTGCAGTGCATCTTGTAGATGGTACACACTGCAGCCACGGTACGCTGGTGGTGGAGGGAGTGAATGTTTAAGGTGGTGGATGGGGTGCCAATCAAGCGGGCTGCTTTGTCCTGGATGGTGTCGAGCTTCTTGAGTGTTGTTGGAGCTGCACTCATCCAGGCAAGTGGAGAGTATTCCATCACATTCCTTACTTGTGCCTTGTAGATGGTGGAAAGGCTTTGGGGAGTCAGACCTGCTCTTGTTGCCACAGTATTTATGTGGCTGATCCAGTTAAGCTTGTGGTCAGTGGTGTACCAGGATGTTGATGGTGGGGGATTTGGCGATGGTAATGCCATTGAATGTCATGGGGCGGTGGTTAGACTCTCGCTTGTTGGAGATAGTCATTTCCTGGCACTTCTGTGGCGTGAATGTTACCTGCCACTTATCAGCCCAAGCCTGAACATCATCCAGGTCTTGTTGCATGCGGGCATGGACTGCTTCATTATCTGAGGAGTTGTGAATGTCACTGAACACTGTGCAGTTATCAGCGAACATCGCCATTTCTGACCTTATGTTGGAGGGAAGATCATTGATGAAGCAGCTGAAGACGGTTGGGCCTAGGACACTGCCCTGAGGAACTCCTGGGGCTGTGATGATTGACCTTCAACCAATGAAGCCATCTTTCTTTGTGCTAGGTATGACTCCAGCCAGTGGAATGTTTTCCCCCTGATTCCCATTGACTTCAGTTTTACTAGGGCTCCTTGATGCCACACTTGGTCAAATGCTGCCTTGATGTCTAGGGCAGTCACACTCACCTCACCTCTGGAATTCAGCTCCTTTGTCCATGTTTGGACCAAGGCTGTAATGAGGTCGGGAGCCGCGTGGTCTTGGCAGAACCAAAACTGGGCTTCAGTGAACAGGCTTGATAGCACTGTCGATGACACCTTCCATCACTTTGCTGATGATTGAGAGTGGACTGATGGGGCGGTAATTAGCCGGATTGGATTTGTCCTGCTTTTTGTGGACAGGACATACTTGGGCAGTTTTCCACATTGTCAGATAGATGCCAGTGTTGTAGCTGTACTTTAACAGCTTGGCTAGAGGCACGGCTAGTTCTGGAGCACAAGTCTTCAGCACGATAGCTGGGATGTTGTCGGGGCCCATAGCCTTTGCTGTATCCAGTGGGCTCAGCAGTTTCTTGATATCACATGGAGTGAATCAAATTGGCTGAAGACTGGCTTCTGTGATGGTGGGGACCTCGGGAGGAGGCCGATATGGATCACCCACTCTGCACTTCTGGCTGAAGATCGTTGCAAACGCTTCAGCCTTGTCTTTTGCACTCACGTGCTGGGCTCCACCATCATTGAGGATGGGGATATTCATGGAACCTCCTCCTCCCGTTAGTTGTTTAATGGCCCACCACCATTCACGACTGGATGTTGTAGGACTGTAGAGCTTTGATCTGATCTGTTGATTGTGGGATCACTTAGCCCTGTCTATAGCATGCCAGCAAATAAGGGAGGAACAGAAAAAAAGATGAAATACAAAAGTGCTATGGTGGTAAAATAAAGAGGGGCAAGGTTGTAAGAATATTTTTGGTTAAACAGGCGAACTACGCTCTCCTAATGGCCTAGTGGCTAAATGCACCGCCCAGTATAGCACTAAGCTATGCAGACCGGAAGATCCAAGATTTATCCCTGCTGCTGAGCTAGCGGTAGGGTAAAATCAGCTAGGGTACCTGTACTAATTGCTGTGCAGCGACCTCTGCTGTAAATGGGCATGTGTGGATGTTGGCTGAGGAAGATACTGCTTGGGTGTGATGCCTTCCATCATTGAATAATGTGCCAACTCCCACAGTCTAAGGCTCACAGTGGACACAGTAGTTTAGTGGTTGTTGTACTAGACTAGCAACCTAGAATTCGTGGTTCAAATCCCACCATGGCAAGTTGTAAAATTGAATTCAGTAAATTTGGTCATTTGTAGGCTAGCACGAGAAAAAATGGCCACGAAAAGCTGCTAGATTTTTGTAAAAACCGGAATGGTTTGCTAATGTCCTCCAGGAAAGGGAACCTGCCACAATCTACACGATTCCAGCCCCACACCATGTGGTTGGCTTTTAATGCCTTCAGGGCAACTGGAGATGGGCAACAAATGCAGCCAAGCCAGCGTCGTCCAAATCCCAAGAACAAATAAACAAAATGGAGAGCGGCCACTTGGGCGCAGTGCTGGAGGGCTGCCTGCACCCACTGCACTGTACCCCAGAAGAGTTGACATCATCAGGAGGAGAAGGAAGAAAAGTGAATAAAATTGGGAAAAGAATTTGTTCTTTTTTTAAATGTAATTGCATGGAAAATGCTGTTCCAGTGACTTACAACAAGAAGAATGTTCCAAGGACAGAGTGACTCCTTGTTTTCACTGTTTACAGAAAGTATTTTTGTATTTTTCCCTCATCTAAAATTATAGATTCAGTAGAGTGCTGTTTCTGTCTGTAATTATTTAAGAGATAAACAACCTCGGATGCCTTTTGAGATCACGCATTAAGTTTTCAGGGTTTTTTCAACTCCCCTTCTCTTAGCTAAAACGTATCTCTATCTCTGCTGTTTAACCTGTTTTAGGAGATTATTTCAAAAAATATATTTTACTGTTTTTCAGCAACAGAAACTGCACAGCAGCTCAAAAAGACCTCTGGAGTGCCTTTTCTAGCCAAAGGGAGAGGTTTGGTTAAGAAACTCGATACCACTAGTATGTACTATTACTTACTGGAATACAATTCAGTTGTCTAAGTAAACAAATATCTTCAATGCTGTTAATGTGACATGACAGAAAGGTAGTTGGAAAATGTAAAACACTTGATGCTAATTACCTTATGTGAGAAGTCGCACAACACCAGGTTATAGTCCAACAGTTTTATTTGAAATCGCAAGCTTTCGGAGCGCTGCTGACGAAGGAGCAGCGCTCCGAAAGCTTGTGATTTCAAATAAAGCTGTTGGACTATAACCTGGTGTTGTGCGACTTCTCACATTTGTCCACCCCAGTCTAACACCGGCATCTCCACATCATGGCTAATTACCTTAGGCAGAGTATTGGTTTGAACATTTCACCTTTGGAAAATATGCTTTGTTTTGCACTTAATAGCTAAGCTAAAAAGGCTGTTTTTTTTTCTAAAGATGAACTTATGGCTTCATGTATTTATAACAACTATTTGGCTATGCAGCTCCCCTCAAAGGGATTCCAAAGCAAGCTCCCTTCCGGAGCCCCACTACTCCCAGTGTGTTCAGTCCGTCAACAAACAGAACGCCAATGGCTGTTCGGACGCCGATGCGCAAGGAGAGAGGCGTAAAGGTGAGTTTAATCAGTTGCGGATTTTGTATGTTTTAACAGTTTGAAGTCTCTGTTGATGGGTTTTGAAGCAATGACCTTGATATGACTTTATTCAGCATCAGCCAACCACGTGCACCCTTCCATGTAATGGTTTAGTTTTTCCTGGAGGAATTAATTTTGAACAACTGACGTTGCCATACTTGCAGGAATAATCACAAGTTGTAAATTCTATTTGAAAAGTCAGTATCTTCAAAACAGAATATGTAATAATTTTCAGTAAGCAGATTTTTTTCTCTCACTGTTTTGAAATGGCTTTAAATGGTTTTAGGGGTTTTACCATTATAATTAAAGAAAAGAACAGTGCTTAACAAATAACTTTTTGAGATCAATTGGGTGCTTCTACCCCCCCCCCCCCCCCCCCTCACAGCTACCAGGTTTCCAAATATGACAAGACATTCCTTTTGTAATTGCAACCTGGGCCTATTTATTTTGAGGATGAGGTTATGAATTTTATGGAGGCTTTTGCATGTAGGTAAAATCATTTTTTTTGGTGTCCTTACTGTAAAGTACAGCACTCACTTTAAATTGCTAAGTATGTCAATGCCAACTTGCTGTGCATTAATCTGTCTATGTATAAGGAGGTCATATTCTACAAAGTGGCATGGCTATTATAAGTTGCATTCTTCATTTGTTGAACCTGCAAGTACAAATTGCAATCCTTCAACCAAGGAGAAAACTTTCTTCCTAAGACTTTTGTGACACTGAACAACAGCCTGAGAACTCTTAATGAATAAATCTTTGCATAAATACATGGTAGCCCATTACCATCAATCTATTGAATTGCAATCGTGCATAAATTGGAGTACGGGTAAAAGAGAGATGCCTCTCATTTGTTACTCTGCGGTTGCTTTCACCGCTTGCTAAGAAACGAGAGCAATTTTATCACTTGAATGATGTAGAAAGTGATTTCTGAATTCAGAAAAGTTGAAGTTTTGATGTGTGATTTGGGAAATGTCAGGGCCAGACTCTCAAACATTGCTGCAAAATTAACATAGCTCTCTGTTCTGTTCTAGTTGCTGGACATATCAGAGTTGGATATGGTAGGTGCTGGTCGAGAAGCAAAAAGGAGAAGGAAGACACTAGGTTAGTAAAATCTGACTTTGCTGCAAAATAATTAGTGGCATGTTGTGACTGAGATGTGAGAGAAACTTGAGTGGGAAGCCAAAGTTGGTCTTCCAGTCTCGACTGACATTGGTGCTCTGTTTTCCCTCGCTGTTTCAAGTCTTGTCCAGATTGTCTGGGGTATGAAATTGAGTACCTGCCAACAGGTCAACCAGGGGACGCAAATGATGACATCCGTGAAAAGGACTCACAGAATAAATCATTCTGTCCTCCTAGCCCAGGAAAATAGCACAGATATTGGCTCGGCAGAAGTTGTTTTTAAAAAACAAAAGTTAAATTGTTTCATGCAGAATGGTCTGTAGTACTTCCAGACACTAAAATATACAAGATGATGTGTCCTTGGTATCTATTTGACCCAAAGCTGTGCTTCAAGCCTCACATCTAATCCATCATCCACATCGTGTCTCGTACTAAGTGCTACTCGCTTATCAACTCTGTCCTTGCCATCCTTCACTGGCTTCCTGTCCCCAGTACGTTGATTTGATAATCCTCGTCGATGATTATAAATCATTCCATGGCCTTGCATCACCCCACCTCTGCAATTTTTTCTGGAACTAAATATTAGCTTGCACCCCCTGTATGTATTTATCCCTTTCCCTCTTTTGCTCCCACTGTCCCCTACTCCCATGCCAGTGGCAGAACCTTCAGACTCTGGAACTCTTCCTAAGCTCCTCTGCCTTGCTCTGTGTCTCGCCACTTTCAAAACCTACCTCTTCTACCATACTTTCAGACCCCTCCCCTAATCTTCTCCCAACTTCTGTTCTGTGATTGCCTCTCTTTTCCACCCTTCGCCCCGCCTCCTTGCTGTGAAGTTGGGATATTTCTTTGTTATAGTCATTGTATATGTGCTGCCTTTTGTTATTGAGTCTCACAATTCAACTCCACAGAGGAAGTATTGCACAGCCATATAATCATCCTATGTGACTTTCTGTAACTTGAATTGTAATTAGTTGTGCAGTATACTTAAATTCTGTCTCAAGTGTTTGGAAATGTTGGTAATCTTGCTTCATTTTCTAAAAATGTTGTACTCCTGGGTTTATGGACTTCCCTTCCGCCAGAAATAATCTGGGATCCCTCCGTCAAAGCATGCTATATGATTTACTAATTCTGTAGCTGGATGGTACAGCTGAAATCAATGGTAGGTTGGCATTAATCTTCCAAGACTGATGAAAATGTCCTTTAGAGTTCCCCCTGACAGTCGAAATTTTACTTGTGATGTTTCTGGCAAGAGCGTTTAAAGCACATTCCAAGTTCATTGTATGTGAAGCATTTCGGGACATGCTGAGTGACATGATAAGGCACTATATAAATACAAGTTCTTACTAGGTAGGAGGATTGCACATTTAAAAACTGTAACATCAGTAGTGATGTAGTGGCTTAGCAAACTAACCCTTCACCTCTGGAGTATAGGTTAAAATCCAACCCCAACTCCTCTCTGCTGCCTGTACAGTTCCTATGTGAAACTAGTTTGGGCATCTCAACTAAGTTCTTTAGTGGCATGAGTTCATACTTTTGACACAAATTTACATTGAATTAACAAATCTCACACTGAGAAACTGGTATGGGAAATGAAATATTCACGAGTGCAGTAGGAGTGCCTTCTGAAATTGTATCTGTAATCGTTGTGACATATTGGGGAGGCTCTATTCTGCATCTGCCCATGCTATACCTGATGTAGAATTGGTCGATGATTATTCTAAGTGAAAGATAATTCTGTTTATTAGCACAGATATCCATCACCTTAATGAGCAAAAATCTCTCTCCCTATTCCTCCTCCCAGCCTGTCGCAAAAAAATCTCTTGTACGTAATGTAGGAAAATGTGCGTCACCTTGAACAACCTTGTCTGCTGCTCAAATATCAGTCAATGAGATTCTGCTGATGTGCATAGGCTAACTTCCTTTTTAAATGTTTTCTGACAGTGGGTAACTTTCACACTTGCCTGATTCCCAGTATGTGAAGTGTATATCCTTTCAGAAGTTGTCCTTGTTTATTTGAACCTTTAAAAGTTAGCCCATTATTTTCATAAGCTGATTTTTTTTATTTATTGTTCCAGCAGTGGAGAAATCTAATTCAGAATGGTCACCAGATGTTTATTTTTAAATCTAGATGCAGAAGTTGCAGAAAAGCCTGCCAAAGAAGAAACGGTTGTTGATAGTGTAACACCAGATTATGCTGTTGGCCTGGTCTCTACACAGGTAGGTTGGTCTAGAACTGGAGTTCAAATACTGTTGTGACTTGTGATGTTTTTAGTGAAGATGAAACTAATTTAGTGAATAATTTATGAAAAATCAATCCGCGGTTTCTGATTTGAGGATATAGTTTCATACCTCCTCAATGCTGTATAGAACTGTTTAGCAGACTCCAGCTGTGTGGAAATCTCGATTACTCCCTCTAACCTTAGAACTCACTAAATTTCTAATTTATTATATTGATGAAGTAAATTACATTTAAAGGTGCTTAAGTAGGTCGGAGGATTTGAGCAGCATTTTTGCAGGGGACGAGAGGGGCTATAATATTTTGGACAACTTGTTTGTTGTAAAATGTTATGGCACTGTTTAGAGGTTAGTATATCTTTGTGTTGTGGAATAATAGAGATATCATCTAGGTAATTGCTGAATTAAAAAGGTGAGAAAGTTGAAGAATTGGAAGGCTCACTGGGGACCTGTCTTGCTATTTAATTTCAGTGGGTATGACCCTGCTGCCAAAAACTGTCCACGTGCAGTAACATAGAACTTCTTAATCAACCATATAATGTGGGTTCTAATGCTGATCGTCTTGATAAATGCTTGCACTCCTTAAAGGCTGGTATTGTTTTTCTTACATATTCCTTCTGCGTTCTCTTCAGAAACTTGGTGCTTTGAATAATGACAATGCACTACCGTCTACTAGTTATTTGCCTGCTACACCAAGTATGGTGCCATCATCTTCCTACATTCCCAGCTCTGAAACTCCACAAGGTAAATGCCAACTGACTTGAAGGAAGTGCTGATCTTTGATTTTATTTGTGAACTAGAGGGATGCGTCATAAACTTCCAGAAAAAAGTGGCTTGTTTGACAACTAACCGAAGGAACACATTGGGCTGGTTGAGGCAGCCGACTGTAATTGAGACCATTTGTTCTCAGACATACATTTAGTGGATGTCTAATTTTATTGGTAATGTAAAATTGATATTAGTGATGGAATTTTCCCCTTGAGCAGTCCTTTCTCCAAAGTGCTTTGCTGTGCATATTTTGTGGATTACAAGATGTCTTATTGTACTGAAAACACAAGCTGGCACATGGGCTGGTTTAAAATAATTGTTAATACACAGCCATGTTATTGAACTAGTAATCCAGGAAGTGAATTCAAAGTCCATCATAGCAGTTTGAGATTTGACTCCAGTTTTTAAAAAAATCTGGAATTTTTTAAAATTAAAAATCACAAAGTGACCATGAAGCTGTCTGTTTTAAAAACCCAACTGGTTCACTAATGTCCTTCAGGAAGAAAACCTGTCGTCCTTACCTGGTCTGGCCAATATGTGACTCCAGTCCCACTCCAAAGTGGTTGACTCTTAACTGCCCTCTGAAGTGGCCTACGAAGCCACTCCGTTGTATCCAGGACAAATAGGAATGGGAAATAAATTCCGACCTGGCCAGCGATGCCCACATCCTGAGAATTAATATTTAAAAAATGTCATGCCCTATTGTTGCAGTATATGAACAGGTAAACGGCAGAAAACTTTAATACATTGCAACAAGTGACCTGCACTGTAGTTGAAGAACAACCACCTCCCACAGCTTTTAATAGTCTTTAAACTATATTTTCCGTCTCTATTTTATTATTGTGTTCATATCGCTCTCCACATAATGGTAAGGAAATCTTACTAATAGAGTTCACAGTCTGTCTGTTCAAATATTTGTAGAGTTGCACCTGGCTTATAACTTGTTACTTTGGATTAGCTGCATTAAGCTAAATGTAATGTATGCATCATGGCTGTTGGAGAATGCAGGTTCCATCTCTATGCCACTGAGTAGTTAATTTCAGCTGTGTTGCTGTGAAATGTTGCCAGACTCTTCCCTTTTAGGAGTGGGGGAAAGATTTGAGGGAAATGTCATCAACCACCAGTGGAAGAAGGGGTTCGATAGGGTAGACATAGAGAGGAAGTTTCCACTTGTGGGGAGTCCAAAACTAATGGTCATAAATATAAGATAGTCACTAATAAATCCAATAAAGAATTCAGGAGAAACCTCTTTACCCAGAGAGTGGTTAGAATGTGGAACTCGATACCACAAGGAGTAGTTCAGGCGAATTAGCATTGATGCATTTTAGGGGAAAGCTAGATCAGTACATGAGGGAGAAAGGGATAGAAGGATATGTTAGGGTGAGATGAAGTAAGATGGGAGGAGACTCGTGTGGAGCATTAACACCGGCATAGACCAGTTGGGCCGAATGGCCTGTTTCTGTGCTGTAGAATTCTATGCAAGAGCCTGCAGCTCCAGGAGAAAGGGGGATACAATGGTGAGGGGAAGGGGAAATAGAATGTAAAGGTTATGATATATGAAATAAAATTTTCTATCTGCAGCTTATATGGCTTTAAAATGTGCACAATGGTACGACTATTCCTTTCAACAACTAACATTAGATTATAAAAGAAACAATTTGGTTATAACTGCTAGTAGCATATAATTGAGGTTGTTGGAGATAGCAGCTTTGTGTTATACCTAAAGGTGTTTTTTTTTTTCCTTTTTCTCCCCTCACCCCCCAACCCATGGCAATTGTGCAGCCAACACAGTTGGATCAGTCCGGGAGGCTTTACAGACAAATAGACTATCGGAAGAGTCACCAGCGCCTACCTCTGGTCTACCTGGTCAGTTCAAACAAAGAACACCAATTTATAACAGCAGCTCAACTACATCATCTACCTCAACCACCACTGCCCCGGGTACTGCGCCTGTCACTACAACAGCACAAACGACACCCGCGCCACAGCAGACACAGCCTCCGCAGCAGACCCAACAGCAACAACAGACACAACAGCAGCAGACGCAGCCGCTGCAGCAACAGCAGCAGCCTCGCAAGAGTCTTTCGCTCACGGTAAGTAGGAAGTACAGTACGTGACGTTTGAAGATATTGAATGAATTAAAAGTTTGGTCTCTACGTAGGACAGGATATTGCTGTTACTCCAATGGGAGAAACAACTGGGATATATCCTTTTTAATACCTCCCTGCAGTCACGTGTGATCTAGACTTTCTGTTAGACATTTGTGCAGGGCTGCACTTGCCATTTTGAGTTGTGACAGGTAATGGGGATAATTTCTTACAAGGAATATTGGGAAATTTTGTTCCAGACAATAACGTGTTCCCTCAAGTTGTCAAAAGACTTTTGTTCACTGTCACTTATTCAGGGGCGACTCCACTTCCTTTAGAAAAGAAATCTGCGTAGGGTAGGCTTGGAGCTCTTTTTTTTCATGCTGTACCCACTTCATTGGCCAACATACATTGGGTTCAACTTGAGACTATTGGTGCGATTGTTTTTGAGGACCTAAGCTGTTAAATCTTTGAAGCCTTATTCTACAGGAATCAGTATTTAAATTTTGGATGTTCTGTACTCCATGTCTTTTAATACTAAGAATCCTATGGCTTAGAGTGTTGGAATTGCACAGAATAGTGTAATGTAGGTTTGCACCCAAGACTTCTCAATACAGTCAGTTCATGGTCTCATCTGTGCTGCTGTGGAGAGGTGACGAGCAGAAGCCAGGTGCTTCTGCACAGTTTGCGGGGGGGGTGGCCACTTACTGTGTGGTATTGACACAACTGGCAGAAAATCTCCAGCCCCATCACCTCAGCAGCTGAAGGCATTTGGCATGAGGGGAAAAGTAAAATGGTGCGTACACATTTGCACATTATGTATAAAGATCACGTTCTTGATTTTTTTTTTTTAATGCACATATAAAGTTAGTTCTGTATTACAATCCAACTTGGTTCACAACCTTATAAAGTTGGTTTTAAATAGCAAGACTTGTACTCTTTTTGTAAAGCAGAGTTAGTTTAATTTGTGTTACCCATTTACAGAAGTACCTGATTTGGGTGGGGGGGTGGGAGTTAATTATTCTTATAATTTTCAAATCTCTAACACAAAGGTGGGTGAAGCTTTAAGTGCCAGTGATCATAATGTGATCGTATTTGGCAAAACAAGAATTGGAAAGGTTACTAAAACCCAAACAAAATTGCCAAATTTTAAGAGGGCTGACTTTTAAGTGCTTAAGAAGTCGTGTCTGAGTGTGTTTGGAAGGTTTGAATATGACTAGGAGAGTAGAGGAACTGTGGAGTTCCTTCAAGGAGGTGATTGTGAATGCAGTGGACCAGTGTGTACCCATGTAAAGCAAAGGTGCCAAAGCGTCCAGGCACACCCGCCTGGTTGAATGGGACTGCCAAGCAACTCTCAAAGAACGAAAACAAAAAGCATTCAAGTCCACGAAGGAAAATGGCACAGAATGAAGACTGATTCAATACCAAAAGGTTTGCCAGGAGTGTTAAAAAAAAAAAGGTATCAGAATGGTAAAGAAAATGTTCGAATTGAATATGGCAAGAGATGTGAAGGATAATAGTTCGTTTTAGATATATGAAGAGAATAAGAAAAACGAGGGATGGATTAGGGCCACTGAAAGTGGGATCGGGTGGGCGTATGACAATTGATGCTACACAGGCTGCAAAAATGCTAAATAAGTTTTTGCCCAGCTTTTACTAAGGAGGAGACGGGTAACTTATTTGAACTGGAAAGGAAACTAGAAGGTGTTGCAGAGGTAAGTTGTGACACTATTTACATTACTACCAGCATGGTTAATGAACAGCTGTGCAAATTCAAGGTGAATGAATCTCGGGGACCGGATAAGATGCATCCGAGGGTTTTAAGGAAATCATAGAATCATGCAGCACATAAGGAGGCCATTCGGCCCATTGTGCCTGTGCCAGCTTTTTGAAAGAACTATCGAATTAGTTCCACTCCCCTGCTCTTTCCCCATAGTCCTGTAATTTTTTCCTTTCCAAATACATATCCAATTCGATGTGAAAAGTTACTATTGAATCTGCTTCCGCCATCCTTTCAGGCTGTGCATTCCAGATCATAACTCGCTGTGTCAAAAAAAAATTTTTTTTTGTAAATTCTCCTCTCATCCCCCTGGTTAAGAAAAGTGAGGAAATTGCAGGAACTCTGGCACAATACTTCCAGAAATCACTGAATACTGGAGAGGTTCCTGGGAACTGGAGAAGGGCAGATGCCACCACTATTTTGAAAACTGGTAGCAAAAGTGACCCAGGAATCTACAGACCAGCGAGGTTGATGTCCATTGTAGGTAAAGCTATGGAAACCCTTACTAAAGATAAGATCATGGAGCATCTGGATAGAAATAAAATCAGGAAAGATAGCCAATATGTGTCCACGAATGGGAGGTTTTGCAGATAATACAAAGCTAATACAAAATTAAAAATCAGTGAACGCCATACCAACTTGCCGCATATGCGCCTGCTGCCATTTTTACAACGGCAGGTTGTGAGGAGTGCATGTGTCCCGTCTTGGAGAGGCAGGACACTTCATTAACATATTTAAATCAGGCTCCTACAGTGCAATTGGGAGCTTAATTTAAATTTAACAGCTGCCGGCCAGGTTTCCCAGGGCTCGGGAAACCCGGCAGCGAAATGGAGACGGCAGCAGCTGGCTTCTGCAGCTAAGTGCTTTTTAGAGCACTGCTAGTGGAGCAGGAGTGCTCCCCCTGGCCCCTCAAGCAAAACTTCGGCCTCCTTTCTGTCGATCGTGGCCTCTCCTCGCTACCGCGATTGACTGACACCCCCCCACAAAGACCCAGAGATCTTTATTTTCCTCCTCCTGATCGCTGGGCTCTGACAAATGTTTGATGGTTGAATGAGAGTCGGTTACTCAGAGTTTGGCACAGGCATTTCACACACTTGCATGAAGAATATTACACTACCTTGGTGTCTTGCGAGTGTGAAAAGACCCCCACCAAGCCCCGATCTCTCCTGATTACCGGGGATCCGACCGTCTCCTGCTGCGGTCTCCTGCTGTGCCCTCCTGCCGCTGGCTTTCGCAGCCGGCCAGCCTGTCGAGCTGCCCGGTGGGAAACGGAAGAAAGAAATGATAGAGGTCCTACATTAAATGTGGCAGGGTCTTTGCGTCTTTGGGATTTCTGGGTTTCCCCCACCTCTCCTTCCGCTACTGCGCTCCCCCGCTCCCTCCCCGTAAATATCAGTGCCAATATTTCAGCGAGCGAGTGGTCAATCTATGGAACAGACTCCCTAGGGAGACAGTGGAAGTAGTTAGTATTGATTCATACAAATGCAAATTAGATCATTTCTTTCAGTAAATAACATTTTGGGATGCAGTATATGAATAATTTGAGACATGTGTTAAATGCAGAATGCATGGAAGCAACAGGTGAACTTTGGACTTCGTTCCCAAAGTCCTCCACCACTGGAGGTTTTCCTCGTGTTATGTCTGGGTCTGTTGTAGACTAATTGATGGAGATTGATTACTATGATTAGTCAACAACATTATCATTGAATCATGCAACTACCAGGATGGTAGAAGGCCAATTAGATGAACCGTGGTCTTTTTGTCTAGCAATTTCTATGTTCCTTATTGCTAATTATTTTGGTTATTTGTGCTTTAGTCCCTTCCAGTTATTTTCACCCATGTTTGTTTTATTCGCATGTTACAGAGAGACCAAATGTATGCAGCCCAAGAAATGTTCAAGACTGCAAACAAGGTTACACGACCAGAGAAGGCCCTTATACTTGGGTTTATGGCCGGGTCAAGAGGTATGTTGTAACTTTTTCTACCCTCGTCACTTCTTGCGTGTAGGTGATGACTCCTGCTGCAATACAGTTCCATGGGCCTCACCCAAGTTACCATTCCTCAAAGTTGGCAGGCTATTTGACTATTGTAAGAATGAACAGGTCAAGGAGGATTCGAGCAAGAGCCCATGAAGATATTGTGTTCATGTAATTTTAATTACGCTGCCAGGCAATAAAACCGTTAAAACTAAAATGCTGGAATAACCTGCGCTTAGCTTAGCTACTGTAGTCCTTGGTAATGTCTTTAAATTAATTTAGTAAGAACGCTCATGATGAGATAAGCTGCTCATGGTCGACCAGCCTTATCTTAGTCACTGTAGCTCTGGACAGTGTCCTGTCTCTGAAAGCATTTAGCATGTTGAGATAAGTCGCTCATGGCTGATCGGCCTTGTCCCCCTCCGGTCTAATCTCATCAAGCTGACAACCAATCAACCTTATCTTCTCTGACCTTGTTCTGCTGGAAAAACAACATCACATTTCGAGGCTTCAGGTGCAAGGGTCAGACTGGCACCGAAAAGACCAGTATGACAGGTGATTATAAGAGGCCAGGAGGAGAGGTAAAGGTACAGAGAAGAGAATAGCGGTCGGTTTACGACTCTACTCGAGAAGGGAACAGGGTAATATTGTTCTGTTCTTATAACTATTGCTCGAGGATTGTAATTGTCTTCATTTGTGCTTAGTTTGATCACCGCAGTAAAGAATCTCGTCACCACCCGTAAGGTGTTGGGTTCGGATTTATTACAACTATGGGGAGCAGAACAGCCAAGCTCATTCCTATGTTCGCATCCAGTGGCTGTAAGATGATCAGTTGTGAGACTTCTGGCTAATTTGTATCCCCGGCTTAGATTGTCTTTATGTGTATGATCCTAGCTAGTGAGTACCAGCAAGCCATTTAACCCCTGCGGGTGGAGAGGCATCACAGTCGGCCACATTGTATCCTTGTGCACCTCTGAATGCTGTGCAATCTGGCAAGGATTTCTGGATAGTAATCGGGGACACGATCCATGGCTTATTTTTCCCTTCCCAAACCAGGGATGCTGAGGTCATTTGTCAGAAGAGCTCAGCTAACTTAGCACAGACTGGGCATTCTTAGCCTGTCTGGCTCAGCTATCTACTGTCTTAACAAGCCAAGCCATTGGGGAGCACTTTCCATTTTCAGTAAAAGCTTATATCCCATTTCCTCCCCTTCCCCACATTCCCCAGTAGCTACGGTATTGAAGTGCCGAGTAACCAGTGTGGACCATCTACAAGATGCACTGCAGCAACTCGCCAAGGCTCCTTTGACCGCACCTCCCAAACCAGTGACCTGTACCAGATAGAAGGACAACGACAGCAGGCACATGGGAGCACCATCACCTGCAAGTTCCCCTCCAAGTCACACACCATCCTGACTTGGAAATATATCATCGTCGCTGGGTCAAAATCCTGGAACTCATCCCTAACAGCACTGTGGGAGTACCTTCACCACACAGGCTGCAGCAGTTCAAGAAGGCGGCTCACCACCACCACCTTCGGAAGGGCAATAAATGCTGGCCTTGCAAGCAACCCCCCACATCCCATGAACGAATTAAAAAAAAAAAAAAATAACCAACTAGGAAGCCTGAGTTTGAGTCCTGGGTTTCAACTCATACAGTGGCTTTTCCCAGAAATTAGATGACAACAATCCTGGCAGGCATGTAAATGGAAAGGCAAATTAACTAATGGCAACTTCTATACCTAACTAAATAATTTTACCTTTGAGTGATAAAGGTGTGGCAGTATCCATATCTATGGAGATAGCGACAGGCTAGGCTATTCTGACCAGGAAGGAGATAATTTAAATCTTTGGGGAAAAGTATATGTACGTTGGACATGAAAATGTAAGTCCTCCCCCCCCCCCCCCCACCCCCCTCCACCTTCACAGTTGAAGCAAGGTGGATGAAACTTAATTGGCTGTGAAAGGTGGAGAAAGAATGCAGAATGTTGAATGTATTTCTAGTTTTATATGGAAGAGAAATAGCTGTAGTGATATAATCACTAATTTGAAAAAGCTACAATCTGACTCTTTCCTGTTGATATTCTGCTTCGGGATTGTTTTCTGTGCAGAACTGACTGCCATTTTTATTCCTCCAGAAAACCCGTGTCCAGAGCAGGGTGACATCATTCAAATCAAGCTGAGCGAACATACAGAAGTTCTACCGAAGGCAGACGGCACAGGGAGCACCACAATGCTGGTAGACACTGTCTTTGAAATGAACTATGCCACAGGCCAATGGACCAGACTGAAGAAGTACAAGCCTATCACAAACGTGTCCTGAGAGTTCACCAGGACCAAGAATTCGTGGACCAAATCCAACATTGTTATCCTGATTACCACTGACCTGAGCTTCAATGATTGTATTTTCAGACAGTTCTAAAACAGTTTGCAGGGGGACACCTATTTACCAGATTGTGACGCAGAATTTAGGGCCACCAGAGAGTGGGACGAGACGAATAGAGAAGTGATTTCCTGCAATTGGTGTTTTTTTTTGTCTCCTGTGGTGTCGATGTCTTTTTTTTAAATGATGGTCCAGACTCCAACTACACCAACAACTCCAGCATGAAAACTCTTTGATTTGTGAAAAGCATGTGGAACCTTCGTTGCGGCTGAAAGGAGGACCATGCGGCCATGACCTTGAGTTGGTTTGTCATTGTTGTTTCTGAAATACTGTGGGACGATCATTTAGCAGTTTAGATTTGGTTCACTTTTAGCGGTGGGGTTTGAACTGGAGAGCATTGGAAAGCCAGGAAGTTTCCTGGTCTCTGGTGCCTTCATGAAGTCACGTTATCAGTTTTGTAAAGTATTTGTTGCGGAGGCAGCATGATTTAACATTTTTCTATTTTTTTGTACAGTTGTAAAGATTCTAGGTTTCTCGCTCTTTTCTTTCTCGCGTGCTCTCGTACAGTGTAAGATGTAAAATAATTAGATTTTCTATGGAAACTAATTAAGTGCAGTTTAAAGAATGCACAGCCATAATAGTTGGTTTTCCTGTGTTTAGACAGCTGGTTGAACTGTCAATGCTTAAGGGACGACAGTGCTTTTACTGAACGTACAGTACCGAGCACAATAAAATTACATTGTAACTGGTGTCAGATTATCATTTTATTGGTTCTTCACTTTTCACCAGCATTCATTGGTATTGCATGCTGTCAGATATCAGCAGTGAAATTTTGATCACATTTCTTTACTGTAACCACCATAATAATTTGTGTCTTCATTCAGTTATCACTTTATGGAAGCTGCACAAATTGCTGCTCTTATTGATACAAAAGCAAAACACTGCGGATGCCGGAAATCTGAAATCAAAACAGAAAATGCTGGAAATACTCAGCAGGTCAGGCAGCATCTGTGGAGAGAGAAACAGAGTCAACGTTTCAGGTCGATGACTTTTCAAATCTGATGAAATCCCCAAGAATAGTTTCCTGGTTTTGTGCTGCCCATAATCTTTCCAGCCTTTGACAGGGAGGTGGTATATCTTACAAACAGCAAGTTCTGGCATAGCTGGTCTTAATGTGTCACTCAAACAATAATTCTGGGTGTTGTAGGCATTGTTGCATGCCGGGAGCTGTAGTCTTGTCACCTTGTTGCATCTCTTCAGATGACGTACGATGTGTGGCAAGTGCCATGATCTTGAGCTTTAGGCTTCTCTGAGAGGCACAGGCCGTGTACAGAAAACCGACCCATTTTAAACACACACAATTCTGCACAAAGTTAAGTCTCACTGTGTTTTCTTAAATTTTGTAACTTCACGATCATTATGTTACAAATCTTATTTCCAGTGCTGGGTTTCGCAACTTCGGGACAATCCAAGATAGCAGCTGAAAGACTTTTCCAAAAATTTTGGAGTCATTTGATCTGTTTGCTTTTTTAAAAATTAGTTTATTTTGTTGATTGGTTTCATTAGTTGTTTTTCATTGGAAGTTTACATACCCACTTTGCCTGCTCCCAATTGGCATGTTCAGCTGTGATTTGTTGCTTTTTGGCTAAAATTTTATATTCATAAATCTCATGCAAATGTGACAGGAATTTACACACACATGCTTGTGTGAGGGACAAACTTTATATATATATATATATATATATATATATATATATATTAATTACACACACAGATCTTTGTGGCATTATACACTGAATTGAAGGTTAGGTGTAGCAAGGGAAAAGGTTGCACAACACCACTGAGGATTTGGAATGAAGTTTGCGAGATCTCAGACAGTAAAGTGAAGGTTTCTTTGGTTCCTGGAAAATAGTATTTTCTTTACCAACTGCAATTTATAAAATAAATTTGTTCCCTTTAGCTACTGGTCAAATAAGTGCAAGGAGCTTATGGTCTTCTTTACCACTAATATTAATTGCTACATTTTCCCATTGTCCTTGCCCACCAAGCCAAACCACCCCTGTTCTAGCCCTGAATCTCCATCATTCTCTAGTTTCTCTCTCGTCTCCTCTCATGGCCTCTGTGAACTCATCCTGACTGAGATACATCTTCTGTCCCCTTGACCTCATTCCCACTAAACTGTTGACCGCCTAACTCCCCTTCCTAGCCCAGCTGATGTCCTTCTTGGGTACTGTCCCCTCCCTTTCAAAACCGCCATTATTACTCCTCACAGAAAAACCCTTGACCTTTCTGTCCTTATAAAACTACCGCCCCATCCAATCGGGTTTGTGGCCCTTCCACAGCACTGAGTCCTAACTAACGTCACAATGACATCCTCTATAACTGTAGACATGGTATTTTATCCCTTTTCAAACTCTATGCAGCCTTTTAACACAGTTGACCACACCATCCTCCTTCAACCCCTCCATTATGCAGCGCAGTGGGACTGCCCTCACTTGGTTTCACCCTTACTTATTCGATCTTACCCAGAAAAACTCTTGCTATGGGTTCTCTTCCTGCCTTGCAAAATTACTACTGGAGTCCCCTAAGGATCTAGCCTCAGCCTCCTCCTCTGATGCATATTTCCCCTTGACAACATCATCTGCAGACTTATGACACCCAGATTTACCACCTTTCAGCCTCTTCACTGCTATGCTGTCAGATTGTTTGTCTGCCATCCAGCCCCCCTTCACTCTCTATTTCTCCGATTCTGGCCTCTTGTGCATCCCTTCTCCCTTTGGCGGTTATGCCTTCAGCTGCCTGGGCCCAACATTCTGAAATTCTCTAAACCCCTCCATCTGCTTCCCCTCCTTGATCCCCACTTTAACACATCTTTTGGTCACCTCTTCTAATATCTTGTGTAAGAATTAAAGCATAATCAATGCTTTGTGATTGGTTCAGTGTATAATTAACAGGCTCTTCCTTTTGAAATTTTAGAATTCATATTCAAAATCAAAGTCTGAGTAATTCTTTGCCAGGATATTATAATACAGTTGTGCTTGCAGTTGGAAATCAACACTGGTTTGGTATTCCTTAAAGAAAGGAGTAAAAGTGTGTATATTTGTTATTTATTAAAGATTTAGAGTTGTAATTTTTTCTTTTTGACGTTGGAAGGTTGTCCAGTGCAGATATATAATTGTGATTTTCTTAATGCTGGATTATCTTCTGTAAAATAAATTTGCTTGATGTTTTAAACTTAAAACGAGGGCTGCTGCGATGCACCATTGCTTTCGTAGACCAGAATGTGATGTTATGAAGACAAAAGTCCAGTAGCTAAAAGTAATTACCAGACTAGTTTGTGGTTTATTTCCCAGGTGCATGAGTGAAATCTTACCCAGGTCTCAAGGGTAGGATAGAAACTCTTGCTGATGTGGAAAGTTGGGACTCATCCAGAAGAGTCATCTGAGTCATTGGGCTTTGTACATAGAGGCATCGAGTACAAAAGCCAGGAAGTTATGCTAAACCTATATAAAACACTAATTCGGCCCCAGCTGAAGTCCAATTCTGGGCACCACACTTTTGGAGAGGCGTGAAGCCTTTGGAGAGGGTACAGAAGAGGTTTTCCAGAATGGTTCCAGGAATGAGGGATTACTGTTACATGGTTACTGGGGTGGTTCTCCTTAGAGCAGGGAAGGCTAAGAGGAGATTTGATAGAGGTATTCAAAATCACGAAGGGATTAGATAGAGTAAATAGAAGGGAAACTGTTTCCAATGGCTGAAGGGTTGATAACCAGAGGGCACAGATTTAAGGTGATTGGCAAAAGAACCAGAGGCAACATGAGGAAAATCTTTTTTATGCAATGAGTGTTTAGGATTTGAAATGCACTGCCTTCCTGGGTGGTGAATACAGATTCAATAGTAGCCTTCAAAAGGGAATTGGGGAGAAAAAGTTGCAGGGATTATGGGAAAAGAGCAGGGGAGTGGGACTAACTGGATTGCTCTTTGAAAGAGCAAGCACAGATTCAATGGGCTGAATGGTCACCTGTGCTGTACTGTTCTATAGGTAAGGTGGTGAGACTTTGCTGTTAATGGGTGTTGTAGCCTGTAACCTCATCTCTATAAAGCTGACTGATAGCTATGAGAAATACATGATCTCAAGGCAGAAGCCCATCTTACAGGCCTTTGATGGAAAACATTGCTAAGAGACATTTTAAACAGAAAATGGTATTTGTATAGATAATTTCTTGCTACATTTTTATGTCTATACATGGTACACACCTTACTTGCAGTACTAAATTGCTCAGCTTAGTGAATCCATAATGTTGACCAAAAAGATTTTCAAAAAAATATATGGAGCAATTTATTTTATTTTGCATTCTTTAAGCGTATCTCTCATTGATTGCTTGGTTTCATGTATCTTTTAGTAGCTTTTTATTGGCAGTTTATGCAGCGGTTTCCCTACCTGCTTAATTGTGCTGAGGCACCATTTTATGGATGTGAAATTTCAGTCAATTGTGGCATATTTTGCATATAAAGTGTGATGGTTGAAGTGTGACAGTCAAAACATGTGGTAGATACAAGACTTTTGAGTATACAGATATAGATTGTGACTGAATAACTTGTGATAAATTTAATTGGTTATCCGCTGTCCATCCATTCTGGGAGAGTTGAATGATCTATGAGAATAAGTGTAAAATTCAAGTTCTAACTAAAATTGTAACCAAGTTCAAGGCTTGGGCTAAGCCTGGCAAAACAGTACCAAGCCAGAGGTGTCAACTGCTCAGGCTCAATCACTAAAATAATTTTTAAATTGTAAAACCATCAAACATTACATTACTGGTTACATACTCGTGGCAGCTTTTGCTTATCTTCAAATTACAAAAAAGTATATTTGTTTTTGAAAATGATTGGAATATAAATAGCATAATAAATTCATTTTTCAATTAAGCTATCTTGCTGTGAATCCAGGGCTCAAA
Source organism: Squalus acanthias (assembly GCA_030390025.1). Classification (NCBI taxonomy): domain Eukaryota; kingdom Metazoa; phylum Chordata; class Chondrichthyes; order Squaliformes; family Squalidae; genus Squalus; species Squalus acanthias. The sequence goes on along the minus strand of CM059426.1, from coordinate 5,232,842 downwards.
GATAAAAATCAGTATCTGGGTAAAGGAACATCTAATAATCAAGATCACTCATTTATAGTTTTTACAAAATTTGATCAAGACAAAATTCAGTTAAATTCCCAGAATACACTAATAAAAACTGCGTCCCAATAACATTATACAATAAATGGACTGTTACAACATAGAATATACTGTGACTCTGCCATGGGAAGATCTGCTCGGTGCACATATTCATTTAGCAACTAGTATGCACTTTGTGTTTGTCACACTTAATGTCACAATTTTGCCAAGCCTGGCAGTTATTTTTATTAATTCATTCTTGGGATGTGGGCATCATTGGCAAGAATGGCATTTATTGTCCATACCTACTTGCCCTTAACTGGGTGGCTTGCTGGGCCACTTAAGAGGGCAGTTAAGAATCAACCACATATTACTGGTATCAGCTTTTTATTTCCAGCATTTTAAAAATGAACTCATTTTCCAAGTTGTGACTAGATGCAATGCCTAGAATTCATTTTAAATGAAACTGCAAGAGGTGGATGGGTAAGGTGATGGGATTTAAGTAAGATGGGAAGAGCAGGAAAGGGTGGAGAGGGAAGAATGAGACAGAAAGATGAGGGAAATTGCAAAGAATAAAGGGAAGAGGAGGCACAGGAAGGCTAAGGGAGAAATAGGTTACAGGGAGAGGTAAAGTAGCAAGGCAAAGAGTAGGGGACAGTAATGGGTGAGGACATAACTGGGCTAGCAGGGAATGAGGCAAAAATAGGGAGCAGCAGTAGTGAATTAGATACTTGACTTTATAAGCCAAAGACTTCATAGCAATTTTCTGAAGAAATTATGGAAGGTGGATTGGAAGATATTAATTTATAACCATTTCTGTCTGCTTCCATTGTTTTACCAAAACGATCGGCAGTGGGGGTGGGGTATATAGTTAATACTGAGGAAGATTGTGACAAAATACAAGATGTTAAACTTGCAGAAAGGGTGTGTAAATGGCAAGTTAATTTCAATATAGATAAGCATAAGGTGCTACATTCCTTGGAAAGTAAGAGTCTAAATGGGGTAGAGGAACAAAGGGATCTGAGGATACAGATCGTTAAAAGTAGCAACACAGATTAACAAAACCATAAAAATGCAAAGCGTTGGGGTTCATTTCTAGAGGAATAGAATTCAAAAGCTGAGAAGTTACATTAAACTTGCAGAATCTCAGTTACACCACACTTGAGTATTGTGTGCAGTTCTGGTCTCCATATTACAAAAAGGATATAGAAGCACTGGGAATGTGCAAAAAAGATTTATAAGGATGATAGCAGAACAGAGGGTACAGCTGTCAGAAAAGACTGAACAAGCTGGCTCTCTTTTCTCCAGAAGACAACGGTGATCTGATAGAGGTCTTCAAAATTATAAAGAGGTTCAAGAGGGTAGATGTAGATGTTTCCACTTGTGGGAGAGTCTAAAACGAGGCACCATAAATATTAGGTCACTATTAAATTCAATAAGGAATTCAGGAGAAAATTCTTTACTCAGAGTGGTGATAATGTGGAACTCGCTACCTCACGGAGTGGTCGAGGCGATTAGCACAGATGCATTTAAGGGGAAGCTAGATAAATATATGAGGGAGAAAGAAATAGAAGGATAAGGCGAGATGAAGTAAGGTGGGAGAAGGCTCGTGTGGGGCATAAACACGGGGCATAGACTTGTTGGGTCAAATGGCCTGTTCCTGCGCTGCGAGATTCTGGAGAGGAAATTATGCTTGATCATGTTGAATGCAGAGGATCATCCACAGTGACTTGCTTCTCTGTAGAACCGAAGGTTGAGCACAAAACAATGATAATTATGACTGAATAACGTGAACATTTTCTGCATTGGATCAGACAGAACATTCCAAATGAATGCAGTTTTCTTCTTTAATCACAAAATAAGGCACACTCTAAGGAGTTCAAAAATAAAACTTTTATCTAAGCCACAAACATGTATTTACAAAAATGTTCTTATCCAGTTGTTATGGAATAAATGTGATGAGAACACAAACTCCTAAATATACAAATCCAAGCCTCCCAGTGCAGTATAGTAGCAGCAGCTTGGTGCCATGTGTGTGTGGCATTATGGATACAGATTTCAGGACAACTGATTCATCACAGCCTGAGCTTATCATTTTAGCCACATGGCCAGGGAAATCAGAAATGAGGGAATCACTCGAGTCAACTTCTACCCTTCCTATAAATCTTGCAGCCGATGCAAGAACTGGGTATGTGCTCTTGGTCAGAGGGGCAGCAATGGAGGTCCAATAAGATGAGAAAATGCTGAGAAAGGGAGAAATAATTTTTTCCCCCCTCTTGTGAAACACAATCAATCTGAGGAAATTCAATAAGGAATTCAGGAGAAAATTCTTTACTCAGAGTGGTGATAATGAGGAACTCGCTACCACACGGACTATTTGAGGCAATTAGCACAGATGCATTTAAGGGGAAGCTAGATAAGTATATGAGGGAGAAAGGAATAGAAGGATAAGGCGAGGGGAAAAGTTCAGAATGTAATACGGTGCAGAAATAATTGAGTTCAACAACATTTTGTGTTTACCTAGCGTCTTTAAAGTGGAAAAAAAGCCCAAGCCACTTCAGGGGAAATGCAGATGTGCACCCATTATATGGCATGAATTTCACTGCACCCGTCAATAGAAGTGGGGAGAACTCACTCCAAAGGAAACCGAGTTTTCAGCTCTCGTACCATTGACACGGGACTTTCCAGTTATTCTACAGTATTATACCACTTTACACTCTTAAGTTCCCACGAACTTCCGCCGGCAGAACGAGAGAAGCTCTGAGGAAAATCTGAGGAAATTCACCTCTTAAATCTTTCACACTCCGCTCACCAGGTCTCAAACTATCTAAATTAACTTCAAACATCATCCAATTGCTTTTCAGAACGTTCACTTTTGGAATTTATTTATTTATTTTTTAATTTTTAAACAGGATCTTTTTAGTAAGTAATGAATTGACACTTTAGAATCCCGTCTGTGATCCAAATAAAGTGTGCTGAAATGGCTACAGGTGAATTTAAAGAGATTTATGGGTTTTAGTTGATTTAATGCTCAAAATGCCCAATTTCCACAAAGTACCAGTCAACAAAGCTAAGAATGTTGAACTATATGGCTAAGCCAAGTCAAAGGAAGGTGTGCTCTCAAACTGCATCATGCTCTGCTCAGATCATACCTTCAGTACCATGTCCAATTCTGGTCCCCGAGATACAAGGAAGACATTTGAGCCACAGAAGCAATTTAGAGAAGAGTTATAAAGCGGATCTCTAGCATCATTAGGACAAACTGAAGAAACAAGCTTTTCAGCTTGAAAGGAGGTGATCTTATGGAGGTATGGATGGATGGACAGCAAGTGATATGGAAGAGGTTGGTACAGAAAACTGCTTCAACTAAAGTATGAAAGCAGGACAAGGGGACAGGGGCAAACTAGTAAAAGGCAAATATAGAACCAATGTCAGGAAGTTACTTGCTCAAAGTGATCAACACATGGAATGGACTCTGGATAGGGTAGCGGAAGACAAAACCCTAGAACTGTTTAAAAGACAGATGGATGTCAGGATATGGGGATAGGGAGGAACTGTAGATTCTTTCTGGAGGATGAACTTCCTCGTCTGTATCTATCTGGTGATGTTCTCATCAGCCAGTTACATCAGTTCACACGTATCTGAAGCAATTTTCTTTCAACAACAAAAAAAACTTTAATCAGTTTTAACATCTAACCTTACATAAAGCAGCCATCTTTTGCTTATTATACACATCGCTTGTCATTTTCTTCTACTTTGCTGAATGTTATCAGCTAAAGCTGTATTTTGAAGTTACAGATGGACAAGTGAGACATGCAACAGAAAGTTTACAACACAATATATTCCAACTTCCAGTTCTGATGAAAGGTTAATAACTCTGTTTCTCTCTCCACAGATGCTGCCTGACCTGCTGAGTGTTTCCAGCATTTTCTGTTTTTATATTCAAACTTGATATAGTTTGAGTCCAATTATTTACAACAAAAACATTAGGACAGCCAATAACTCCAACAGATCTGTATTGACATTCTCCTCCTGGATTCCCTCTGGTGAGTTTTCCTTGTCTCACTTGTGATACCCAGAGGTGTCTCTACCTATACCCGCGCAACAATCGCCAGGCAGGAGGGTTGCCTCCCAGTCGGGGAACACTTCAGCAGCCAGGGGCATTCAGCCTCGGATCTGCGGGTAAGCGTTCTCCAAGGCGGCCTTCGAGATACACGACAGCGCAAAATCATAGAGCAGAAACTGATAGCCAAGTTCCGCACTCAGGAGGATGGCCTCAATCGCGATATCGGGTTCATGTCACGATACAGAACGTGACTTGACATCATGGCCGGTCTTCCCAGGTGTTTTTTTTTTTTTTAAAAAGACTAACACAAGAACACAAATTGACAGGATATGCAGCCAGCAGGTGGTTTGACACGTTGGACCCCCTGGGACACATCTCATTGTCTTGGCTGTGCTCTTTGTTGTAGGGAATAATGTGAATAGATTTTGTCTGGGTTTAAATTGTGAATTCTGGGAGATTCTCTCATTGCTAACTTACCTGACGAAGGAGCGAACTGCTTCGAAAGCTTGTAAAATTAAATAAATCTGTTGGACTATAACCTGGTGTTGTGCGACTTCTCATTTTTATACCCAAGTACACCTCCTGGAAAGTTGACCATCTGTGTGCATGCCTGTGGGGCACAGCATTTCCACCAAGGAGAATTAGAGGGATTGTATTTTGGCAGGGAGGGGAGAAAGAGTGAAAGAAAGAGAATAATAGTGATAATGGGAATCAGGTGGTGCAGTGGGTTGGACACTGGGCTCCGAGGGCCTAAGTTTGAATGTAGTCCAGGCTGTTGGGGTGGAAGTCTATTCTGTTTGCAGCTTGGGTCCTATGAAACCAGAGTTTGGTCAGTCTCAACCCAATTAGTGAGCATTGTCCCACAGTTCCAATTGCTACTTATTTCACACCAAATTGATCACAGGAGAAATGTCACACTGGTGGGGATGAAACACATGGTTGGACAGGGTAGAGGGAGCTTTGCTGTGGAACCAATCATACCGTACCCGAGCCAGAATGCTTACACTGGGTACCCAAAAGGAAACAGTTTCATTCCTCACTGTGAGGAACACATTTTTTTTTTGATAATTACCAAACTGCAGAATACCATAAATTAATCCTGCCACTAACATAACATAACCACTTTTGTTCTGACAAAAACAAACTATTATGATCCAACTCGTGTATCACAAGAGGAGTCACAGTTGATATTTCATTATCACAGAAGAATCTCATTACCACCCATTAGCCTTCTACTGGTAAATGAGATTGTTCCTGGTTAGTGCAGCAGCCCACTGGCAGCAGCTTGGGGCAACGTGCTTTCTAGGTATCTCTACAGAACCACAACAGAAACAAAGCTGGCTTCCCCATCAAGCCAAACCCTGGATCAATAAATTCTTTTTGTAGCACTCAAGGCTGCAGAGAGGTAAGCCGGTTTTCGAACAAGAGTATTTCTTAAAGTTTGAGCAGCCCGCAACCCCGCAGGTTACAGGTGTGGGCACAGACTGCGAGGCTCCTGGGAGCGGGGCAGGGCATCCGTGCGGAAAGGAGACAGTGATCCCCACGGCGGTATTTGAGTATCGGATCATCGGATAGTGCATTCTCTTGGTCCTTCTCTCCCTCAGCGTCTTCACCTTGGCCTTGTTGGTTTTTGTCAGCCGTTCAATGGTTTGGTTTTTGCTGTCTTCTGCTTTCTTGGCAGCCTGCAGGCGTCTCTTCCGAGCACGCTCAGCTCGTTTCACCATCATCTCCTCGGTCATCTCCTTCACTTTATAGCCCATGGGCAGCTCCAGGAGTGGCTGGCTTTGCTGCTTGTGTAGCAAGGCACGCTGCATAAACAAAAAAAAAAATCTATTTTAGAATTTGAGTAAATACTGTAAATTAGGTGATGGAGAATTTTTTTTAATGCAAGTTATGATGATCTGAAAGGGTGATGGAAGCAGATTTAATAACTTTCATAAAGGGAATTGGATAAATACTTGAAGGGGAAAAAAATTGCAGGGCTATGGGGCGGGACTAATTGAAGAGCTCTTTCAAAGAGCCGGCACAGGCACGCTGGCCCAAATAGTCTCCCTTCTGTGCTGTATGATTATACGAAGTGCACGAGCACATAATGATAGGAGTGTTCGGGGGAACTATAAATCTATATAGAAACCATGCAAATAGTCTGAAAGATGGTACTATTGAGAATAATGCATGCAGCTACCACAGACTGCTATTCAATCATATTTCACAGATATAATTTTGCCCTCCTCCCTGCAACCCCCCCCCCCCCACCCCTCGTAATGCTTCCCTTTTGGTTTTACTGAATCATTTCTTCCTTTTGTCACCAGCAGTGGTATATCGGATGCTGTAAAAATGCCAGGTCGCTGGGGTGTATCCCCAATTGCTTTTGAAAGCGCAACACTAAAGAAATCAGAATACCGCAGAGTAAACGTAACTGAATTAAGGGGCCGGATCAAGCTGGTGTGTGCCCAGTTAGTTAGACTTTTTCTGTACCCTTCAGCTCAGAATTTTTTTTTGCCCTGCGCATTGCTGAAAGTGCGAGCATCTGGGACCTCAGTGAGCGGCAGGACCAACAGTCTATCTTCTTAACCAATGAGATTTAAGGATTGAGAAAGAAGCAGAGGAAGGGCAGAGAAGAAGGGTGAATTAGAGACAAATCAGGAACAGAAAAAGGGAAAGACTGGATTGAGAGAGAAAAGAGAAAGGAAAATAATTTTTAATGACATTTTTAAAATCTTCAACAATTTACCACCTGAAGGAATCACAGAATGATACAGCACTGAAGGAGGCCATTCGGCCAATCATGCCTATTCAATGAAAGAGCTAGCCCCTTCCCTTTCCACATAGCCCTGCACATACTTGCCCTTCAAGTATTTATCTAATTCCCTTTTGAAAGTTAATACTGAATCTTCTTCCACCACCCTTTCAGGCAGTGCATTCCAGATCATCATAACTCGCTGCGTAAAAAGATTCGCATCTCACCTCATTTTTTTTTTGCTAACTAACCTAAATCTGTATCCTCTGGTTACCAACCCTCCTCCCACTGGAACAAGTTTCTCCTTATTTACTCCATCAGAACCCTTCATGATTTTGAATATCTTTATTTAATCTCCTCTTAACCTTCTCTGCTCGAAGAACAATCTCAGCTTCTCCAGTTTCTCCACATAACTGGTACTAGTAAATCTCCTCTGCACCCACTCAATGGCCTTGACATCCTTCCTAAAGTGTGGTGCCCAGAATTGGACACAACACTCCAGCTGGGGCCTAACCAGTGATTTATAAAGTTTAGCGTAACTTCCTTGCTTTTGTACTCTATGCCTCAGTTTAGAAATCATGATGCAGAGATGCCGGTGTTGGACTGGGGTGGACAAAATTGAGAGGTCGCACAACACCAGGTTATAGTCCAACAGTTTTATTTGAAATCACAAGCTTTCGGAGCTATCGATTGCTCCTTCCTCAGGTGAAGTAAATTAGATACAGAATCGCCAAAGCATATATAGATAGAGAACAAAGCATGTGTACTTTACAATTGCAGACAACTAAATTAAATCATCCTGACTATCTGCCGAGGTGTGATAAAGTTAATCAAGTCAGCCAGGAAGGTACCACATCAAATACATAGCAAGATACAACTGAGACAATGAGGTGTAGTCGCAGGGGTTCTAACGTGTCAAAAGCTGCCTTCTGTATGTAAAACGAAAAGCTTTAAAATTTTTACTTTTTTACTGGGAAAATTTTTACTTTTTTACTGGGAATCACATCTGTGAACAAGCCAACGACGACTCGAGTCCGGATCACGTCATGTATCGTGACATAAACCCAAGATCCCGGTTGAGACCATCTTCATGAGTGCGGAACTTGGCTATCAGTTTCTGCTCGATGATTTTGCGTTGTCGTGTGTTTCTAAGGTTGCCTTGGAGAACGCTTACCCGCAGATCCGAGGCTGAATGTCCTTGACTGCTGAAGTGTTCCCCGACTGGGCAGACCCGACCATGCAGTATGAACGAGCACCGCGCAACAATCGCCAGGCAGGATTGTTACCTCCCAGTCGGGGAACACTTCAGCAGTCAAGGACATTCAGCCTCAGATCTGCGGGTAAGCGTTCTCCAAGGCAACCTTAGAAACACACGACAACGCAAAATCATCGAGCAGAAACTGATAGCCAAGTTCCGCACTCATGAAGACGGTCTCAACCGGGATCTTGGGTTTATGTCACGATACATGACGTGATCCGGACTCGAGTCGTCGTTGGCTTGTTCACAGATGTGATTCCCAGTAAAAAAGTAAAAATTTTCCCAGTAAAAAAGTAAAAATTTTAAAGCTTTTCGTTTTACTTACAGACGGCAGCTTTTGACACGTTAGAACCCCTGCGACTACACCTCATTGTCTCAGTTGTATCTTGCTATATCTTTGATGTGGTACCTTCCTGGCTGACTTGATTAACTTTATCACACCTCGGCAGTCAGTTTAGAAAGCCAAGGATCCCGTATGCTTTTTTAAAAAACAGCCTTCTCAACTTGTCCTGCCACCTTCAAAGATTCGTGTAGATACACCCCCAGGTCTCTCTGTTCCTGCAGCCCCTTTAAAATTGTACCATTTAGTTCAGTTTATAGTGCCTCTCCTCATTCTTGGAGTCCTGGCCAATATTTATCTCTCAACCAACATATCAAAAACTGATTATCCAGTCATTATCACAGTGCTGTTGGTGGGATCTTGCTGTGTGCAATTTGGCTGCTGAGTTTCCTACATTACAACAGTGACTCCACTTCAGAAGTACTTCATTGGCTGGAAAGTGCTTTGAGACGTCCGGTGGTCGTGAAAGGCGCTATATAAATGCAAGTCTTTCTTCCAAAATGCATCACTTCACACTTGTGTGTGTTATATCTCAACTGCCATGTGTCTGCCCATTTCACCAGTCTATCTATGGCCGCCTTTTTTTCCCCCCATTCGTTCATGGGATCTGGGCGTCGCTGGCAAGGCCCATTTAATGCCCATCCCTAGTTGCCCTGGAGAAGGTGGTGGTGAACCGCCTTCTTGAACCGCTGCAGTCCATGTGGTGAAGGTACTCCCACAGTGCTGTTAGAGAGGGAGTTCCAGGATTTTGACCCAGCGACGATGATATATTTCCAAGTCAGGATGATGTGTGATTTGGATGGTGTCGAGCTTCTGGAGTGTTGTTGGAGCTGCATTGATCCAGACAAGTGGAGAGTACTCCATCACACTCCTGACCTGTGCCTTGTAGATGGTGGAAAGGCTTTGGGGAGTCAGGAGGTGAGACACTCGCTGCAGAATTCCCAGCCTCTGACCTGCTCTTGTTGCCACAGTATGTGTGTGGGTGGTCCAGTTAAATTTCTGGTCAATGGTGGCCCCCAGGATATTGATGGCGGGGGATTCGGCGATGGTAATGTTGTTGAATGCCATGGGGCGGTGGTTAGACTCTCGCTTTTTGGAGATAGTCATTGCCTGGCACGAATGTTACCTGCCATTTATCAGCCCAAGCCTGAATGTCATCCAGGTCTTGCTGCATGGGGGCATGGACTGCTTCATTATCTGAGGTGTTGCAAAGTCTGTTACTATCCTCCTCACTGTTTACTACATTTCTGAGTTCCGTGTCATCTTTGAAATTATGGCCTGTATACCCAAGTTCAGGTCATTAATATATATCAGAAAGAGCAGTGGTCGTAATACCAACGCTTGGGGATCACCACAGTATACTTCCCTCCAGTCTGAAAAACAACTGTTCACCACTACTCTCTGCTTTCTGTCACTTTGCCAATGTTGTATCCACGCTGCCACTGCCCCTTTAATCCCATGGGCTTCAATTATTCAAATAGGTCCATTATGTGATACTTTTTTGAAAGTCCATATACACTACATCAACTGCACTACCTTCATCGACCCTCTCCGTTACTTCATCAAAGAACTCCATCAAGTTAGTCAAACAAGATTTGCCTTTAACAAATCTGTGCTAGCTGTCATTTATTAAACCCATATTTGAGACTCCACAGTTTAAATTGTTCAATTTCTGGGCCAGAGAGGTTAATTGGCACTGATTTAACAATTATGACATCATTAAAAAGGAACTTAAGCTGTTAATCACCAGACTTAACTTTCTGCTGTGAGTTTAATGGGCAATTAATGTACAAATCCAGAAAGTTCTTAAAAAATAACAAAGGCCAAAAGCGAGATGCAGCTTGTGTGAAGCAAACGGCGAAGTGGTGTAAATCAACCAGCAAGTGCTGGCGATTCATAACTCACGGTGAATCTCTTAATTCCTTGAACCTGCTAGCCGATTTGCACATTAATAATGATGTGCATCATTAACACGCTGTTATTTTTCCAGCGAGATGCAGCCCAACACTCTCACCTGCCTAGCTGTCAGCAGTGATTCATCAATCTCCTTCTTTAACTCCCCATTATCATCGAGCTCTCCTTTCTCCAACGCATCCAGCCATCGCTGCTCCTCATCCTGTTCTGGCTCCCGAAGACTTTCTGAATCCAAGTCTGGTAGAGGCGATGGATCCAAGTTGCTCTCCTCATCTGCAAATGTTTTAATATGGGTAATTCTGGTCAAACAACATTTTTATTTTCATACATTTATGACTTGAAATAAATAAAAAAAAGGGTTTAACATTAAAAAGGAGGGAAAAAAAAGTGTACTAAGCTTATTTTTCTTTTTGGTAAAATGTATTTGTTTATTTTTGCTCTCCTCTAGTATCTCTTGGACATGCGTGCTCGCCACTGGGGTGAAAGGTTAGAGCACTGCTCTCGGGTCTCTGACAATCCTACTGCTGGCGAGATGTGATAGAGAAGTAGAGGTGACTGAACCTCTTCAGTGGGAAGCACATGGGCCCAGATGTGGCTGGATAAATAATGGCGAATTAAAGGCGCTCGCCATTATTAGTTTGTTAAAAAATTCAGCATTTGTGACAAAGAAGGGACACGCCACGAGTTCAGATTCTCCACGATTTGCGTCGCCTTTAGTCTAGATAAATCTGAAAAAAATTGCAGCCTCGCCATTTAAATAAATTGCGTCTAATGCTTTACGCCATTAATGCGTATTAATCTTGCCGCAGCCATTTAGGGCTGGTAAGTGATGTCGTAAGGACCCCATTAATGACATGATTTATGGCCCTGACAGGACACTCAACCTTGGAGGCCCAGAAAGGGAACAATGAAGCTGTGGAGTCTCACTCCAGCAGGTAGTAAATTGTTCCTGGAGGTTTTTTAAAAAAAATCTTTTTGTCGGAAGGCAATCATTTTCAGGATGCAAAGCTGTTTCAACACAAATCCAAATTAGATAGATTTCTTCCAGAAAATAATTTTGTAATACAGTATATGATTAATTTGAGACATGACTTGATAAAGGTATTTACTCAGACTGGCAGAAAGTAGGAAGTGGTGTTCCATGGAGATTGGTGCTGGGACCACTGTTGTTCACTAGTCACATAAATTATTTGGACTCGGGAATCACAAGTACAATTACAAAATTGGGGGGCATATTTAATACGGAGGAAGACTGTGACAAAATACAAAACGCCAATAAACTTGCAGAATGGGCGTGTAAATGGCAAATTAATGTCAATATAGAGAAGTGTGAGGTGGTGCAATTTTGGTAGGAGGAATAAGGAGGCCACATACTCCTTGGAAAATAAAAGTCTAAATGGGATAGAGTAGCAAAGCGATCACAAATCATTAAAAAGTAGCAACACAGGTCAATAAGGCCACAAAAAATTGCAAACAAAGCACTGGGATTCATTTCTAGAGGAATAGAATTGAAAAGCAGAGAAGTTATATTAAAATCATATAGAACCTTGGTTAGGCCATATTTAGAGCACATTAGTTTTCTGATTAGTTTTCTTGCCCTTCTTCTCCAAACCAAGTAGTATTTCTTGCACAGGCTTCTACCAATGCTGCTGAGCCAACAGTCTTTAAAGGACACCTACCATTGCTGATTCAAATAGGTTGCTTTAAATTCTTATAGCTCATCAAGTAAGAGAATCCTGACAAAAGCAGCACTTAAAAATATGCAGAAAAATACTCTCCACAGTAAAACTGACCAATTAACGGAATGTACCACACAAGGTTGGGGAGGGTTGTAGAAGTGTACAGGAGACTCAAGTACAGAAACCTCAAGACTTCTTTTGAGACAATTAAGATGAACAGCACTTACCCAGCCAGGCCCGATACTGGTCCAATGGTACTTCATCTGGTTCATCATCGTCAACCATCAGAGGGGATGGAGACTGCTTCAGCTCAGAAGTCAGAGAGAAGTGGGGCACACTGTTACATGAAAACAGTCAGAATTACATGTGCAATAGAAATAAAGTTGTATATCCTACATGTATATCTTTCAGACGTCTTGGTCAGTGGGGCATCCAATGCTACCATTACTGCCAATGAGTATGATTGATTTTGCTCCATTTTCTTCCTTTTCACCTCTTTAGGTCTCCTGGTGCCCAGTCCTGTGTGTCAAAACATCTGACAGCAAGGAGCAGGAATCCTAGTCAGTCTTCTTCCTTCGCTGGGGCTGACAAGGCCAGCCGTAGTGTCCAGCTGTGTCCTGCCAAGGTCTGCATCACTTGATGCACTTACTCACCAGAGGAAGGAGAGGACTTTGCAATATGAACAAGTCTATCGCAGCTGATCTACAAATAGTAAATTCCTGCCCACACCACTATGGCTCCTGCAATAACTGGACAAGTGATCTGGCGTGGCATCCCACAACAAATCCCGTGAATTCCTACACCTTGCTTCAATTTGTTCTCAGGATGTGGGTAACACGGGCAAGGCCACATTTATTGTCCACCCTCAATTGCTGAGAGGGTGGTGGTGGATCTTCTTAAACTGCCGTAGCAATCATTTTTATGGCTGGGTGGTATGCTACACCACTTCAGCTGGCATTGAGAGTCAACCAAAGTGAGTTATGTGTAGAACAGACCAGATTAGGGAGGGGGGGGCATTAGTTGACCATAGTCTAGCAGCTTTTGCAGTGCCAGCCTACCAAACTGAATTCAATTTCCATGATAGAATTTTAACTTGCAACCACTGGGTTGCTTGTCCAGTACCATAGCCACTGTGTTACCATATCATTTTCTGCCACAATTTTACACAGAATCCCAGAAGCAGTGAAAATGCTGATTTCTGAGCACATCTGAGCAAGAACAAACCACGTGCCTCTAGATTAAGGACTCCTTACAAATACAGAAGCATTCCTTGACTGACTTCTAGGAGTCAAAACTAGTCTCAACGAAAAGGTATGCTGTGACACCGGGTAATGAAGTTACGTTACCTCTTTGTGCCCATGGTCTGCCCACCCAGTTTTATTTTAAGTTTCAGCTGGGGTTTTCCAGTGCCGGAGTCTGATTCCAGAGTCTCGGAGGAGAAGCCGAGCCCCACGTCTGCCTGGTGATGCTTCTTCTTGTGTTTCTTGTGCTTCTTGTGTTTCTTCTTGTGAGAGCTGTGGCCGCCAGCTTCATCTTCTGTGAAACAACAAAGAAAGCAAAATAAAAGGAAACGGTGCCAGAGCTGATCACCTGACTCACCCAGAGCGGCCCGTCACTCAAACCCAGAACCAATAGCTAATAAGGACTACGGCCATATGGCAAACTACCCAATGGGAAATGTGACTGACAACCTATTGAATCAATTGTACAACTTGCATTTCAAAATGCTTAACTAAAGAAAAAAAGTTTCTAGGTTAATTTTCCACAGATTCAGAGGACCGACTGTCGTCACTGGGCTCCTTGGTACCACTGTGCTTTTAGTAAAATTGTACTTACACCAATATGTTTCAATGCTGTCATACTCAATTCATCATCGCTGCTACCATGAGCGACAGGACTTTAAACAACTATATTTCGTTTCAGTGTTATACAGCTCAACACGCTTGGAAAGATAGATCACCAATTGTACTGCTGGCCGTGTCCTGCAGTAATGTCACATGCTCACTATGCTTTACTGAAATTCTAGTAAATACAATGGCCTCCTTTAGTTTTGCTCGATTAAAATCTGAAAGATGGTTCTGCCAATGGCGGAGTTGTTAAGGCCCGTTATAACAACAAGCCATGTAGAGAGAAGGGGCTTGGATTTAGTCCCTGATCTGTGCTTAGCCAGGGTGGAAGTTGCGGCACCACAACCAGTCTTACCAGCCGTTGGCTAATGGGGATGGGGAGGGGGGGGGGGGGGGGGAAGAGAGGGGGGTTGTAAATCAACCACTCCGATCGCTAGACACTTCTCCTATGAAAGTACTCATAAAAAACGCAAGAAAATAATCAGCTTTGACATCATCCCCAGTCGAATACCAAGTGTTACTAGTTTAGAGCCTTCCCTTAGATATTCTCTCTGGTACAGTTGTGCCTGTACGGCAACATCTAACCATTCAACAGCATAACCCAGAAGTGTAACAGTAGGATAGCACTGTGATCTGAATCTGACATTTGCGTCTTTTGCACAAGAGTCTCTTCAATCTCTTCAAAGGCGGAGTGAGAAATACTTGCTAAAATGAGGCCATATGCAAATCATTAAGTTGCTTTCTTTCATAGAGTATAAGCATACAGAGCAAGAGCCATAAACGAGATTTACTTCATTCAATAAATATAAAGTAATGAATGCACTACAGTTCCCCACATCAGTGGGTCGTCTTACTTGACTTAAACCAAATAACTCCTAACTACAGTACTCTCCTGCCTGCAAATTAGCCTGGCAGAAGCTTGCTTCACAGCTTCCCGTTTGGAGATCTGATTGTCCGTGCCTCTGTTTTTTCCTGTCTTTGTTCACAGCCAGAAAGGAACCAGTGATGGGTATGTGATATTAATCAATTACCAAAACAAGCTAATGAATTAACATGTTTGACCACTCCATCATCTTTCCACTGTGGTCCACCTCAGTGGCACCACCTTCACTTGGTTCAACCCAACAAAGCCAGCACATCTTCCTGCAGTGGCTTCTCCTCCTGCCCCAAACGGTCAACTCACATATGTCCCAAGGTTCCATCTTCCACTCCCCTCTCTTGTTCCTTATCTGAATGATGTCCTCTGCTGAAATCATCCATAGGCTAATGACAATTTGCTCTCCTGACTCTGGTCTCCTTTGTATCCCCCCTCCCTCCCTCCACTCCAGTCACAATAGAGCCTTCAAATGTCTTGGCCCCACACTGCTCTCTCTAACTGCTCTACTTTGCTACGTCTCTTCAGAGTTGACTTCTTTGAAGTGCTTTGGGACATTTTACTATTTTTAAAAAAAGGCATTAATAAATGTTGTATTTATACCAATATATTTCAAACTTCTGACTCCATCACAGTGTTACAACTCTTAATGTGCCTTCTGTTTGAAGACGGGGTAATCTCAGTAGCAGAGGTTTTGTTTACACCCTCACCAATTTAACCAGAAATCTAGATATTTGCCACATTACATCTATTAAAAAGAACTTGCATTTATATAACATCTAGTCACATCTATCAGCACATGCTAGAGCATCTCACATCCAATTAACTAATTTTTGAAGCGTAGCTGCTGCTGCTGTTGGTAAACACGGCAGACAATTTGTACAATGCAAGATCCAACACACAGCAAATGAGACGAATGACCAGATGATCTATTTCTGGTGGCGTTATTTGAAACAGAAACATTGTTAATGACACCGGGAGACTTCCCGTTCTCCTTAAATAGTGCCACGTTTAGTGTCCCTCTGGACCGCTGGAACAGACAGAGGTAACCTTAGTTTAACATCTCATCCAAAAGGCACTGGTTCGGCCTCAACTAGAGCAGAGCAGTGTGACCAACTCTGGGCACCGCACTTTAGGAAGGATGTGAGGCCTTAGAGAGGGTGCAGAAAAGATTTGCGAGAATAGTTCCAGGGATGAGGGACTTCAGTTACGTGGACAGACTGGAGAAGCTGGGGTTGTTCTCCTTAGAGCAGAGAAGGTTGAGAGGAGATTTGATAGAGGTGCTCAAAATCATGAGGGGTCTAGACAGAGTAGCTAGAGAGGAAACTGTTCCCATTGGTGGAAGGATCGAGAACCAGAGGGCACAGATTTAAGGTGATTGGCTGAAGAATCAAAGATGACATGAGGAATAACACTGCCTCAAAGGGTGGTGGAGGCAGATTCAATCATGGCTTTCAAAAGGGGATTGGATAAGTGCCTGAAGCAAAAACATTTGCAGGGCTACGGGGAAAGAACAGGGGAGTGGGACTAGCTGAGGTGCTCTTGCAGAGAGCCGGCACAGGCTTGACGGGCCGAATGGCCTCCTTCCGTGTCGTAACCATTCTATGATATCACTTCCGATAATGCAGCACTGCTTCAGTACTGAATTGGAGTGTCAGCCTAGACTACGTGCTCAAATCCTGGAGGGGATTTTAAACCCACAATCTTCTGACTCACATTAGATACTAACTGAGCCAAAACAACACCATCAATTTGAAGAGGTGACAATTGAGTAAGTTGCAATCAGTAAAGTAGAATATATTAATAAAACACCCACAGTAAAAACATGCAGGGCATAATGTAATAGAACATAATAACAGGCAACAAATTATTTGCAATTCAAGGGGCTAATGGCATACAGACAAAAGATGTAAACCTACAAGCCATTGAGTTGTGGTTGGCTGAAGAGGACATCATGTGGCATAAATCACAGCCCCATGTTGGGTAACCATTTCCCAATAACAGAGAAAAATCCCCTGCAAACTCTAGAAACTGAAACAAAACAGAAAATGCTGGGAGTAATCAGCAGGTCCATCGGCATCTGAAAAAGATTTTGGCATTTCTAATGAGTCCCAACGTGAAACAAGACACCCATCTTTTCAGAAGCTTACCAACCAGCTCTGCTCTCCCACCACTTTCTGATTTTATTCCACATTTCCAGTATTCAGATTTTCTTTAACTTTCCCGTGTTTATATGCATTGTACCTCCAATCATACATGCTGTTACCAGGGCCAAAAGAGGACAAACTGCATTGTGTAAAATCATCCTGCAGCATACGTAGCATATCCTATGTCTTCACTCGACAATGTTCACGTCACTTTATGATTGCAAAGGAATTTCAAAATTGTGTTCTAGGAATTAAAACTGGTTGATTATGCCCCCTTAGTGGGGGAATCAAGAACAAGGGGGCATAATCTTAAAATTACAGCTAGGCCATTCAGGAGTGAAATCAGGAAAGCACTTTTCACATAAAGGGTAGTGGAAATCTGGAACTCTCCCCCAAAATGTTGTGAATTCTGGATCAATTGAAATTTTCTAGATGAAGAGCAATAGATTTTTGTTGGGCAACAGTATCGAGGGATATGGAGCAACAGCATGTAAATGCAGTTGAAGTACAGATCAGCCATGATCAAATTAAATGGTGGAAAAGGCTAGAGGAGTTGAATGGCCCACTCCTGCTCCTATGGCTCACCAATACAGCACCTTTAATGCATCCATAAATCCCACTGTGAATTCCCCAGTGAGTCAATGAGTTTCCAATGCAGAACTAAGCCCACACTGGCATGGAAAGTCCCAGAATTGATCCTCTTCCTGCGCTGAGTAGAGCAACAGGGCATCAAAATGAGCCTCAGCATCCTTAAATTAGGGGTGGGGGATGGGGGAAGAAAAGAGGAACAGCCCGAGATCCTGCTGACACTGGTTGGAAAGTGCGGCTTAGATTGCGATGCCCTATGCGACAGAATAGCCTGCCAACACTCAGTTCCCACACAGGAATCACAGCCATTTGGGCAAGACATGGAGCAGCTGGTGCCTGTGGAACTGTAAAGTGGCTAGATCAGCACCTTCAAGGGAACAGGAGAGAGCTATGAAGATAAAAGCCTCAGGTTTCTCTGTGTTACTAACTTGGTGCATAGAAAGATTACTACACAGGAGACCATTTGGCCCATCGAGCCCGTGCACTTCAGCTAGTCCCACTCCCTTTTCCTGTAGCCCTGCAAATTTCTTTCCTTCAGATACTTATCCAATTCCCTTTTGAAAGCCACGATTGAATCTGCCTCCACCACCCTTTCAGGCAGTGAATTCCAGATCTTAACCACTTGCTGCGCAAAAAAGTTTTTCCTCATGTCGCCTTCGGTTCTTTTGCCAATCACCTTAAATCTGTGTCCTCTGGTTCTCGACCCTTCCGCCAAGGGGAACAGTTTCTCTCTATCTACTCTGTCCTGACCCCTCATGATTTTGAAATGTGTGCTGATTATTTTATTTGTGTAAAAATGTATTTCTCCTTGGAAGTTTTTTTTGTTGAGTAAAGAGTTGGCAGCACTTCTGGGGGGCCCCGGGGGCCCCGGCCCACACTCCTCCTCCCCGGGGGCCCCGGGCCCGGCCCACACTCCTCCTCCCCGGGGTGCCCGGGCCACACTCCTCCTCCCCGGGGGGCCCCGGCCCACACTCCTCCTCCCCGGGGACCCCGGCCCGGCCCACACTCCTCCTCCTCCCCGGGGACCCCGGCCCGGCCCACACTCCTCCTCCTCCCCGGGGGCCCCGGCCCACACTCCTCCTCCCCGGGGGCCCCGGCCCACACTCCTCCTCCCCGGGGACCCCGGTCCGGCCCACACTCCTCCTCCCCGGGGCCCCGGCCCGGCCCTACACTCCTCCTCCCCGGGGGCCCCGGGCCCGGCCTACACGCACCAGCCGCGTTTCCCATGAATGTTGCTCGCTGTAGACCCGCTGCTCTTACCCAGGCCTCTCTCCGCCGCCGCCTCTTTCTTCTTCCCCATCTTCAGCGGCCGTTTTAACGCCTGAATCTGACTGAAGCTGCCCGGGGGGACCCGCCAGGTCCCTTCCGGTGCAACAACGGGAAACATCCGGAGTGCGGCCCCGCCATTGACGAAAGTTCCCCCTGTCTGCTCATCAACTGAACAAAACACAAACCCAAATACTCCAGAAAATCATGACAAATAAATGGCAGCAGATGTGGATAATTATAAAATACATCATATTGTTAAACAGGTAGATTCTGCTTTTCCCCTGGTGGCTCTGAGTCTACTCTTTCTGGTGGGCGTGATTAAACAAATCGACTGTAAATTAGTAAAACATTAAATAAAACTTAACAAATTAAATTAGAATTTTGTTGGCCAGGGTGATGATGCACTCCAGTCCCCGCAGCGCCCACCGGTCACGGAAGGCCTCAAGTGTGCCGCGGACACCGCGTGCTTCATCTCCAGGGCCACCCGGGCGCAAACATAGCCGTGGAAGAGAGGCAGGCATTCGGGCCGAACGACCCCCTCGACCGCCCGCTGCCTGGACCTGTTAATGGCTATTTTCGCCAGGCCCAGGAGCAGTTCCACGAGGAGGTCCTCCGATATGCCCGCTCCCCTCCGCACCGGGTGACCAAAGATCAGGAGCGTGTGGCTCTGAGTCTAAAGCTGTGTGGTGATGAGACACAGATCAGGTTCCATCTCCAGATCTCAGTTGAGGTGCGACAATTGGCCTGGACTAGAGAAGAGGAAATCCAGCCTGGATTCTTGCTGACCCCCACTGACTGGGCTCACACAAGAAGAATGGATTTATGGGCAAGGTAATCCACCGAGAGTCAGCGCCTTCAGGAGAGGAGGGGTAAAGAAATGGAGTTCTTTTAAAACTGTATGACTTGGATCGGCACAATGCAGAGTTGCCAATTTTCGATTTTCAGTTTGAGGGCTCTTGAGTTTTCTCAGGGTTGCCAACCCTCCAGGATTGTACTGGGGTCTCCAGCAACCCTGGAGAAAAATGAAAGGGACATTAATAAATAAAAGTGTTTTTTTTCCATTTTCTTTGAAACCTTTAGTTTATTAGTTATACAAATATTGCAGATGGGGAGAAAGGCTGATTGGGCGGTTGGAGGTGGGAGGTCATGCAATGAAACCTCCAGAAATACATCCAACCAGAGTTGGCAACCCTAGCGAGGGTCTCTTGAGTTTTCACAGAGTTTCGCCACATTCTGCCAGTTTAAAATCCCATCTGTGTGGGAAAAGATTCAAAGTACATGACTTTATAGCCTGAAAGCAGGGAATAATGGTCAAAGGTTAAAATTAAAGGCTCTTTATCTGAATGCACGAAGGATTTGTAACAAGATAGACGGATTAGTGGCACAAATAGAGATAAATGGCTTTGATCTAATAGCCATTACAGAGACGTGGTTGAAAGGTGACTAAGGTTGGGAACTAAATATTCCAGGGTACTTGACGTTTCAAAAAGATAGGCAGAATGCAAAAGGATGGGGGTAGCCCTGATAATAAAGGATGACATAAGGACACTAGTGAGAAAGGATCTTGGCTCGGAAAATCAGGAAGTAGAATCAGTATGGGTGGAGATAAGAAATAACAAGAGGCAGAAAGCACTGGTGGGAGTAGTTTATAGGCCCCCAAACAGCAACTATACCATTGGACGGAGTATTAATCAACAAATAATAGGAGCTTGTAACAAAGGTAGTACAATAATCATGGGGGACTTTAATCTTTATATAGACTGGGCAAATCAAATTGGCAAAGGTAGTCTGGAGGATGAATTCATGGAATGCATTCGAGACCATTTCCTAGAACAATACATCATGGAACCAACCAGGGAACAGGTTATTTTAGATCTTGTATTGTGTAATCTCATAGTAAAGGCTCCTCTGGGGAAGAGTGATCATAATATGATAAAATTTCACATTGAGTTTGAGAGTGAAATACGGAAACATTTTATGAAAGGGAAATCGTGTTTAATAAATTTATTAGAGTTTTCTGAGGATGTAACTAGCAGGGTAGATAAAGGGGAACCAGTAGATGGGGTTGGGGGTAATATAGTAGCATGGATAGAGGATTGGTTAACAGACAGAAAACAGAGAGTAGGGAAAAACGGGTCATTTTCCGGTTGGCAGGCTGTAACTAGTGGGGTGCCACAAGGATCAGTGCTTGGGCCTCAGCTATTTATAATCTATATTAATGACGTAGATGAAGGGACCGAGTGCAATGTATCCAAGTTTGTTGATGGTACAAAGCTAGGTAGGAAAGTAAGCTGCGAGGAGGACACAAAGAGCCTGCAAAGGGATATAGACAGGTTAAGTGAGTGGGCAATAAGGTGGCAGATGGAGTATAATGTGGGGAAATGTGAGGTTATTCACTTTGGTAGGAAGAATAGAAAAACAGAATATTTTTAAATGGTGAGAAACTATTAAATGTTGGTGTTCAGAGAGATTTTGGTGTCTTCGTACAGGAAACACAGAAAGCTAGCATGCAGGTACAGCAAGCAATTAGGAAGGCAAATGGCCTTTATTCCAAGGGGGTTGGAGTACAAGAGTAAGGAAGTCTTACTACAATTGTACAGGGCTTTGGTTAGACCACACCTGGAGTACTGTGCACAGTTTTGGTCTCCTTATCTGAGAAAGGACATACATACCTTAGAAGCAGTGCAACAAAGGTTACTAGATTGATTCCTGGGATGAGAGGGTTGTCCTATGAGAAGAGATTGTGTAGAATGGGCCTATACTCTCTGGGGTTTTGCAGAATGAGAGGTGATCTCATTGAAACATATAAGATTGTGAGGGGGATTGACAAGGTAGATGCTGAGAGGTTGTTTCCCCTGGCTGGAGAGTCTAGAACTAGGGGGCATAGTCTCAGGATAAGGGGTCGGCCATTTAAGACTGAGATGAGGAGGAATTTCTTCACTCAGAGGGTTGTGAATCCTTGGAATTCTCTACCCCAAAGGGCTGTGGATGCTGAGTCGTTGAGCATATTCAAGGCTGAGATAGATAGGTTTTTGACTCTCGGGGAATCAAGGGATATGGGGATCGGGCGGGAAAGTGGAGTTGAATGGCGGAGCAGACTCTTATATTATGACACTCACATCATGGTAGCCTGACTGAATCTGAGTCCTGACTCCCTACACAGAAACACTCTGTAACCTATCAATGTATCAACTTGGCTCAGTTGTTTCACTCTTGCCTTTGAGTCAGAAGGCTGAAACTAAGTGTAATATGTTTTGAAGTACCGTCGCTGTTATTATGTAGCTAACATGTTAAACTGAGGACTCAACACATTTAAAATTTAAGTCAGGAAACCCCCTAAAAGTAGTCATTATACTTGGAAAATATATAGGGCTAGAAATTCATTATAGCCCAGGAATGGGCGGTATCATTAGAAAAGTTGGAGAATTAGCGCCAGGCGCTAACGCTTTAGACTGCACGCAAAATTCATGCTCACTGCTCAAAGACATGATTGGAGCAGTAATTCAAATCTTTAAGCCCCAGCTCATTGGCAAAGGGTGCTCCAATATCAGGTGCAGTCTAATCGCAAGCCATGATCGTCACAGGCTTTTTCCAGTTCTTAAAGGGGAGGTTCATTGATGCTGCAGAACCTCATTCTCAGCGTTGCTGGCTGTGCAGCTGCCTCAGCAAACAGCAGCAGGTCAAGGAGAAGGAGCTGGAGGATGAAGCAGCTGTACTCATGGCAGATCCACGCCCCAGGGAG
This sequence comes from Squalus acanthias, assembly GCA_030390025.1. Classification (NCBI taxonomy): domain Eukaryota; kingdom Metazoa; phylum Chordata; class Chondrichthyes; order Squaliformes; family Squalidae; genus Squalus; species Squalus acanthias. The sequence continues at coordinate 5,210,339 of CM059426.1, read as the reverse complement.
AGAGCCCGCAGATTCTGCGATCAAGCATTGGAGGCGTTGGTGTTCACTGTGGAGAGATGGATGGTGGTGCTCTACCCGGCAAGTGGCAGGAGGCCCTCGTTGCAAGTCTTCCGCACCATGTGGAGGGAAATAGTGCAGCATGTCTTGGGCAACACTGTGGTCCCCAGGACCCACACACAGTGCAGGAAGAAATTTTACAACCTCACATGGGTGGACAGGGTGTGAATACTTCAACAAATGATACATACCACCATTTCCACTCTGCAAAGAATGGTAGACTCCCAGAGAGACCGTGGCGACCCAGACCTGATGCTGCATGTGATGGGCGATCTGACAGCTTCCAATGCAGCATAGGCGGAAACGACACAGCGTCTTAGTGCTGTAATGGAGTCTGTGCTTGGTGGCATCCAATCTCAGACTGCTCTCATGCAGTCTCAGCTGGGTGCCATGCAAGCTCTGACTGCTGCCATCGTGGCTGGGTCTACCACCGTTGTCCGGGGCTTTCACAGTGTCGCAGCAGACCAGCAATCTATTCTCCAACAGATTGCTAGGGTTGCTGAGATGGTGCCTCGGGGGAGTGGCAGTGGGTCAGTAGAGCAGGAACCTGCTGTCCTCTCTCAGGATGACAGCATTCCTGCTCCCACCACTGCCACTCCACCATTGCCCTTGTCGCTGCCTGTCATCCAGCCAGCCCAGACTGCTGCTGCCCATGCTGAGGTGGTGCGGTCTACAGCCAGGCCTTCCAGGCCCAGAGCTGATCGAGGGCGTCCTGCAAGGCCATTTGAAGTCTCCCGCACGGACACTCAGCAGCCTTCCACCAGCCCTGCTGCAGCCACTGGGCCAACACTTCATAGAAGCACTAGAGTAGGCAAAGGCACAGTAACGAGAGGCACTAGGGGATTGTACAAGGGTGTAAATATGTGTTCACTGATTTTTGATAAATTTATTAATTCAGTTTGGATTCTTTTGTGATGTGGATCATTTCAGCTTTGCGCTGTGATATAGCCTGCGACAGGGATGGAATGATGGGGATGTGGTGAGCAATGGGGATCTAGGGTTTAATTCATTGGGACCGCAGTCTGATGAGGCGGTCACAGACCGCCCTTCCAGAAGACCGATTGAATGGCTGCCTCCTCCCTCGCTCCTGTTCCTCCTCCTCCTCTCCCTTCTCCCGAGGGGTCCCGCAATCCCTGGTGGCAAAGGCTGGGCCCTCATGATGCTAAGTTGTGGAGCATGCAGCAGACCACCACAAAATGGGACACCTGCTCAGCCGAGTACTGGAGGGCTCCTCCCGAGCAGTCAAGGCAGCAGAACTGTTGCTTCAGCAGGCCGATGGTATGCTTGATGATGTTCCTGGTGGCAGCATGGCTGTCATTATATGAGTGCTGGGCATGAGTGTTGGGGTTGCAGAGAGGAGTCATGAGCCAAGTGGAGAGTGGATAGCCCTTGTCTCCGAGCAGCCAGCCGCGAGCTTGTCGTGGTGGCTGGAGGAATGCTGGCACAGGATGAGGGCATCGTGGCTGCTGCCAGGATAGCGGGCATTGACATTGAGGATTAGCTGTCTGTGGTTGCACACCAACTGCACATTAAGTGAGTAGTAGTATTTGTGGTTACGGAAGATTTCAGGATTGTTATGCGGTGCCCGCAAAGCCACGTGAGTGCAGTCAATGGCCCCCTGCACCATGGGGAATCCCACTATCCTGGCAAAGCCACATGCATGCTCGTCCTGCTTCTCTCTGATGATGGGGAAGGAAATGTTGTCCCTTCTCCTACTGTAGAGAGCCTCGGTGACCTCCTGAATGCCGCGATGGACGGCGGGATGTTAGCTATATCTCCTGTTGCAGGCTGGCGAAGAAATTGAGGGCGACGGTGACCTTGACTGCCACTGAGAGAGCCGTAGTCGCCCTAATCTGAGGTTGGAGGTCCAGTTGCAGGAGGTGGCAGAGTTCTGTGACCACCTCCTTGGTGAAGCGGAGCCTTCTAATACACTGCTCCTCGCTTAGTTGGAGGTAGGAGAAGTGCTCTCAGAATACCCTCAGAGGGTAAGGCCTCCTGTTGAGAGCTCTGATGACCCTCCTCCTCCCTCTGCCCACATGTTCCAGTCTTTCTTGCTGCCTCTGCTCCCTTCGCCATAGATCCTGGAGGGCGAGGTCGACTGCCAGTACAGCGTCCATTAATGTAACCAACTGTAGCAGTTTGATTTTTTTTAAGAATAAATGCAGCTACTTTTTAGTTGCCACAACACTCCTCATACTAAATAACATTGAAATTATGGAATGAGACTGTTTCACTATGTGAAACTGACAAGAAAGCACTGAAACCCCACTAACCTACAGCTGTGACTCACTGATGAACCCTTTAAATAACATCCCTGGAGCCGGCTTCCTTTTGCTTCACGCCAGCTCTCCCTGTCGCTGTTTCCTCCAGGTGCTAAGGTAGCTGGCGACAATCAATTTAGCAGATCAGGCAGTCAGTGAGCTTTGCACACTCACTGATGTCACGATCCACCTGGCGTTGTGACTCCCGACAATAACTGTTAGCTGCAGCGCAGCAGGGGGGCGGGATTTGGCGTGCGGCGTTGGATTCGCCTCGCCCCCGGCGATAATGCTCTAGTGCCCCGTTAGCGCCATCTGCTGGTGCTAAAGGGAGGCGCTAAGGTACCGAATTTTTCCCCCATAATCTATATAAACATTTCATTTAGGTTGTTCACAAAAATACAGTTTTTATTTTATTAAATTTAATTAAAAAATTTATGTACATCCTATTGAATCCCCCAAATGATTCAGATTCACGGTTACCATTGCGACCAAACTTTGTGTCTCTTTAATTTCTTATTCTGTGCATTGCTCCCATAAAGAAAGCATTGCATGTGACAGTTTTCCTCGCATCTCTTTTCCCTTTGATCTTTCTCTTCAGTGTTATTAATGGTTTCTGAGTTTCACATAAGCTCAGAGGCTGTGAAATGGATACTAAAGTTTTTTTGTCTCGAATGATCTCACTGGGCTCTATAAATTTGAATTCTCTTGGGAGCAGTGGGAGAGACAATCGTTCAGTTGGACAAATGAGTGTATGATAACTCAAAAAAAGGATTAAACATACCACTTTCCCTTGCACTCACTTTGGTTTTGAGGCTTGAAGCTGGAGGTCTGATTCAAACCATCACCTGTGACGTGACAAATTTCTCCCATTATTGTAGGTCTCAGTTTGACTCAGTTGATAGCACTCTTACCTCTGGGTCAGAAGGCCCTTAAGCATATAATCTAGGCCAACACTTCAGTGCAGTAATGAGGGAGTGTCGGGCATACTCCTTCTGTCCATTCATGTGGATGTAAAAGATCTCATGGCAGTATTTAAAGAAAATCAGCAGAGGTCACCCGGTGAACTGGCCAAAATTCATCCCTCAACTGGTGTGAGTTTGTGTCTGTAAGCCTCCACATTGCTGATTCCACCAGTGCTGTTGTGCGGTTGTTGTTTTAGTTGTACATTAGATACAAGCAATACCCTGTTTTTGTAATCTTTTATTGGGGCACAAGTACAGAAAGAGCTGAATTGTAAAATCCGAGCAGCTGCACTGTCTTTGCTCACATGTCATCGAAAATGCCACATTAAACAACAAACTGTCCCTTAGCTACCAGGCCGTCACCGATGAACAGAAGATTGACCAATTGAAACGGTCCCTGCAGTCACGGTACAGACCCGGCGATTTGCTGCTTTGGGCCAGGTTCAAAGCCAGTGGCTGCCTCAACATATTGATCATGTTACTGAAAATGACATTGCAGCAAGGACCATAAAATAACCAACACAGCAGAGAGCATTCTCTCCCTTGCACAGCTCTTGGCTTGTCTTGTGCATTCTACATCTTCTCACACTCTTTTAAAAATAAATAAAAATAAATGATAGACTGCGCCGTGCACACTTTCAGGAAGGGCTGTAGCCATTTTGAATTCACTTTTTTTTCCCAAACCAAATCAGGTATCTGACACATGTGGAAACCCATCACCATATTTAAGAGCAAACCAAGTTACTGAGAAATCCACAGAAATAGATTGCCTCACTTCTCTCTGTAGAGAAAAATGGCACTTACCTAAATAGAAAGAAAGATTACTTTGGTCCAGGTTGGCAGGAAGCAAGGCTAGGGATCCCTGGTATGCGCAGGGTGCTTCTGGAGCTTTACCAGCTAAAGCCTGGCATCCGAGCAGAACAGAGCAATTAGGGATGGGCAATAAATGCTGGCCTTGCCACATCTCATGAATAAATAAAATTAAAAATTCAATGAGGTAAGCTACTGCTACTGAAGCTTCACACCCTTGACTACCAGGCTTCACTGGCCACTGCTGCCATTTTGAAGAATGAGATGAAGATGCCAGCTCGGAGCTAAAGCAATCAAAACCAGATAGTTGGGGAAGTCCTTACCCTTCGCCTTTTTCATGTTGGGAATTCCCTAAATACAGGAATTCCCCCACCCCACCAAAACCATAAGAGCATTACATCAAGTACCTTGGCAGCAGCTACAACTATTTATTGGGCCAGAAACTCGGCTCCCTGGCTTCCCGCGGGTGCAAGGATCGCGCGCGCACCTACCTACCGCGCCTGCCGTTGACCCCTGGGCCCGCGGGGATTCGGGTCCTGGGCCTCTCCCAACTGCCGGCGCGCAGTGCTTGCGTATCCCAGGGGCGTAGATAGTGCGATGTGTCCCCTGGGATCACGTGGGCCATGGAGAGCCAATGGCAGCAGACCATCTTTCATTCATAGTTTTGACAGGAAGACCTGTCAAATCTATGAATACAGATCGGCCCCAAAACATCCCTAAAACTACAAATAATTTTTTTTTTTAAAATCACATTTTTAAAATAACTATAAATCACAATAATTAACTATTTTAAACAAAAATTTAATTTTTGAAAAAATTAATTACACTTTTTAACGGGGCTAAAACTAAACTTACCTTTCTTTAAAGTAATTAAAAAAGATAAATCTGTGAAGAAAATGTTTACATTTTAATAAAATCAACACTTACCTTGTTAAAAGGAGGCCTTGCGCCTCCTTTTTCAATGTGCATCTTCTCCGTGCTTACCCTCATGGAGGAACCTGTAAAAAAAAAACGAAGTGCGAGGCGAACGCGCTGGCCCTCCAGCGTGCGCGTTCGACCTCTGAACCCCTTCCTTCAGGGTAACGGAAGTGCCGGTTTCCCGCGCATGTGCAGTGCATGCAAGAAACCGACACTTTCGTTCCGTCCACGGGTGAGTACACAGTGCGTACTCACCCGCGGCGAGCCGAATTTCTGCCCCAATGTTTTGAAATTCTGAGCTCAACAGTAGGTTTATGGAGGAGACCTGATTCAGGTGGGTGCCAATCATCAGAATGGAAAACTGAAAATGAATTGTCAGCTTGGCTCAGTGGGAGCACTCTCATCGGTCAGTCAGCAGGTTGTGGGTTCTAGCTGGCAATTCCTTGCAGTATTGAGGGAGTACTATATTGTCAGAGGTGCTGTCTTTTGAGTGGGACATTAAACTGAGGCCCCATCCGCCTGTTCAGGTGAACATAAGAGAACCCGTTGCATGATGTGAGGCAACGATAATACATTAGAAGAACAAAAGAACGTGCAAATAGCACGGTGATAAACACAGGAAAGGCCTGAAATGAAAACAGGAAATGCTGGAAGCACACTGTAGGTCTGCCAGTCCTGGATATAGGTCAACACCCAGGGTGCAGAACCCCCCCTACCCTACCTGCACCCACCAGAGCTGTGTTCATGTAAACTGTCAACCAGCCTCCCCTCTTTCCAAGTACCGACAGACCCACCCAGCATCCCCGGCCCCCTTTCTGAAAAGAAGATGGGGGATAAAGCTACGGCCTGAAGCTTTTACAAATCTTCAGATAAGAGGGCTAAATTGCACAGGACAAAGATGAGCTACTGTTCCTGAAGCTTGAATTGAGCTTGGTTGGAGGAGCAATGGAGGCATGCCAGAGTGGCCAAAAGTACTGGTGGCTCGCAGCACTGACGTGCCAGTACCCCACACCAGAATATACAAGCTGAGGTACTTCTGCCTCCAGTTGTCCCAGGAGCAGTGCTTGCAGAGGCTTTACTTTACAAATGAGGCCATCAGCAACAACTTGCGTTTATACAGCCCCTTTAACATAGTGAAACGTCCCAAGACATTTCACAGGAGAGTAATCAGACAAAACCTGACGCCGAGCCATTAGGAGCCATTAGGGCAGGACCAAAAGCTTGGTCAAGGCGGTAGATTTTAAGGAGAGTCTTAAGGGAGGAGAGAGAGGTCAATGAGTTATGGCACATGGTGCAAGCTGACATAGAGCCCATCTCCACCACAAGCAGCGCAAAGATCACACCTGCCCATCATTTGTATGCTACCAGGTCATCCCGACTGCCACAGGGAACATCAGTAACATTAGCTAATCAGCTAATAAGCAAGTCACAGATGCACTATTTGCTAGAGCAACAATTTCAACCTCTTTCCCCCAAAGACAACTGCATAACAGAACACTGTAATTTGACAGAATGGCAGGATTCCCCGAGGGTGAAGGAGCCACAGAGTGCACCCATGTGGCTTTAAGTGTTCGTTTCCAACTCCTCCACCTCTCCTCATTTAAGCCCCTCCTTAAAAGCCATTTTAAAACCCACCTATTGACCAAGCTTTTAGTCACCCCTCCTAATATCTCCTGCTTTGGCTCGATGTCCGTATTTGTCTGATTATGCCTCTGTGCAGCACCTCAGGTTGTATTCTATATGAAAGGCGCTATGTAAATGCTAGTTTTTGTTGCGACGTGCCATCACCTGCTCAGCCATGCTTTGTGTGTCGCCCGGTGCGTCTCCCCTCTGGCTCACTCACTCGAACTCTCCCAGGTTGGATGTGTGTCAGCTGGAGTTAGGGAGTGAGTGAAGTGCTTCCAACGCTGGGTTCAGAGGGCCCTGCGCCTTCTTCCAGTGGCACATCTTAAGAAAGAAAAGAGGAAGAGAGTTTAGAATGGTTTCCTGAGTAGAGAGCTCATGTATCACTTTCAGTAAAAGGAGTGAAAGGTTTCATAATCTGGTATCATGAACCTACAGCTGCTACAAGCTCTCCTACTTCCTTAATAAAAAAGCAAAACACTGCAGATGCTGGAAATCTGAAATAAAAACAGAAAATGCTGGAAATACTCAGCAGGTCAGGCAGCATCTGTGGAGAGAGAAACAGAGGGCTGGATTTTCTCAGCCCGAGGAGGCGGGCATGGAGGTAAAGTAGCAGAAAGTGGGGGCGGATGGCAAACCCGCCCCCATCCCGCCTCCGTGCCCTTTTGCCAGGAGGCGGGAAGATGTGCAGCTTCGGGTCCCGTCTCCTGGAGGCGGGAAAGGCATTTAATCCTTTTAACTGCCTGTTAACAGGTAGTTAACAGGCAGAAAAAAGGATTAGTGCCATTTTACCTTCACAGGTGAAGCCTTCCTGACCTCGGAGAACCCCGCCAGAGTTGGAACAGAGGGGATTACAGCGTGATTTGATAGAGGTGTTTAAAATTGTGAAGGGGAGGGACAGGGGAGATAGAAACAGACTGTTTCCAATGATGGAAGGGTCGAGAACGAGAGGACTGATAGGAGGAGAATGTTTTTGTATACCGAGGATAACGCTGTGGAATTCCCTACCAGAGTAGGTGATTGAAGCAGGGACCTGCAGCAACATTTATGAATAGGTTAGATTAGGGTTGCCAACAATGTTCCCTTTAATTACTTTTTGGGTGTGCGGCCCATTCAAAATATTGCGTATGCTCGGTAGTTTCCTATTTAAAAGCCAGTGAGCTGGCTGCCCGGGCGCTGTGGAGTGCGGTGCAGCCGGGCAGCTTAAAGGGAACATTGGTTGCCAACCCTCCTGGATTGCCCGTGAGTCTCCTGAAATGGATGATAGATCTCCCGAAATGGATGATCGATCTCCCAGGTGCTGCTGCTGGTGACCAGGGAGAAAAATACTTCAGCGTTCTGGTGCACACTGGGAAAGAGCAAAGGTCGCTGTTTCGGGTATGGACCCTTCCAGAGTTCTGAGGAGTCTTCCCAGCGTTTTCTGTTTTTGTTTTGTTAGTGTCAATGCTGAGAAAACCCTTAGAAAGAAAAATGGGATAGATACTGGTGCATGTGATAATCTCAACAAACCATTAATCACCTATTAGGTACACATAAGCTTTTCTTTAAAAAAAAATGTAACTATGACTGAGGGTCACACTGCCTCAAGACTTGGTCAGATCTGTTGACTCATATTTTCTCATTGTAAAAAAAAAACCTAATCTCGTTGGATTTACAATCTGTTTCACCAGTTTTATTTCTCCAAATAATACGGGCAAGGATATGACCATGGCTAGTGTGCCAAGCTTGTGTGATTTGAACACCCAAGGATCTAAATATTTGTGAGAGACTTTGCTAGTTAAATAAGTGCTCTGGACTTTGTAATCAGATAGCGTCACAATTCTATCACCAGTGCTATCACCCAGCAGGTAACCCAACTAAACTCCAGAGCAGTTACCGGGAAATATGTTTATGCACACACACACACACACGTTTGCAGACTGCAGTGAATGTCATGTGCCTGACTGTCATGTGACTGAACCTCCAGCATTAGGTCCAACCAGAGTTAACAACCCTATGATAGATAGCTGGTTGAAGGGAAGTGGAATGAAGGGTTTTAGGAAGGTGGGATTATCACTGTTGCTCCTGTGGAGGATATCAGCAACATGGACTGATTGGGCTGAACGGCTTCTTTCCATGTTGTAATTTCTATTTAATTCTCGTAGAGAGTGGGAGGTTGAAGATTTGGGGAGCTGTCAGCTGTTGCAGATCTCTCCTGACTTTTACGAACTGTCTTGTCCTCAAAAAGCAAAGTAAGCAAAAGGGCCAGTTGGTTCTCATGACCTGCAGTAATACACCATTATCAGCATGCAGGCCACAAGGCACAAGGGATGTAATGCAGCAGGTGATGCAACACATATCATGCAAGGCTTTCTGTGGAGTGGAAGAATGGAAGGGTCTGCGTAAAAGAATATGTGCAGCTTAAGACTGGGGAGGTGCAAAGGCACCATGTTACCTTATGAGCATTGATAATAAGCAAATCAAACATTTTAACAGAAGATGAGGGGGTGGATCATTGTAAGCAGCAGACATGCTTAGTACAGCACATAGAATCATAGCACAGTACAGCACAGAAGGAGACCATTCGGCCCATCAGGTCTGCGCCGGCTCTTTCAAAGAGCAATACGAACATACGAATTAGGAGCAGGAGTAGGCCACTCGGCCCCTCGAGCCTGCTCTGCCATTCAACAAGATCATGGTTGATCTGATTACTCCACATTCCCGCCTACCCCCGATAACCTTTAAATCTTACTACCCTTTTATTATTTATATGCCTATAGAAGACTTTTGGATTACTTTTTATGTTGGCTGCCATTCTATTCTCATACCCTCTCTTTGCCACTCTTATTTTCTTTTCACTTCTCCTCTGACCTTTCTATATATAGCCTGATTCTCAGATGTATTTGCGGTTCATAGAATGGTTACAGCACAGAAGGAGGCTCTCTGCAAGAAGAATTTCTGAAGTGTGTTCAGGAGAACTTTCTTGATCAGTATGTTTCCGGCCCGACGAGGGAGGAGGCATTGCTGGATCTGGTTCTGGGGAATGAGGTAGGTCAAGTGGAGCAAGTGTCAGTAGGTGAACATTTAGAGAACAGTGATCACAGTATCATAAAGTTTAGATTAGCTATGGAAAAGGACAGGGAGAAATCTAGAGTAAAAATGTTTAACTGGGGGAAGGCCAATTTCAGTGGGATGAGAACGGATCTGGCCCGGGTAAACTGGAATCAAAGATTGGCCGGCAAAACTGTAATGGAACAATGGGCTGCCTTTAAAGAGGAAATAGTTCGGGTACAGTCGAGGTACATTCCCACTAGGGGGAAAGGCAGAGCAACTAAAGTCAGGGTTCCCTGGATGATGAAAGAGTAGACAATATGATGAAGCAGAAAAAGAGCAGATATGACAGATGTCAGGTTGCAAATACATCTGAGAATCAGGCTATATATAGAAAGTTCAGAGGAGAAGTGAAAAAGAAAATAAGAGGAGCAAAGAGAGGGTGTGAGAATAGAATGGCAGCCAACATAAAAGGTAGTCCAAAAGTCTTCTATAGGCATATAAATAGTAAAAGGGTAGTAAGAGAAGGGGTGGGGCCGATTAGGGACCAAAAAGGAGACCTATGCATGGAGGCAGAGGGTATGGTTGAGGTACTAAACGGGTACTTTGCATCTGTCTTCACCAAGGAAGAGGATGCTGCCATAGACATAGTGAAGGAGGAGGTAGAGGAGATACTGGATAGGATAAAAATTGATAAAGAGGAGGTATTAGAAAGGCTGGCTGTACTTAAAGTAGATAAATCACCAGGAGCGGATGGGATGCATCCAAGGATGCTGAGGGAATTGAGGGAGGAAATCGCGGAGGTACTGGCCATAATATTCCAATCCTCCATAGATACGGGGGTGGTGCCAGAGGACTGGAGAATTGCAAATGTTACACCATTGTTCAAAAAAGGGTGTAAAGATAAACCCAGCAACTACAGGCCAGTCACTTTGACCTCGGTAGTGGGGAAGCTTTTAGAAATAGTAATCAGGGACAAAATTAACAGTCACTTGGACAAGTGTGGATTAATTAAGGAAAGCCAGCACGGATTTGTTAAAGGCAAATCGTGTTTAACTAACTTGATTGAGTTCTTTGATAAGGTAACAGAGAGGGTTGATGAGGGTAATGCAGTTGACGTAGTGTACATGGATCTCCAAAAGGTGTTCGACAAAGTGCCACATAATAGGCTTGACAGCAAAGTTGAAGCCCATGGAATAAAAGGGACAGTGGCAGCATGGATACGGAATTGGCTAAGTGACAGGAAACAGAGAGTAGTGGTGAATGGTTGTTTTTTGGACTGGAGGAAGGTGTACAGTGGTGTTCCCCAGGGGTCAGTTCTAGGACCACTGCTTTTCTTGATATATATTAATGACTTGGATGTGGGTGTACAGGGCACAATTTAAAAATTTGCAGATGACACAAAACTTGGAAGTGAACAGTGAGGAGGAGAGTGATAGACTTCAGGAAGAAATTTTCTTTCCTTCAGCTACTTATCCAACTCCCTTTTGAAAGCCGCGATTGAGTCTGCCTCCACCACCCTTTCAGGCAGTGAATTCCAGATCTTAATCACTCGCTGCATAAAAAGTTTTTTCTTACATCGCCTTTGGTTCTTTTGTCAATCACCTTAAATCTGTGTCCTCTGGTTTTCGACCCTTCTGCCAATGGGAACAGTTTCTCTCTATCTACTCTGTCCAGACCCCTCATGATTTTGAACACCTCTATCAAATCTCCTCTCAATCTTCTCTGCTCCAAGGAGAACAACCCCAGCTTCTCCAGTCTATCAACGTAACTGACGTCTCTCAATCCTGAAATCATTCGCGTAAATCTTTTCTGCACCCTCTCTAAGGCCTTCACATCCTTCCTAAAGTGTTGTGCCCAGAATTGAACACAGTACTCCAGTTGGGGCCGAACCAGTGTTTTATACAGGTTCATCATAATTTCCACACTTTTGTACTCTACCTCTATTCATGAAGTGGAGATGCCGGCGTTGGACTGGGGTGGACAAAAATGAGAAGTCGCACAACACCAGGTTATAGTCCAACAGATTTATTTAATTTTACAAGCTTTCGGAGCAGTTCGCTCCTTCGTCAGGTAAGTTTAGCAGTGAGAGAATTTCCCAGAATTCACAATTTAAACACAGACAAAATATATTCAAATCTTTCCCTGGGACACATCTCATTGTCTTGGCTATGCTCTTTGATGTAGGGAAAGATTTGAATATATTTTGTCTGTGTTTAAATTGTGAATTCTGGGAGATTCTCTCACTGCTAAACTTACCTGACGAAGGAGCGAACTGCTCCGAAAGCTTGTAAAATTAAATAAATCTGTTGGACTATAACCTGGTGTTGTGCGACTTCTCATTTCTATTCATGAAGCCCAGGATCCCGCAAGCCTTTTTAACCGTTTTCTCAACCTGCCCTGCCACCTTCAACGATTTACCCCCAGGTTTCTCTGTTCATGCACCCCCTTTAGAATTGTACCCTTTCATTTATATTGCCTCTCCTCGTTCTTCCTACCAAAATGTATCACTTCGTACTTTTCTGCGTTAAATTTCATCTGCCACGTGTCCACCCATTTCACCAGCCTGTCTATGTCTTCTTGAAAGCTATCACTCTCCTCCTCACTGTTCACTATACTTCCAAGTTTTGTGTCATCTGCAAATTTTGAAATTGTGCTCTGTACTCCCAAGGCCAAGTCATTAATATATATCAAGAAAAGCAGTGGTCCTAGTACCGACCCCTGGGGAACACCACTGTACACCTTCCTCCAGTCCAAAAAACAACTGTTCGCCACTACTCTCTATTTCCTGTCACTTAGCCAATTTCGTATCCATGCTGCCACTGTCACTTTTAGTCCCAATCCCCCACTCTTTCCCCATATCCCTGCAATTTTTTCTCCTTCAAGTATTTATCTAATTCCCTTTTGAAGACTACTATTGAATCTGTATCCACCACCCTATCAGGCAATGCATTCCAAATCCTAACCACTCATTGCATAAAATAGTTTTTCATCATGCTTCCTCTGGTTCTTTTGCCAATCATATGTAAATCTGTGCCCTCTGGTTATCGACCTTCCAGCCATTGGAAACAGTTTCTCTTTAGTTACTCTATCCAAACCCTTCATGATTTTAAATCCCTCTATGAAATCTCCTCTTAGCCTTCTCTGCTCCAAGGAGAACAACCCCAGCTTCTCCAGTCTATCCACGTAACTGATATCCCTCATCTCTGGAATCATTCTAGTAAATCTCTTCTATACCCTCTCCTAAGCCTTCACCTTCTTCTTAAAGTGTGGTGCCCAGAATTGTCACAAAACATGTTTAAAAGTTCTTTATCTGAATGCACGCAGCATTCGTAACAAAATAAATGAGTTGACGGTACAAATAACTACACATGGGTATGATCTGGTGGCCATTACAGAAATATGGCTGCGAGGTGACCATGACTGGGAACTAAACATCCAGGGGTATTTGACTATTAGGAAGGACAGACAGGAAGGAAAGGGAGATGGGGTGGCTATGTTAATAAAGGATGGAATCACTGCAATAGTGAGAAATGATATTGGGTCAAAGGATCAGGATAGTGAAACAGTTTGGGTGGAGATAAGGAATAATAAGGGGAAAAAGTCACTAGTGGGCGTAGTCTATAGGCCTCCTAACAGTTGTAACTCTATTGGTCGGAATATAAATCAGGAAATAGTTGGGGCTTGTAATAAGGGAACAGCTATAATCATGGGAGATTTTAACTTTCATATTGACTGGACAAATCAAATTGTGCAGGGCAGCCTTGAGGAAGAGTTCATAGAGTGCATTAGGGACGGGTTCCTTGAGCAGTATGTTACTGAACCAACCAGGGGGCAGGCAATCTTAGATCTGGTCCTGTGTAATGAGACAGGATTAATAAAAAATGTCCTAGTAAAGGATCTCCTTGGAATGAGTGACCATAACATGGTTGAATTCCAAATTCAGTTGGAGGCTGAGAGAGTTGAATCTCAAACCAGCGTACTAAGCCTAAATAAAGGAGACTATGAAGGTATGAGAGCAGAGTTGACTAAAGTGGACTGGGAAAATAGATTAAGGTGTAAGACAGTACAGGAGCAGTGGTGTACATTCAAGGAGGTATTTCACAACTTTCAAGAAAAATATATTCCACTGAGGAAAAAGGGGCGTAAAAGAAAAGACAGCCATCCGTGGCTAAGTAAAGTAATAAAGGATAGTATCCGACTGAAAACAAGGGCTATTAAAGTAGCCAAATCTAGTGGGAGGATAGAAGATTGGGAAGCATTTAAAAGCCAGCAAAGAATAACTAAAAGATTAATTAAGAAGGGGAAGATAGATTATGAAAGTAAACTAGCAAAAAATATAAAAACAGATAGCAAGAGTTTCTACAGTTATATAAAAAGAAAAAGGGTGGCTAAAGTGAATGTTGGTCCCTTAGAGGACGAGACCGGGAAATTAGTAGTGGGGAACACGGAGATGGCAATTACACTGAACAAATATTTTGTATCAGTCTTTACAGTAGAGGATACTAAAAATATCCCAACACTGGACAAACGGGGGGCTATAGGGGGGAGGAGCTAAACACGATTAAAATCACTAAGGAGATGGTACTCAGTAAGATAATGGGACTTAAGGCTGATAAATCCCCTGGACCTGATGGCTTACATCCTAGGGTCTTGAGAGAAGCAGCGGTAGGGATTGCGGATGCATTGGTGGTAATTTTCCAAAACTCCCTGGATTCGGGAAAGGTCCCAGCAGATTGGAAAACTGCTAATGTAACACCCTTATTTAAAAAGGGAGGTAGACAAAAGGCTGGAAACTATAGACCAGTTAGCCTAACATCTGTGGTTGGTAAAATGTTGGAGTCCATTATTAAGGAAGCAGTAACAGGACATTTGGATAAGCATAATTTAATCGGACAGAGTCAGCATGGTTTTATGAAGGGGAAATCATGCTTGACAAATTTGCTCGAATTCTTTGAGGACGTAACAAACAGGGTGGATAAAGGGGAACCAGTGGATGTGGTGTATTTGGACTTCCAAAAGGCATTTGATAAGGTGCCACACAAAAGATTACTGCACAAGATAAAAAATCACGGGATTGGGGGTAATATACTGGCAAGGGTGGAAGATTGGTTATCTAACAGAAAACAGAGAGTTGGGATAAATGGTTCATTCTCGGGTTGGCAATCAGTAACTACTGGTGTTCCGCAAGGGTCAGTGCTGGGACCCCAACTCTTTACAATCTATATTAATGATTTGGAGGAGGGGACCAAGTGCAACGTATCCAAGTTTGCTGACGATACAAAGATGGGAGGAAAAGCAGTGAGTGAGGAGGACATAAAAAACCTGCAAAAGGACATAGACAGGCTAAGTGAGTGGGCGGAAATTTGGCAGATGGAATATAATGTTGGAAAGTGTGAGGTTATGCAGTTTGGCAAAAAAATCAAAGAGCAAGTTATTATCTAAATGGAAAGAAACTGCAAAGTGCTACAGTACAAAGGGATCTGGGGGTCCTGGTGCATGAAACACAGAAGGTTAGTATGAAGGTACAGCAAGTGATCAGGAAGGCCAATGGAATCTTGGCTTTTATTGCAAGGGGGATGGAGTATAAAAGCAGGGAAGTCTTGCTTCAGTTATACAAGGTGAGGCCACACCTGGAATACTGCGTAGTTTTGGTTTCCATATTTAAGAAAAGATATACTTGCTCTCGAGGCAGTTCAGAGAAGGTTCACTCGGTTGATTCCGGAGATGAGGGGGTTGACTTATGAGGAAAGGTTGAGTAGTTTGGGCCTCTACTCATTGGAATTCAGAAGAATGAGAGGCGATCTTATCGAAACATATAAGAATGTGAGGGGGCTTGATCGGGTGGAGGCGGGGAGGATGTTTCCACTGATGGGTGAGACTAGAACTAGGGGGCATAATCTTAGAATAAGGGGCTGCCGTTTCAAAACTGAGATGAGGAGAAACTTCTTCACTCAGAGGGTAGTAAATCTATGGAATTTGCTACCTCAGAGAGCTGTGGAAGCTGCGACATTAAATAAATTTAAAACGGAGATAGACAGTTTCCTAGCTGATAAGGGAATTAAGGGTTATGGGGAGCAGGCAGGGAAGTGGGCGTGAGTCTAGGTTCGGATCAGCCATGATCCTATTGAATGGCGGAGCAGGTCCGAGGGGCCATATGGCCTACTCCTGCTCCTACTTCTTATGTTCTAATACTCCAGCTGAGGTCAAACTAGTGTTTATGAAGGTTTAGCATAACTTCCTAGATTTTGTACTCTATGCCTCTATTTATAAAGCCCAGGATCCCCTATGCTTTATCCTTGAAAAGTGCGACCATCTCCTCTTACCTTGCCTGACCTGGTAAACTTTCACTGGCATTGAGCGACAATGCATTGTATGAATAGTCGACACTCTCTGCCCTGGCCACCTCCTTCCACTGCCTCCTGAGCAGTTCTCCCTGGGCCTGCATTGCTGCATCCTCTGCGTCACCTCCTGCAGCTGCAGTTCCACAGCTGGATCGGAGAAGGCTTTTTGTCCTCCAGCTGACCTCACAGATGTGGGTTTTTTTAAGCAAAAGTGCTTGCTTCGGCACAGCAAAAATAATGATGATGATTCCTGCCCCTTTAAGCTGCTGCAGGCCTTTAAGTCCTGGGACAGCATGCTATTTCCAGCCTTCCAATGGGTGAACTACCAATCAGAGGTGGAAATCACTGCTTGTGATGTTGGGCAGGCATTGCACACTCTGCTGTACTTCTAGTTCGGATTGGAGTAGCTAGGCTATTAAATCTGTAATTCCGGTAAATTTACTGTTTATCTTTGCTACTGTTGATCTATTTACTGTTAATAAATCTGTTTGGTAGTTTATAGCCTAAACCATGCTCAGCCGTGGCTCAGCTGGTAACACTCTCGCCTCTGAATCAGAAGGTCGTGGGTTCAAGTCCCACTCCAGAGACTTGAGCAGAAAAATCTAGGCTGACACTCCAGTGCAGTGCTGAGGGAATGCTGCCCTGTCGGAGGTGCCGTCTTTCGGATGAGATGTTAAGCCGAGGCCCCGTCTGCTCTCTAAGGTGGACGTAGAAAGATCTCATGCCACTATTTTGAAGAGGAGCAGGGGAGTTATCCCCGGTGTCCTGGCCAATATTTATCCCACAATCAACATCACAAAAAACAGATTATCTGGTCATTATCACATTGCAGTTTGTGGGAACTTGCTGTGCACTAATTGGCTGCCGGGTTTCCTACATTACAACAGTGACTACACTTCAAAAAGTACTTCATTGGCTGTAAAGTGCTTTGGGACGTCCTGAGGTCATGAAAGGCGCTATATAAATGCAAGTCTTTCTTTCTTTACCACCTTCCAAAGTCAAAGTCAAGAAGACCACGTGTGGCCACGCGATTTATCGAGCAAACTGAAATACAAGGATTTCTTTTCAACCCCTGGGCTCATGACATGGCAGATACACATCCCATCGCTTGCAACCTGCAGTGCTTTGCAATTGCTGAAGGAGGACAGAATCCCATTTGTGCGACTCTTTCGAAGGGGTCAATAGGGTGTACCCAGTGACTCCAGCGAAATAAATGACTAAGGGGGAGAAATTCAGTATCGCCCCATTTGGGGCGCAATTATCGGCCGGGCGCAAAGATTAGCGCCTGGCGCTAATTATCGCCTCCGACTGCAAACTTGACTTTGATCGCCCCTGGAGGTGATTGGAGCGCTAAATCAGGCGCTTCACACCTGTCTTAAGGCGCAAAGGCCAAGGAGCGAGGTGCTAACTCAGAGCGCTGGCAAAGCTCATGTGATGTCAGTCAGCAATGGAACACACACACAATGGCACGGGCCAGTTCTTAAAGGGGAGGGTTAATCTTGCTTTCCATCCACATCCTGCTCATTGCAGCCTTGAATCTCGGCCTGGAGAGACCTGCACATCAAATCTGCTGGAAAGAACAATGGAGAGTACCAGGGAAAGAGCTCAGAGTGCAGCCCCCACAGTTTCTTCTAAATCGATAAAAGGAATGGCAAATCAAAATGAACCTGCAAAGTGCTGCTCAGTACCCAAAACTCCTTCACACAGCGTTGAATCTCTCCAGAAGTCTCTCTCCCTCTCTCTCAGAATGCGTGGTTCAAAAATGGCACCAACAATAAAAGGCAGGAAGCGGTCGCCTTTAAATAGCGCTCCCCCAGTCCCTTCATGACTGCAAAACGCTCCCCTCAATATGTCGTTGCTAGCGTCAGGCGGTAAGGCAGGGGGCGCCACTCAATATCCGCTCCGGGGCGATACCGGGGCGTTGCGCACGCAACTGACGTCATGATCTGCCGGCGCAGGAGATCGTGGCGGTAGTGTTTAGCGCCGCCGCAAAATGTCTAGTTAATGTCGCGAGCGGCGCAAACATCGCCGCGCCTGGGCGCTAGATGATTTGCGCCCCATTAGCGCCCTCTTAAGGCGCTAACGGGAGGCGCAACCAACTGAATTTTTCCCCCATGGAGTCCTCGAGAGGAAGGCACCATTAATAGCATTGGCCCAAACAAACTAGAATTATATCATGATGTTAAATTCTGCCTGTCAATCATCATAACCTGTATCCAGCAATGCCCACCAGTTGCGAAGGCTTCAAACGTACACCGTGTAGAATTACAAGGGGCCTGGATAGAGTGGATAGGAAGGACCTATTTCCCTTAGCAGAGGGGTCAATAACCAGCCGGCATAGATTTAAGGTAGAAGGATTAGAGGGGAGTTGAGGAGAACTTTTTTCACTCAGAGGGTGGTGGGGGTCTGGAACTCACTGACTGAAAGGGTGGTAGAGGCAGAAACACTCACCGCATTTAAAAAGTACTTGGGTATGCACTCAAAGTGCTGTAACCAGCAAGGCTACGGACCAAGAGCTGGAAAGTACGATTAGACCGGATAGCTCTTTTACAACCAGCGCAGACACGATGGGCTGAATGACCTCCTCCTGTGCCGTAACTTTCTATGATTCTATTTAACACCTTGCCAAGGTCACCCCGGCATGCACAAGTCCCCGGAAGAGAGGCAGGCAGTCAGAGTGACCCACCCTATGGGCTGGATTTTGAATGACCCATGGAGTCGGGTTTGGAGGCGTGTGGGGGGTTAAATTTGCGGGGTCGGGGGTCCCGACCCCATCCCGACTCCACGCAATTTTGACAAAATCAGTCGCGGGGTTCCCGACTCCGTGAGGCGGGAGAGGCCATTAAAGCCCTTAACAAGCTCTAAATTGGCTCTGTAATGCGATTTTCAAACGTTTTAGCTAGTTTAACCCTTTTCTGACGTGAAGCACGCCTCGTGTGAAACACTCCAGTGAAACCTGGCGGGAGCACAAGTGGATAGCTGACTATTGGCTGCAGGTCCACTATTACAACGGAGATGTGATGAAGGTAGTAGTAGTATTACGTGGTGTGAAAGTCGCGTGTGATGCTGCTGCATTGAATGTGTTCAGAGACTGCATGGCATGTGGTGTGAGAGGACTTGGATGCAAAATAAATTCTCTCTCTCTCTCTCTGTCTCTCTCTCTCCACCCCCCCCCCATCTTGCAGGTCCTCTCACCAACAGTCTCTCAGACTAGGCAGTCAGCAATGATGACATCATCAGAGGCGACTTTCAGACTGAAACCACTAATTAGTTCATGGGTTCCCACATGCTGGAACTCAATTGACCAATTAAGTGGTAATTGCATCAGGCATCCACATTAATCTGGAGTCGGGGGGGGAAACACGAAATGCGGATGACACGACCCCAACCCGACCCCAAGACAAAATCCAGCCCTATGAATCCGACACATCCCGGTCTTGTAGATGGCAATCTTAGCCGGGGATACTTGTGGGTCATCATAGAAATTTACAGCACAGAAGGAGGCCATTCGGCCCATCTTGTTTGTGCCGGCCGACAAAAAGCTATCCACCCTAATCCCACTTTCCAGCACTTGGTCCGTAGCCTTGCAGGTTACAGCACTTCAAGTGCATAGCCAAGTACTTTTTAAATGTGATGAGGGTTTCTGCCTCTACCACCGTTTCAGGCAGTGAGTTTCAGACCCCCACCACCCTCTGGGTGAAAATATTTCTCCTCAAATCCCCTCTAAACCTCCTACCAATTACTTTAAATCTATGCCCCCTGGTTATTGACCCTTCTGCTAGGGGAAATAGGTCCTTCCTATCCACTCTATCTAGGCCCCTCATAATTTTATACACCTCAATTAGGTCTCCCCTCAGCCTCCTCTGTTCCAAAGAAAACAACCCCAGCCTATCCAATCTTACCTTATAGCTAAGATTCCCCAGCCCAGGCAACATCCTCATAAATCTCCTCTGCACCCTCTCTAGTGCAATCACATCCTTCCTGTAATGTGGTGACCAGAACTGCACGCAGTATTCTAGCTGCAGCCTAACTAGTGTTTTATACAGTTCAAGCATAACCTCCCTGCTCTTATATTCTATGCCTCGGCTAATAAAGGCAAGTATCCTGTATGCCTTCTTAACCACCTTATCTACCTGTTCTGCTACTTTCAGGGATCTGTGAATATGCACTCCAAGGTCCCTCTGATCCTCTGCACTTCTCAGTGTCCTACCATTTATTGTGTATTCTCTTGCCTTGTTAGCCCTCCCCAAATGCATTACCTCACATTTATCCAGTAATGAGACTTAACAGAGTATGACCTGATCATTCATTACTATTCAGCAAAATATCAAAACAATCTCATTATTTCCAATCTTGGTGCAATTTTCACTTTGATAATAGTAAAGAAATGTAATTTAAACATTTTGGAAATTGCAAGGCAAAAAAGTGATTTACTGAGAAGGCCCTGACCAAGACTGGGCTGGCTTTGTACAACAGCACATGACAAGGTGACTCATGGGGATGTCACGTGACCCACCACTTGTTCTCAAACTCTCCCTAATATCCAAATACTTACTGAGAAGGTAAAACTCGTCATATTGCTAAATACAATAAAAAGAAAAGCAAAATACTGTGGAAAATCTGAAATAAAAAGATAAAATGCTGGAAACACTCAGCAGGTCAGGCAGCATCTGTGGAGAGAAAAACAGTTAACGTTTCAAGTCTGTGACCTTTCATCAGAACTGGAAGATGTTAGAGATTTAACGGGTTTTAAGCAAGTAGAATCATAGAAATTTACAGCACGGAAGGAGGGCATTTCGGCCCATCGTGTCTGTGCCGGCCAACAAAGAGCTATCCAGCCTAATCCCACTTTCCAGCTCTTGGTCCGTAGCCCTGTAGGTTACGGCACTTCAAGTGCACATATAGAATCATAGAAGCGATAGCAAAATACTGCGGATGCTGGAAATCCGAAATAACAACAGAAAACGCTGGAAAAACTCAGCAGGCCAGGCAGCATCCGTGGAGAGAGAAACAGAGTTAACGTTTCAGGTCGAAGACGAAGTTCTGACGAAAGGTCTTCGACCTGAAACGTTAACTCTGTTTCTCTCTCCACGGATGCTGCCTGGCCTGCTGAGTTTTTCCAGCGTTTTCTGTTGTTATTTAGAATCATAGAAGTACAGAGCCAGGGAAAAGAATAAAAAGGAAAAGGGCGGGGGACAGGAAAAGAACAAAAGGGAAAGGTCTGTGGAGGGAAGGAGTAATTAAATGGCAAAAGCCATGATGGTGCAAGGCAAAAGGATGTGATAATGAGACAAGTATGGAAAACAGTAGCTGGGTCCAGAGGAAATCCCCACCCAAGCACCAGCCTACACCTCCTCCACACGCGGTGGCTCTGGCGCAGCTATCCTGTCCAATTCTCGCTGTAAAACTCTTGCCGTGTCAGGAGATTCGGGACACACTGCCTCGATGACCTTGCACCATTGCCTCTGATAGAAATTGGAGATGTAGTTTGTTTTAAAAAAAGTGCAACACAAACACTCTGTGCCACATGGGTGCGAAGCATTGTCACCCAGGCTGACAGCTCAGCAGCGCTCATCCTGGGCCAGACGAAGGAGGAAAATGAGAGATTCGTCCTGGGGTCACCATTAAGTGGCCAAATATCCGCGGATTTATCAAGTCTCCTCTTCCTTCTCCGACGAAGGAGCAGCGCTCCGAAAGCTTGTGATTTCAAATAAAGCTGTTGGACTATAACCTGGTGTTGTGCAACTTCTCATTTTTCTCCGAGAGAGACCACCTCTCCATCTCCCTCTGAGGCAGCTG
Source organism: Squalus acanthias (assembly GCA_030390025.1). Lineage (NCBI taxonomy): Eukaryota > Metazoa > Chordata > Chondrichthyes > Squaliformes > Squalidae > Squalus > Squalus acanthias. Next base: position 5,188,535 of record CM059426.1, on the reverse strand, counting down.
TACAGCCAGCAAGGCTGAGAATGAGGTGTCAGATGAGTGTACTCTTTTGAACAACCCATAAACAAATAGACTGTAACATAACAAATTAAAATTTGGTTGGCCAGGGGTCCTCTTTTTGTTGAACCAATTAGCTGTAAATTAATAGAACTTTAAATAAAACTTATCAAGTCAAATTAAAATTATATTAGCCGGGGAGACGATGCACTCCAGTCCCCGCGGCGCCCACTGGTCCCGGAAGGCCTCAAGTGTGCCGGCGGACACCGCGTGCTCCATCTCCAGGGCCACCCGGGCGCGAACGTGGCCGCGGAAGAGAGGCAGGCAGTCAGTCAGGCCGAACGACCCCCTCGACCGCCCACTGCCTGGACCTGTTAATGGCCACTTTGGCCAGGCCAGGAGCAGTCCCACGAGGAGGTCCCCCGATCTGCCCGCTCCCCTCTGCAACGGGTGACCAAAGATCAGGAGCGTGGGACTGAAGTGCAGCCAGAAATCGAGGAGCAGCCCCTACAAATAATGGAAGAGGGGCTGCAACCTCTCAAGTTCGACATATACATGGAACAGGGACTCCATTTATCAAGTCTCACTCGTTTGCGGTGAGGTTAGCTTATTGGCGTACCTCGGCTTGTAAAGTAAACACAGCTTCATTTTTTTTTAAAGTTTGCAAGCGGCCTAACTCGTTCTGATCCTATTCTATATAAAGCACTCTACCTCCCAACAGTTCTTTGACATCTTTTGTCAACCATTGACTTAAAGGACCTTGAAATTAAGAAAATCAAATTAAAATTTCGTCGGTCAACAGTTCTTTGAGCAGCAGGTCAGAGACCTGGGAACAATGACTTCAGTCGCAATCGGTGTTAAAAATGGGAAACAATTGAAATAAAACTTTTTTTTGAAACTTTATATCCAGATTCATTAAAGAATAGCTTTGCCAATTGACGTGGTACTATTTCTTTTTTAAAGCGAACAAAAGTTTTGTTCTAAAATATCCGCAATAAATAGACTCCACCTCCACCGAGGGAGTGAGTACAGCGGGACTTGTCACATGATGAGAATCATATGATAGCAGACTTGGTGCAGCGGCGGGCTGGTTTGTTTGCCACTTGTATTGCAGGCAGTTCAAATACAGAGATCAGCAATACCAGCGACTGCAGACTGAAATAGGAAGAGAGTGCAGTCCACCAAGGAAATTGGCACCGGCCAAGCGAGAGAAGAGCTTTGAACAACAGGGCATCATGAAACAGCTCGGGCGAAGATACTGCTGGCTTCTGGTCGTGGTCTCTTCAGTAGGTGAGGAATATTTATTGTACGTTCGGGATTTCTTTTCTAGCTAGAAATCCGAGTTGAAAGTTTCTTATAGTTGTGCGTGTGTGTATTTTGACATCTTGCAGATGCCCCAGAAATTAAAAACACTGAAATATTTAATAAAACAATGACATTAATTATTTTTTAAAAAACCCTAAAATGTATAGCGTTCCCCTCTCCAAACAAACTGGGAATAAGTAAAGGTAACTACAAATGCTGGAAATCTAACATAAAAGTTGGAAATGTACAGTGGTTCCTGAATTGTTAACCTGTCCTTTTATTCCAAATGTGAAGGGACTTGGCTGTGTGTTTCTAGCATTTTCTGTTTTAGAACACACTACAAAAGCCTGTAAATTGGGGCAAGGTCTTCAGTAAACCGAATCTAAACTGAAGAGACCAAAATGGCCTTTTTGTGCTCTGCTTAGGTTTTTTGTGTGGGGAGAGTGATGAGATGAAGGGTACAGCAGATACTGGGTGCACTTGACAATATAAAGGGTAGAGCTGATACTGGGCACTGATGTGTTAGTCATGGGAGTCTTTTTAAAAACAGGAACTAAAACTGTACATTTAAGATTTGAATATAGTTTAAACAACATTTTGAAGAGTGCATTTATACACAAAGCAATGCCAAGGTGGGTGTTTTAAACCAGGATTTACCCAGATCAGTGGGATGAAAGCCCAGTAGCTGGGGGTTTCACACTTGCATCCAGGTCCCTCCACTGTTTTTAAATGTGTGTTTTTTTCTGCAGTTCAGATCAAAACTGCATAGTTGGATTTTAGATTCCTACTGTACACCAGATACAAGTTTTTTGCTAGCTCACTGTCAAACCAACTCACCATGTGGAGTAATGGCAAATTAGCAATCTTTTTTAATTGATTTGCTATACTTCAGTCAGTTACAAGAAATGTGATGCTGGGATTTCTAGGGTATTAACATTGGTTTTAATACCAGGAAGTTAAATTGAGTATTTGAAGAGCAAATTTATGCTGCTACTTCTGAGAGACTGGTGGTCAGTTTACTTTTGTAGAGTATAAATTCATTTTTAAAACTTTCTTGCATACTGTGTGGCATTGACCAGGTCTGGAGTGAGGATTAATTGTTGTGGGCTGCTTTAATCAGTGGGAGTTGTATAGAATCTGTGGTGCAGAAACCGACCTTTCATGCTAACACTTTATATACTCTGGTGTTTTATACTCCACATGAGCCTCTTCCTGCCCATATCCCTCTAGTCCCTTCTCCCTTATGTATGCAACAAGCCTCCCCTTAAATGCATCAATGCTGTCTGCTCTCTCTGTGGCAGTGATTTCCACATTCTCACCACTCTCTATATAGAGAATTCTTTATTTGAGCTGTTCGTGACTATCTTGTTCTGGACTCTCCCACAAGTGGAAATAGTTTCTCCACATCAAAATTACAAAAGGAGTTTGACAGAGTGGAAGACTTCTATCTGGTCTACCCTTAGTCTCTTGTGCTGTGAGACAAAATGCATCTGACTGAGTTCACACTATCATAAACCAAGAGTTCATTGTCACCTTCTAAACCCAACGACTCAACTGCAATTCACATTTTGAGCAAAATCTGGGTGCATAATGGTTCTTGGTTGCTCCTGATTACAGCAAATCCCTCCGCACAGACCAAAGACTGCAGAAGATGATTACTTCCTCATTTGCAAAACTAACAATAAAAGGTGCCTTTACTTGAGCCATTAACAGAAACAGCTGTTAATGGCAGTCCATTGTAATCTCTATCTTCCTAAAAGAAATTCTTTTTAAAAAAAAAAAAAAATTTTTTTAAAAATCTTAAATCACTTCACTATAAAGAAATCTAAAAAATAGTTACCCATGAAGTGTTAGCTGTGGCTCCGTGTAGGACTGTCCCCTGATTCAGACGATGGTGGGTTCGACATTCACTCCAAAGACTTGAGCGCCTAATCTAGGAAGTGTCAGGAATGCTGTCTTTCGGATGAGCCTCGTCTGCCCGCTTGGGTGGATGTAAAAGATGCCATGGTACCATTTGGAGGAAAAAGAGCTGGAGTTTTCCTGGTGTCCTAGCCAAACGTCCCTCAACCAACATCACCAAAATAGATTTCTTTCATTACTACGATAGCAAAATACTGCGGATGCTGGAAATCTGAAATAACAACAGAAAACGCTGGAAAAACTCAGCAGGCCAGGCAGCATCCGTGGAGAGAGAAAGAGAGTTAACGTTTCAGGTCGATGACCTTTCGTCAGAACTGTGAAGAGCTGGAAATCAAATAGATTTAAGGCCAGAGTAAAGCTGGGAAAAGGGGGAGGGGATAAAAGAACAAAGGGGGAGATGAAGAGATATTAAGAGACATTAAGAGATATGCAAGGCTAGAGGTGGTGTTAATGTGACAGATTAAGGCTGAAAGAAGTGTGAAATCCACTGGCAGAATGAAGGACAGCTGCCAGCTTATAGGAGGAAAAAAAAGGTGGGGGGGGGGGCAAATAAAAGGGTGGAAAAAATAAAATATAAATGTGATTGGAGCTGAGGCTATGATCTAAAATTGTTGAACTCGATATTGAGTCCAGAGGGCTGCAGCGTGCCTAAACGAAAGATGAGGTGCTGTTCCTCGCGCTTACGCTGCGCTTCCGTGGAACAGATTTTTTCTTTCATTACTGTTTGTGGGATTTTGCTGTGTGCAAACTGGCTGCTGTGATTTCCAACATTACAACAGTGACTACACTTCAAAAGTACACACTTGAGGCTGTGAAAGGTGCAATGTTGTTTTAAACCTGCCCAATGATGAGAAATAGCTGGATGGGGCTGTTTCTTTCTCCTGTGTAACCCAGGAGGAAGAGTTCTATGTGCTGTGTGTATCAAAACCATAAACAATGGGGGCAATTTTAACTATAACCGCCTGGCTGAAACCCAGAGGTTGGGCAGTTCAAATCGCCCAGCTTACCCACTTGCTGGAAAGCTCCCAGGAACCTACTCCACTGAGCAGGCAGCGACGGCACCTGCCCAAAGCCGGGGGTGGGGGGGGGTCTTTCGTTACATATGCATGTCAGGTCCCAGTGACCTGACTACAATTCTAACTGGTGGCCTGAGCGGGGAAGCTGCTGTAGCTTTACTGCCAGGTGAAGACGGTGGGAAGAGTAGCCGAGGCCAGAAGAGCCCCAAATGGGTAAAGTGTGTGTTTTTTTTTTTAACTTCTCGCTGTGGGGCCAGGAAGAGCAGGAGTGCTCTTCTGGGGCCTCCGCAAGGAAAGCTTAACATTCCCGTGCAATTTTCCACTGCATCCTGCTGATTTCCCCCCCCCCCCCCCCCCCCCCTTCCAATTTCTCTCCCTATCCACCAGCACAAAAACCAGCCTGGAGTTAATACTGGGCGGGTGGGTAGTGAGGGGAGTTGGAAACTCGCCTGTTGCTCCAGAAATGAGACTATTTAAACTCCCCAGAACGCCTGCGGAAAATCGCACGGCTGGGAAGCCAACCACTAATGCCAGGTAGGTGGTGGGATTGGCTTTGGGGGCCGTCTAGCTGGGGGTTGTGTGTTCGGGAAGGGAATCCAAGGTGGAGGGGGGGCAGAACCTAAGCTTTCTTTGTGGGGCCCAGAGGAGCATTCCAATGAAAGTTTAAAAAAAATAAAAAAATACTAGTCTGGCCTGGCTTCTCTTCCTGTGCCTGCTGTTTTCACCTGGTGGGAAAGCTACAGCTTCCCTGTTCAGGTCCCCAGTTGAAATTGTAGCCAGGTCCTAATGATTCTCTCCTCCCCTCTGCCTTTTACTGCAGAACTGACTTTAGAGAACGTTCCCACACATTGTTAACTTTATGGTAAATGCAGTAATTACATCAAAATAAGCAGCAACAGGGTTGTTGTTCAGCTGGACATTTGAGCTGAAGTGAGCTATTCATCACTAAGATGTGTGCTGCTGCTGAACAGACTGTTAATTAGGAGAGTTTTCATTAAAGCCGGTCAACATATGAACATTGATTCTACTAAACTTGCTTAAAACACAACCTGTTTTCTAGACTTCCTGCTTAAGAAACTATTCGCGATGTAATACTCAGATGAAAAGGCTTTGCATAAAATGCTGCTGATTCGATTGTGTAGTCAGGCTAAACTGGTTAATTCAATTTTCTATTTGGGGAAAGTTTGAGCACTGGGAGGCTTAATTTCTGAATGATTGCACTGACTATTGTTAGCTGAACCATTAACGCCCTCTTTATATTACAGAATATTTCAGGCACGTAACTCTGCTGTGGGGATGCTGAGTGGAGGCTAGGCACTTCACACAGAGGGAGATGGGAAGGAAATACTGTACTGAAAAATGACTAATTGGCTTCCGAGGTCCTCCTTGAAGGAGACGGTATAGCTCCATCACTGTCTTCCAGTTAAATCTCAACCTCTGGAAGTATTGATCTTCAGTCTGTGTTGGGTAGCTGCGCCTAGGCTTGTAGATTAGGTGGGTGGCATGATTGACCATTCCAGACAGTGCTCCATCTGGCAGCCCTTCTCATTGTGCTCTAGGTCAAATGCCAAGTGAACACTCAAATCCAAAAGCAAAATACAGCGAATGCTGGAAATCTGAAATAAAAACACAAAATGCTGGAAATGCTCGGCAGGTCAGGCTGCACTAGTGGAGAAACAGTTAATGTTTCAGGCCGATGACCTTTCGCCAGAACTGGAAAATGTTGGGGATGTTACAGATTTTAAGCAAGGGCAGAGGGGCGGAAGAACAAAAGGGAAGGTTTGTGATGGGGTAGAAGTCAGGAGAGACTGAATGACAAAAGGGATGATGGTGCAAGGCAATGGTAATGGGAGAAGTAAAGAAACAAAAGATGGGTCCAGAGGAGCTATAAATGGCAATAACCGAATCATTACCAACAGCTGCTCTCTGTGGGGTGGGGGGAAATGGGGGCAGAGGTTCATAGAAATTTATGGCACAGAAGGAGGCCATTCGACCCATCGTTTCTGTGCCGGTTATGATCTGAACTTGTTGAACTCGATGTTGAGTCCAGAAGGTTGTAAAGTGCCTAATCGAAAGATGAGGTGCTGTTCTAACGAAGCTCCATGTAAGCTTGAGGAACAGTGTAGGAGGCCAAGGACAGGTCAGAGTAGGAGTAGTCAGGAGAATTAAAGTGACAGGCGACCGCAAACTCAGGGTCACACTTGCAGACTGAACGGAGGTGTTCTGCAAAGTGGTCACCCAATCTGCATTTGGTCTCCCCAATGTAGAGGAGCCCACATCGTGAGCAGCGACTACAGTATACTAAATTGAAATAAATAAAAGTAAATCGCTGTTTCACCTGGAAGAAGTGTTTGGGGCCCTATATGGTGGGAAGGGAGGAGGTAAAGGGGCAAGTGTTGCATCTCCTGCGCTTGCATGGGAAAGTGCCATGGGAAAGGGAGTGGGTGATGGAGTGGACTAGGGTGTCGCGGAGGTAACGGTCCTTTCAGAATGCTAAAAGCAATCCATCATTCTGTCTAGATTATAGCAATTGCCACTGGTGTACAAATCCACCAAATTCAGTCATCTTATGAAAGAGACTTTGAAGCCGAACTGGGTCTCATTTGATGAGTTTGTGAAAGAAACTGCAATATTGCAGAGTTTCTGTAGACAAGAAATTCTATAGACAGGAAATTATCATGGTTGATTTCGGTGCTCCTTGGCGCACATTTTGTGGGGGGGGGGGGGGGGGGGGGGGGAGGAGGAGCAGCAGCAGTGAAGTGCTTTCAGGTGGTACTTGAGCCTACTATCTGAAATAGCTGTTATGCTACCCAGCTCTTCTACAAGCTGAGCCACAACTGCTTGGCAGTGACTGAACAACAGTGTCACTGAGGCTGAAGAGGGAGAAGCGACCATGCTTTGGCTGGTATGCCCCTTGGATGCTGAAGGAAGTCAAAAGAGGAAATATCAGAGGCTCTGACCACAATGTTTGTTTTAATCCTCCCTAGATATGCAAATTGTGCTGGGGGAGGTAGAGGCAGAGAAGGATAAACCAGGCAGCTGTAGACCAATTAGTTTAATGTCAGTTCTGGGCAAACTCTTAAAATCCCTAATTTGAGATCAAATTCATAAGTGTTTAGAAATGCATAGGGTAATCGAAGACCACACTACAGATTTGTTAAATGTATTTTTTGAATGATTATAAAGATTAAATGAATGTAGATGATCAGTGGACCCTGTGTCCCCCATAAATCAGGAGTTTACATTTGCTGCCTGATATCTAGTCATATGTGACCTGGGGCCCATAACAATTAGACACCATGTGTGTACTGGATACTGTGATCTTGCATGTGCTCCATGCACATTTTCCCTTATTTTCTGGAAGATTAATTGATGATTCCATTAAGGGGAAGCTACATAAGTACATGAGGGAGAAAGCAATAGGATATGCTGAGAGGAAGTAAATAGAGTGGGAGGAGGCTCGTGTGGAGCATAAACACTGGCTAAATAACCTGTTTCTGTGCTGTAAATTCTGTATAATTTTATGATGAGCACTGAGATGAGGCCATTCCACCAAGAGACTGGTTTATTTTTCCTGTTAAACATGGACAGAATACCATTTATGGCCTCTTCAGGTGAACGTAAAAGATCTCGTGGCTAAAGCTAGGCTGACACTCAGTGCAGCACTCCCTCAGCACTGCACTGGAGTGTCAGCCTAGCTTTAGCCACGAGATCTTTTACGTTCACCCGAGTGCACAAACGGGGCCTCAGTTTAACGTCTCATCTGAAAGACGGCACCTCCGATAGTGCAGCACTCCCTCAGCACTGCACTGATCGGAGGTGCCGTCTTTCAGATGAGACGTTAAACTGAGGCCCCGTTTGTGCACTCGGGTGGACGTAAAAGATCCTATGGCACTATTTTGAAGAAGAGTAGGGGAGTTATCCTGTGACCTGGCCAATATTTATCCCTCAACCAACATAACAAAAACAGATTATCTGGTCGTCATCACATTGCTGTTTGTGGGACCTTGCTGTGTGCAAATTGGCTGCCGCGTTTCCCACATTCCAACAGTGACTACATTTCAAAAAGTACTTCATTGGCTGTAAAGCGCTTTGGGACATCCGGTGGTCGTGAAAGGCGCTCTAGAAATGCAAGTCTTTCTTTCTATTGGAAGAAGTTCTCCCAGTGCCTTGACCAACATTTATCCCTTGATCAACATCACTAAAACAAAATATCTGGTCATTTATCTGTGGTGTTTGTGGGACCTTGCTGAGTGCAAAATGGTTGTTCTTGCATTACAACAATGACTACACTTCTTCAAGTGTTCCATTTGCTGTAAAGCACTGTGGGATGTCATGAAAACCGCTATTTAAATGTAAGCACTTTCACTTCCTTATGTTCTTTCTCTTCCTTTTTTCTTTCTCTTTGCTATATTTCCTTGGAAATATTTCTCGTCATTAAGGCTAGTGACCGATGACATGGAGACCAGTGGTACTCTTGACAGTAATGTCAGGCGAAAGGTGCTTTTCACCTGTGTTTCCAAAACCCAGGCAGTATTGAGGTACAAATAACCAATTTTTATTAAATAAATTCCTGACTGTCATCGTCCTAGTTTTCTGATTTCTTTTCTTTTTTTGAGTGGTGTGCTGCAGAAGCAAACCTCCTCAATCTTGCCTGCAGCTGTCCCATGATTCTAGGTACATTTCCCATGACCAATCCGTAATAATCAGTAATATTCTCCCAAGATTATGTTCTCTTTACACTTCCAGAAAGCAGGAGAGATTTGGAATGCACTCTCATTGTGAAAGCTGCAACTGAATTTTGATTTGCTTTTATTTTGGGCCTGGCCACATGAACAACGTGGTTATTTTTTTTTTCTCTCATTTAACTACAAGTACAGGATTCAGCTTATCTGCTAAACGGTGTTGTGTTTTACTTCCTCATTTGAGGCAGTAGTACCTCAAGCTTTACTAAAGTTAATTTTAACCCTGTTTCTTTATTTCAGTGAACATTCAGTTTAATGGTATGTCTGCTCTCTAGTCTATAGTGGCGACAGTGCCCTTTGTATAGTAAATGACTATTTGTTCTACACGCCAAACAAAACCTTTGTGACCTAGTTTCAGTTAATACAAACTGATGTCAAGTCCATGTTTTTCCCTCTTGCCTAGTGCTAATGCTCCTCCTCACTTGGCTTTGACTAGCAATAGATCCATTTACAACAGTGACTACGCTTCAAAAGTACTTCATTGGCTGTAAATCGCTTTGAGACGTCCGGTGGTCGTGAAAGGCGCTATGTAAATGCAAGTCTTCCTTCCACTGAGTTTACAGTTTCCATTTTCACCTCCCGCAAAGCACTGCAAATGAGAATACAGATTGTGAAGTTTGAGCACTGGAGGAGTGGAAAGTCTAGATCCAATTTTTGAATAACTCTCTCTCTTGAATTCCCCCCCCCCCCCCCGGCCCTTCCCTAACTGCTCCTCAGCTGACTGAAGATGGGTACTTTTGTAATTTAAATCCTGTGTACCTTTAGTAGCTTCTGACCATCAGCATTGGGGTTAAGAAAGGAAATTTGCATTTGACAAAGCACCGGTTTTGAACTAGTTCTGCTTGTATTAACTGTGGTGCACCAGGAAGGAAGTTGAAGCACTAAAGATGTAACTTTTTTTTAAAAAAGTGTAACATCTGAACACAGGATGAGGAGTAGGTCATTCAGCCCCTCAAGCCTGTTCCAGCACCATTCAGTTAGATTATGGCTGATCTGTAGCTCGACTCATGTACCTGCCTTTGATCCATATCCCTTGCTACCCTTGCTTAATAAATCGGTCATTCTCAGTCTTGAAAATTTCAATTCATTCCACATTCTTTTTGGAAGAGAATTCCACATTTCCACTTTCCTTTTGTGGGGGCAAAAGTGCTTCCTGATTTCACTCTCTCTTAAATGGTCTAGCTCTAATTAAGATTGTGCCCCTTGCTCTGGATTACCCCCCCCCCCCCCCCCCCCCCAAAACCAGAGGAAATAATTTCCCTGTATCTACACTATCAAATCCATTTATCATTTCTAAATCTCTCTCTCTTCGATCATCCCTCAACCTTCAAAACGTAAGGGAATACAAGCCAAGTTTATGCAACCTGTCTGAATAAACCCTTTAAACCCCAGTATCATTTAGGAAAATTTTCACTGTTCCTCCTCCAAGGCTAGTATATACTTCCTGAGATGCAGTACCCAGAACTGCATGCAATACTCCAGGGTCTGACTAAGGCTAACTATTCAAGCCTATTCTAGCATCATTTCAACAAACCCTCCTTTTGAAAATCTTTGTATTGTGTTTGACATAGTTTCTGGTTATACTGTTGCACAATTTTATAAGGGAACTGGAAAAATACTTGAAGGGGAGAAAATTGCAGGGCTATGGGGAAAGAGCAGGGAGTTGGACTAATTGGATAGCTCTGTTAAAAGAGCTGGCAAGGCACAATGGGTTGAATGGCCTCCTTCTGTGCTGTACGATTCTATGAATTGATCTGAAGGAGGTATGACCGAGCAGAACTTTGCCCCGTTTCTTCTTCCCTGTTGAATGTGTGGTGATTTGTTGTCTCAGCTGAGCGTTTCTAAACATCTCCTAATGGAGCTGTACTGTAAGTAATGAACAGCCTAAGAATCTGAGTATTTGGGCCACTGGCCTATCAAATATTTATTGAAATGCACATTTCATAAATTGGACAATAAATTCATTATTTGGTAACCTAAATAAACTGCACCTTGAGTTGATGTAATCCTCATGGATTATTTCCCCAATCCAGTTCTCCATTCTTGTAATCTAGGCACTTTGCAATAGAATAATCTGATCTCTTCCCCCCTTTTATTTTAACACATGGGAAGCCTAAGTGAAGAGCTATAGGGCCTGACCCTGCAGAGGTTTTTGAAGTGCTGGGAGCCCACCATGTACTGAATTGGAGAGGGAAGATTGAAAGCCTGCATACAGGGATGAACAGTGCATGGCAAATGCATTCTAGGAGAATTGGCCTGCTGAACTCGCTGACCTACATTAGCTCCCGCTTAAGCAACGCCTTGACTTCAAATTCTCATCCTTGTTTTCAAATCCCTCCAAGGCCTCGGCCTCGTTCCTCCAGCCCCACAACTCTTTCTCTTCCTCCTCCCTCTTTCTCCCCCCCCCCCCCCCCCCCCCCCGCCTGAGATAACGGCGCTCCTCTAATTCTGGCCTCTTGAACATCTCCGATTTTAATCGCTCCACCATTGCCAGCCGTGCCTTCAGCTGCTGAGGCCCTAAGCTCTGGAATTCCCTCCCTAAACCTCCGCCTCGCTACCTCTCCTCTTTTACGACGCTCCTTAAAACCTACCTCTTCGACCCAGCTTTGTCATCTGCCCTAATATCGCATGTGGCTCGGTGTCAAATTTTGTTTGATAATCGCTCCTGTGAAGCGACTTGAGACGTTTACTACATAAATACATGATGATGATGATGTTGATCCTTGAAGCCATGCTCTGGAAAATACATGGAATATAAAGCAGACATTCAGTGAACTTTTTCTCTTTTCTCCTCGCCACTCCCTAAAAAGAGAATTATAAATAGCCAAGAGATAATTTGCTATTTTGGGGCCATGTAACATTTTTTTCATCTAGCAACAGCAAAGAAAAATCCTTCCAACAATTCTTTGATTCCCCCCCCCCCCGGGGTAAATGGATGATGTGGAATAACCTTACTAAATTTGAGTTTAAAATTCGGAACCATTTCAGTTGCAGTATTGCATTGTATGTTCTTTTTGGGGAATTTTGCCCTCCCCTGCCCCATCCTAAATACTGATGCTAAAAATTAAAGCCCATCACAAAATCATATCAAAGACTTTTTTCTATATAACTGGTAAAATGTAGTGTGTATCTGTCATCCCTTCTTTATCCATCTGCCCTCTGCTCAGCCACTGCAATGTTGAGGCCTGGCACTGAAACTTCAACTGCTCGCCTGATTAATTTGTCAACACTGCTCCAAATCCTGCTGTTTTTGAATTGTCTGAGATGGGAAAGGAAGATAAGTTCTGGTTTATTAATACAATAATGAATTTTTTATGGTTCTATTTTTAAAACATGACCAGTTATCTGACATGCCCCTGTGGTATTTTGTTAGGGTATTTTTTTTTTTTGGGTGGGGGGGTGGGGGGGGAGTCATCAGTTTTCCAGTTGGTCATATGAGCTGCTCAGTCAGTAATGTAGAAATGGTACATTGGCTAGTTTAGTCTACAATGAAATGAAGCCATTGTCCAATTGCCAACTTCCTAAGGCTAGCTTCTCTAAAGTAGCAGCCTCATAATTCAGGCTGATTAGAAATAGGAACATATGATTTTTGATGTGCAGGAAAAGACCAGTTGGTCCCTCGAGCTGGCTGGACCATCATGGCTAAACACCTCTTTTCTCTTCCCCCCCCCCCCCCCCCCCCCTGTCTCCACAGCCATGTAATCTGGGAGAGGCAAAAAAAAACAATCCAGGACCAATAAGGGGGGGGGGGGGGGGGGGAGAAATACTGTGGGGAAATTCCTCTCCAACCCCCTCAGGTGATCAAAACCAGTTCAGGAGATCACATGGACCAAGTGTTATCTATAAAGACACTTGCCTTCTATATGATGTGATCTCTGCCCCGGTCAGGAACTGGTCCAGCTCCCTCTTATAGGCATGTGAATCAGCAGCTGGCAATGTATTCCACAGGCTCTCAATTCCCTGGGAAAAGAGGAATCGCCTAACATCCCCACCCACTCCCTCTGCCCAACACAAAAGCCAAAGCTGCACTTCCTATGAATTTAAAATGAAATGTAATCTAGCATTGTATACCCAAGAGTGTACAGCAGCATAGTGGTAATGTCACTGGGCTAGTAATCCAGAAGCCTGGGCTAATGATCCAGAGATGGGGAATTTAAATTCAATTAAATAAATCTGGAATTAAAAGCTAGTATCAGTAATGGTGACCATGAAACTACCGGATTGTTGTAAAAACCCATCTGGTTCACTAATGTCCTTCAGGGAAGGAAATCTGCCGTCCTTACCCGGTCTGGCCTATATGTGACTCCAGACCCACAGCAATGTGGTTGACTCTTAACTGCCCTCTGCGGTTCAAGAAGGCGGCTCACCGCCACCTTCTCAAGGGCACTTGGGGATGGGCAATAAATGCTGGCCTTGCCCGTGACTCCCACATCCCATGAACGAATAACAAAAATCAATTTATCATAGAATACACAGAAGGAGGCCATTTGGCCCATCGTGTAGGTGTCCACTCTTTGGTAGAGCTATCCAATTCGTCCCTCTCCCTGCTCTTTCAATATAGTTCTGTAAATTTTTCCCTTAAAGTACTTATCCAATTCCCTTTTGAGTTACTATTGAATCTTCCACCACCCTTTCAGACAGTGCATTCCAGATCAGAACAGCTTGCTGTGTTTATATAATTAAAAAAAAAATTAAAAAAAATTCCTCGTGTTGCCTCTGGCTCTTTTGCGAGTCACCTCTGGTTACTGACCCTCTGCCACTGGCAGTAGTTTCTTATTTACTATTTCAAAACGCTTCATGATTTTGAATACTTCTATCAAATCTTCTCTGCTCTAAGGAGAACAACCCCAGCTTCTCCAGTCCCTCATCCCTGGTACCATTCTCGTAAATCTCTTCTGCACCCTCAAGGCTTTGACATCCTTCCTAAAAGTGCCCAGAATTGAACACAATGGCCTGGATTTTACAGTAAAAATAATGGTGAGGCTATCATCACTCATCATTATTATGGCGAGATGACTGGGTTGGTGGGGTCGGCTGGGCTGATCATTGCAGAAGATTCACTTGAGGGGCTGGGGTTGGGGGGTATACACTTCCTCCTGGCCCATAAGCTGTGCAGTAAAAAGCACTTCACCTGCTGGATCTTTACGTGCTGGCGGTAAATTCAAATTGTTACCAAAATCTGAGGAATGGAACCTCATTAACATCTAATGGAGCCCGCCTCTGCAGAGCGGGTTATGCGGCTATCCCCCAAACCTCATGGGAGGTTAAAATTCCCCCTGACAGTCTAGTCAGTTTGCATACTAAATCATTTTTTTGATTTCATTTCTGAACAAAAGCATTGATGCAAAGAACTCCTCAGTCAGCCATCCCTCCTGCTGATAGCTTTGACCAGTTTGTGTATTGATCAACATGCTACAGGAACAATGAATTACCCTTTATTTAAAAAAAAATACAGCTGGTTGAAAAACTGCTTTTATAGGATTATTTGTAGGTAGATTGTAAGAGACAACTCGTGAACTGCTCGATTGATTGAACTCCCCTAATGTAGCTGGGGGTGGGGGGAAACAATGAAATGGTGTAGATCTGGTCGTAGTAAGCATAGGAGCAGGAGTAGGCCATTCGGCCCCTCGAGCCTGCTCCACCATTTAATGCGATCATGGCTGATCATCCAAATTCAGTACCCTGTCCCTGCTTTCTCCCCATATCCCTTGATCCTTTTAGCCTTAAATATATCTAACTCCTTCTTCTTGAATATATTTAATGAATTGGCCTCCACTGCCTTCTGTGGTAGAGAATTCCACAGGTTCACCACTCTCTCTGGGTGAAGAAATTCCTCCTCATCTCAGTCCTAAATGGCTTACCCCTTATTCTTAGACTGTGACCCCTGGTTCTGGACTCCCCCGCCATTGGGAACATCCTTCCTGCATCTAGTCTGTCTAGTCCTGTTAGAATTTTATAAGTTTCAATGAGATCCCCTCTCATTCTTCGAAACTCTAGCGAATATAAGCCTAATCGACCCAATCTCTCTTCATATGTCATTCCTGCCATCCCAGGTATCAGTCTGGTAAATCTTCGCTGCACTCCCTCCATGGCAAGAACATCCTTCCTCAGATAAGGCGACCAAAACTGCACACAATACTCAAGGTGGGGTCTCACCAAGGCCTTGTACAACTGCAGCAAGACATCCTTGCTCCTGTACTCGAATCCTCTCGCTATGAAGGCCAACATACCATTTGCCGCCTTAACCGCCTGCTGCACCTGCATGCTTACCTTCAGCGATTGCTGCACAAGGTCACCCAGGTCTCGTTGCACTTCCCCTTTTCCCAATCTATTGCCGTTCAGATAATCTGCCTTCCTGTTTTTGCCACCAAAGTGGATAACCTCGCATTTATCCACATTGGGCAGATGCATGGCAGATGCAGTATAATCACCCAACCTGTCCAAATCACCCAACCTGTCCAAATCATACTGGAGTTTCTCTGCATCCTCCTCACAGCACACATGCCCACCCAGCTTTGTGTCATCTGCAAACTTGGAGATATTAGATCTAGTTCCCTCGTCTAGATCATTAATATATATTGTGAATAGCTGGGGTCCTAGCATCGATCACTGCGGTACCCCACTAGTCACTACCTGCCACTCGGAAAAAGACCCGTTTATTCCAACTCTTTGCTTCCTGTCTGCCAACCAGTTCTCTATCCAAGTCAGTACCTTACCCCCAATCCCATGTGCTTTAACTTTGCACGCTAATCTCTTATGCGGGACCTTATCGAAAGCATTCTGAAAGTCCAAATAACCCACATCCACTGGTTCTCCCTTATCTATTCTACCAGTTACATCCTCAAAAAATTCCAGTAGATTAGTCAGGCATGATTTACCTTTTTGTAAATCCATGTTGACTTTGTCTGATCCTGTCACTGTTTTCCAAGTGCTCTGCTATTACATCTTTTATAATGGACTCTAGCATTTTGCCCACTACTGACCAATTTTAATCTGAAATTAAAAACAGAAAAAAGTATAAAGCTTGTGCTATAGCTTAGTATAGTTTTTTTTTTTAAAAAGGTAAGCAAAATACTGCAGATGCTGAAAATGTGAAGTAATTGCTGAAAATGCTCAGCAGGTCAGGCAGCATCTGTGGAGACAAACAGTTAATGTTTCAGGTGGATGATCTTTCATCCGAACTTGAAGATGTTGGAGATTAACAATTTTTAAGCAAATGCAGAGCCAGGAAAAGGTTAGTGTGAGGGCATAGGGGGAAGGGGGGGGTGTCTGTGATGGGGTCGAGGGCAGGAGTCATTATATGACCAGGGATGATGGTGCAAGGCAAAAGGAGGTTCTATTGGGACGTGTATAGAAACAAAAGATGGGTCCAGAGGAAGTGTAAATGGCAACAGCAGAATGGTTATAATTTAATCTGGATCAATGAGTGCAGGAGTAGGCCATTCAGCCCCTCGAGCTTGTTGTGCCATTCAGTAAGATCATAGCTGATCTGTATCCTAACTCAATTTACCCGCCTTTGTCTCCATAAATCTATCGATCTCGGATGAAAATTTATTAATTGAGCTAGCATCTACTGCTTTTTGCGGGAGAGTGTTTAACACTTCTACCACTCTTTGCATGGAAAAAGTGTTTCCGAACTTCTCTTTTGAATGATCTGGCTCTGATCTTCAGGTTAGGGAGGTGTGCTTGCAGGGGTGGGTGGGTGGGGGGGGGAAGGGGACCAAGAGGATCGAGCGAGATTGGAAAATAAAGATAGTGGACACGTGGAGTTAAATCCTAGCGGTTCAGTCTATTTTTTTTTAAAAAGGAGTTGCATCAACATTAAAGGGATTGAGAATTAGAGATACTAACCTCACTGCTTGATTTTTTTTTTTTGCAGATGAGATAATGGGAGGAACTTGGTGTTTCTAAAGTCTGTGATTAAGTGATGGGAAAGGGGAGACCCCGATATAATCATAAATGGGCTCCAGATAGAGCAGACTTGATTAGTCGAATGGCTTTTTTCTTTTTGTTCCATACTTAACCTGAAATGGTATGATTTTTAAACACCCAAACCCCTCTTTTGCCACAAGCTCACCCTCTTTGACTCAGAATTATTCAGTGCTGTCTTCCACTGTTGATGACCTCTTGGGTTGCCATCTTTTGCTCAGCCCAAAACTACACTTTTTGATGCATTTTTCAAGGGTGGGACTTGCAGGAGGATGATTTTTGCGGATTTATAATTCTGCTTTGGGAAAAAGGCAACCAGTTTGTTGAAACATTAATGCGGTCTGCCAACACACGGATGTAGATCTCCTGTGAACTGAACTACAGAAACGTCTTGTGTAAAAGTGTCTTTTAGTCTGTTTATTGACTAAGGGCTAAGGATTACTTAGCCACTGTTGTAAAAGTTTCTTCTATTACTATTTACAACTTGCTTTTGTAGGAAGCTTCTTAAACATGAGATATGACCATTACTTGGCTTGGTGGCTGTACTGTGATAAATATTAATATAGTTGCCACACCCACTATCTTCAACAAATACCACAATGGAACAGGATTTTAATTTATTTAGTACCGTGGCAAGTTTCAACATCTCCAAGGAATTTACATACAATTACCTTGAAGTGAACCACTGGAACAGGCAGACCAGACTTTAATTTATCTGAAGGATGACCCCTAATAAGAATGAGGTACTCCCCTCAGTACTGCACAAGAATGTCTGCCTAGACTACGTGCTCAGTCCTGGAGGAGACTACATTCCATTGCTGCAAATTTTACAATCAATTTTGCATGCACCCCCCCCCCCCCCCCCCACTCCAACAAAAGTAAACAATTCTTTTGGAGGATATGTATGCTGCTTTGTTTTTTCCTTCAATAAATTCTATGCCAATTTCTCCCCTCCTTCCTTGCTGCAGCATGGATTCATTGGCACTAGGCACTCTCTCTGGTATCTTGCCCAAATGCCTGTTGACGGGAGTGGCAGTGTGCTACTCAACATCACTGAGCCTCTTCCTGTCTATAGAAAGGCATTTCCAGCAGGGTGGCTGGACCGTGTCACAAGTGTGAACTGTTTTTTTTCCTCCCCTCTAAATATGGGTGGTGTTGAACCTAATAGTAGTGCCGCCCCCCCATTGCTCTGGCTGAGGTCAGCTAATACAGCACAAATTCAATCTGGAATCTTCTTGGACCGTGTGACTCAACCTTTTATTGGATAAACCTGCTGAATCATCTGTGTGCTTGTTTTTTTTCACTAATGCTACACATTGTGTAACTGTACTTGGTCACCTTTTCTGTCGATTTATTGTATTGACTAATTCCAGTTTGATTTCTTCAATGCTGACCAGAGCTGCTTAAGTTGGTCATGTGCACAGTCCCATAAATTAAGAGGAAACGACTTAGCCCAAAACTGATACTCACTTGCACAGTTTAGGCTTCTGAAGGTTAAAAAGCAAAGTGAAGCAACGGCATTGAATGTGGGTGGTTGGAGGCTAAGTTTATGATTTCTCCAGTTCCTCCTTGTGACTTACTTTCTGACCTGGCTGAGTTCTACCATATTAATCAATCGACCTGCTCAGCACTCTGTCAGCCACACAACCAATTGCATTGGCCATATCCTATATTCTATCACTGGACATGGAAGGGGCCAAAGAAATACAATTGGAAACTGTTTAATGCCAGTTTGCATCAATGTTGGATAATGATCTGTCTGGACTTCTTGGGAAGGGGAGAAAGGGCAAGGTTTATGATGTAATACAGTTGGTGATATCACAAAATTAGTTTAAGTACCACATAATAAACATGTTGGCAAAATTGAAGCCCATGGGATACATTCTCTCTCTCTCTCTCTCTCTCTCTCTGGCAGTCCCTTGGAACCGAGGATGACTTGCTTCCACACTAAAAATGAATTCTCAGGTGACTGATGATTCCAATGCGGGACCTACAGTCTCTGTCACAGGTGGGGCAGACGGTGGTTGAACGGGTGGGTGGGGTGACGTGCACTCTTTGCGCTTGGCTTCCGCTTGCTTCCAGCGAAGAGACTTGTATTCGGTGCCTTCCCAGATGCTTCTCCTCCATTTTGTGCGGTCTTGGGCCAGGAATTCCCAGGTGTCAGTGGGGATGTTGCACTTTTTCAAGGAGGCTTTGAGGGTGTCCTTGAAGCGTTTCCTCCGCCCACCTGGGGCTCTCCTGCCGTGTCAGAGCTCCGAGTAGAGCGCTTGTTTTGGGAGTCTCGTATCGGGCATGCGGACGATGTGGCCCGTCCATCGGAGCTGATCGAGCATGGTCAAAGCTTCGATGCTGGGGATGTTGGCCTGAGCGAGAACACTGACGTTGGTGCGCCTATCCTGCCAATGGATTTGCAGGATCTTGCGGCGACAGCATTGGTGGTACCTCTCCAGTGCTTTGAGGTGCCTGCTGTACATGGTCCATGTCTCTGAAGCATACAGGAGGGCGGGTATCACTACTGCTCTGTAGCCCATGAGCTTGGTGCTGGGTTTGAGGTCCTGGTCTTCAAACACTCTCTTCCTCAGGCGACCGAAGGCTGCACTGGCACACTGAAGGCGGTGTTGGACTTCGTCATCGACGTTTGCCCTTGTTGACCGTAGGCTCCCGAGGTATGGAAAGTGGTCCACGTTGTCCAAGGCCTCGTCATGGATCTTGATAATCGGGGAGCAGTAGTGTGTGGCGGGGCAGGTTGGTAGAGGACCTTTGTCTTACGAATGTTTAGTGTAAAGCCCATGTTCTCGTACGCTTCGGTGAAGGTGTTGCCGATGGTTTGGAGTTCGACCTCAGTGTGCGTAGACGCAAGCGTCATCTGCATACTGTAATTCAATGACAGAGGTCACTGGGATTAAAGGGGCAATGGCAGTGTGGATAAGAAATTGGCTAAGAGTAGTTGTGAACGGCTTTTTTCCAGACTGGAGGGAAGTTTACAGTGGTGTCCCTTAGGGGTTGGTATTTGGACCACTGCTCCTTTTGATCTATTAATGAGCTGGACTTGAGTATACAGGGCATAATTTCAAAGTTTGCAGATCACACGGAACTCGAGTGGCAAACAGTGAAGAGGGTAGTAACAGACTCAGGAGGACATAGACTGGTGAAATGGGCAGACACATGGCAGATGTAATTTAATGCAGCGAAGTGATACATTTTGGTAGGAAGAATGAGGAGCGGCAATATGAACAAAATGGTACAATTTTAAAGGGGGTGCAGGAACAAAGAAACCTGGAGGTGTACATACACAAATCTTTGAAGGTGGCAGGACAAGTTGAGAAGGCTGTTTTTAAAAAAAAAAAAGATCCTTGGCTTTATAAACAGAGGCACAGAGTACAATAGCAAGGAAGTTATGCTAAACTTTGGAAACATAGAAGATAGGAGCAGGCCATTCAGCCCTTCAAGCCTGCTCCGCCATTCAATGCGATCATGGCTGATCATCCAAATTCAGTACCCTGTCCCTGCTTTCTCCCCATATCCCTTTAGCCTTAAGAAATATATCTAACTCCTTCTTGAATATATTTAATGAATTGGCCTCAACTGCCTTCTGTGGTAGAGAATTCCACAGGTTCACCACTCTCTGGGTGAAGAAATTCCTCCATCTCGGTCCTAAATGGCTTACCCCTTATCCTTAGACTGTGACCCCTGGTTCTGGACTCCCCTGCCATCGGGAACATACTTCCTGCATCTAGTCTGTCTAGTCCTGTTAGAATTTTATAAGTTTCAATGAGATCCCCTCTCATACTTCTAAACTCTAGCAAATATAAGCCTAATCGACCCAATCTCTTCATATGCCATCCCAGGTATCAGTCTGGTGAATTTTCGCTGCATTCCTTCCATGGCAAGAACATCCTTCCTCCGATAAGGCGACCAAAACTGCACACCATACTCAAGGTGTGGTCTCACCAAGGCCCTGTACAACTGCAGCAAGACATCCTTGCTCCTGTACTTGAATCCTCTCGCTATGAAGGCCAACATACCATTTGCCGCCTTAACCGCCTGCTGCACCTGCATGCTTACCTTCAGCGACTAGTGCACAAGGACACCCAGGTCTCGTTGCACCACCCCTTTTCCCAATCTATTGCCGTTCAGATAATCTGCCTTCATGTTTTTGCCACCAAAGTGGATAACCTCGCATTTATCCACATTATACTGCATCTGCCATGCATTTGCCCACTCACCCAACCTGTCCAAATCATCCTGGAGTTTCTCTGCATCCTCCTCACAGCACATACACCCACCCAGCTTTGTGTCGTCTGCAAACGTGGAGATATTAGATCTAGTTCCCTCGTCTAGATCATTAATATATATTGTGAATAGCTGGGGTCCTAGCACCGATCCCTGCGGTACCCCACTAGTCACTGCCTGCCACTGGGGGGGTGGGAAGACCCGTTTATTCCAACTCTTTGCTTCCTGTCTGCCAACCAGTTCTCTATCCAAGTCAGTATCTTACCCCCAATCCCATGTGCTTTAACTTTGCATGCTAATCTCTTATGCGGGACCTTGTCGAAAGCCTTCTGAAAGTCCAAATACACCACATCCACTGGTTCTCCCTTATCTATTCTACCAGTTACATCCTCAAAATTCCAATAGATTTGTCAAGCATGATTTACCTTTTGTAAATCTATGTTGACTTTGTCCAGTCCGATCCTGTCACTTTTCCAAGTGCTCTGCTATTACATCTTTTACAATAGACTCTAGCATTTTCCCCACTACTGATGTCTATAATTCCCCCTTTTCTCTCTCCCACCTTTTTAAATAGTGGGGTTACATTAGCTACCCTCCAATCCATGGGAACTGTTCCAGAGTCTATAGAATTTTGGAAGATGACCAGCCATGCATCTACTATTTCTAGGGCCACTTCCTTAAGTACCCTGGGATGTAGATTATCAGGCCCTGGGGATTTATCAGCCTTCAATCCTGTCAATTTCCCTAACACCATTTCCCTACAAATACTGATTTCATTCAGTTCCTCCCTCTCATTAGACCCTATGTTCCCCAACCTCTCTGGGTGGTTATTTGTGTCCTCCTTTGTGAAGACCGAATCAAAGTATGTATTTAATTAGTCTGCCATTTCCTTGTTCCCCATTATAAATTCCCCTGATTTCTGACTGCAAGGGACCTACACTTGACTTCACTAATCTTTTTCTCTTCACATCTCTATAGTAGCTTTTACAGTCAGTTTTTATGTTCACCGCAAGCTTACTCTCCTACTCTATTTTCCTCCTTTGCTGAATCCTAAACTGCTTCCAATCCTCAAGTTTGCTGCTTTTTCTGGCCAATTTATATGTCTGCTCCTTGGATCTTATACTATCCCTAATTTCCCTTGTTAGCCACAGTTGAGCCACCTTTCCTGTTTTATTTTTATGCCAGACAGGGATGAACAAATTCTGTAGTTCATCCATGCGATCTTTAAATGTTTGCCCTTGCCTATCCACCATCAACCCTTTAAGTAACGTTCCCCAATCCATCCTCGCGCCTCATACCATCGTAGTTTCCTTTATTTAAATTCAGGACCCCAGTCTCTGAGTCAACTACGTCACTCTGTCATATGATCACTCTTCCCCAAGGGATCTCGCACAACAAGATTGCTAATTAATCCTTTCTCATTACTTCATACCCAGTCTAAGATGGCCTGATCTCTAGTTGGTTCCTCGACATTTTGGTCCAGGAAACCACCCCATATACACTCTAGGAATTCCTCCTCCACAGTATTGTTACTAATTTGGTTAGCCCAATCTATATGCAGATTAAAGTCACCATGATAACTGCGGTGCCCTTATTGCACACGTCTCTAATTTCCTGTTTAATGCCATCCCCAACCTCACCACTACTGTTTAGGGTCTGTATACAACTCCCACTAATGTTTTCTGCCCCTTGGTATTTTGCATCTCTACCCATACCCATCCGAGCTAATATCCTTCCCTACTATTGTTAATCTCCTCTTTAACTAGCAATGCTACCTCACTCCTTTTCTCTTTTTGCCTGTCCTTCCTGAATATTGAATATCCCTGGATGTTGAATTTCCAGCCTTGGTCACCCTGGAGCCATGTCTCCGTAATCCCAATTATATCGTATCCGTTTACATCTATTTGCGCAGCTAATTCATCCACCTTATTACGAATGCTCCTCGCATTAAGACTGTTAGATCAGAAGTGGGACTTTTTCCACAGGGGCCCAATGCGAGTCCACTGGGACTAATTAAAGTCCTAAGAGGTCACCCCTGCTCCCGGCATCCCAATTACTCACCAACGAGCCTTACTGTTGCATCGAATTTTGGAGCAAAACCAGACGGAGACGGAACTGAAGACCAAGTAAAAGTTTATTAGAAACTAGCCAGAAGGCTTTGTGCACAAAGGGAGAGAGGTTGATCTCCTCAGACTCGAACCCAACTCTCAAAGGAAAAACTACATACAAGCATTGATATACCTTTCAATGGGCAACACCCACAGGTTACAAAAGTGGGCATGCACCTACAAACATCATCAATACCATTACTCCCTTACTGGTTAATGATCAATCACTCAACTGTCATACATGGGGTCTTCTAATCTCTAGGGGCGGAATTTACCAGGCTCCATGTTGTCTCGTAAACAAGGTCATACCACTCCTATCTTCCTGTTCCCATACTGTTGTTCCTTACCAATACGTCATTAATTCTCGAGAAAAGCTTATGATAAACAAGGTCCGCTCCAAAGGGAGATAAGGTGTTTGAGACCGAGAGAAATGGTCGACTCCCTGTACAGTTCAGTTTCCCTTATCTCTTCCAAAGGCCAACTACGTATAAACACTGCTTCTGTAGCACTGATAATGACCTTCTAAAATGCCTAGAAAATAAGCTATGACTCCAACAATCTGGCTGCAGGGAGCAACACTTCTTTCAGTATTATTTAAAAGGGTTAATATAATGAACCAAATAGTCCATCATGCTTTGCAACTATCTAAAAGCTATATGTACGTATTGATATCTCTCTAAGTGAATTAACTATCCTTTAAACATGATTTCTAATATTACTGCCCTACAGCCTTGGTTAATATATATTTAAAGACTAGGGGATATAGGTTTCGTTTCACAGGCCTAATTTGCGATCCCACAGTCGTCAGGGACACAGGAAGTGTCCCTGATTTCCCACATAGCGCAGGAGGAGCATGCCACGGGGCCAAGCTATGCTGCCATGACTTACCCTTTAATTAACTTTAAATTACATCAAATCAAAGACCACTAATTACACTACAATTAAATGATAATTATTCAAGGGCCCTTGTTTACTAGCACGCCCCACCACACGAGACCTTAGAAACTATAAACCACAAAATGAAGACCTTCTAAACCTTATACACTATTAACCTTAACTGTCAAACTATAGAGTAGTATAAATACTCGCCTAGCCATACTCACCCAATCAGCTGCTTCCTCTTGCCTGCGTAACTTTTTGAATCGTGACGTGGCTCTGGAACGCCGCCGCCGGTCTGAGATTGGTAAGTCTCTGAAAAAACCCGCAAAACTGAGTATAAATACTCACTGGCTGCTCCCGACACTGGGCCTCTGGGGAAAAAACCCACGAAACTGAGTATAAATACTCACTGGCTGCTCCCGACACTGGGCCTCGGTATTAGTTAGGTACCAGCTGGAGTATTGCGTCCAATTCTGGGCACCACACTTTAGAAAAGATGTCAAGGCCTTGGAGAGGGTGCAGAGGTGATTTATTGGAATGGTACCAGTGATGAAAGACTTCAGTTATGTGGAGACTAGAGAAACTGGGGTTGTTTTCCTTGGAGCAGAGAAGGTTAAGGGGAGATTTACTAGAGGTGTTCAAAATCATGAATGGTTTTAAGAGTAAATAAGGAGAAACTGTTTCCAGTGGCAGAAGGGTTGGTAACCAGAGGACACGGATTTAAGGTAATTGGCAAAAGAACCAGAGGTAAGCTTAAAATTTACGCAATGGGTTATGATCTGGAATGCACTGCCTGACACAGTGGCGGAAGCAGATTCAGTAATAACTTTCAAAAGGGAATTGGATAAATACTTGAACTGGAAAAATGTGCAGGGCTATGGGGGAAGGGCAGGGGAGTGGGACTAATTGGATATATCTCAAAGAGCCGGCACAGACAGGATGGGCTGAATGGCCTCCATGTGCCATATTCTAAGAGCAGTTCCTGAATCTGCTTTAATGGAAGTGAAATACGTCATTATGGTCAACAGACTGTCCTTGCTCTGCTCGTCAACAAACTGGTTTTTAAATTTGTATTGCTAAATTACAAGAGGAACCAGGTACTGTACCTGGTTCCTCTAAGACTTGAGGTTTGTATCTGCACTCAACTCCGTAATTAGTTTGCCTCAGCATTGACATTCTTCCGTTTGAGACCATTTTCCCACTGAGTCTAGTGTACCCAGGTACAGGCTGGGATGGATGCAGGGTGAAAATATGCACTCTGGCTCAAGGATGTGAAGTAAAGGCAAACTGTAATCTTGAGAGAAAATTAACACAAGATAGCAGTGTTACTTTTTTTAATGATCATGTACAGACAAAACAATGATGCCTTTTGAAGTACTTGTATTGCATCATGTGTTTGACAAGTGTGTTTTAAATACTCGTGAAAGGTTATGCCCCTTTAACCTTGACCCCAAGAGGAACTCTTACAGCAGCAGGTCCAACCTTTCCACCTCTCGCACCAGCCATTCTCGTGGCCTGTTCTTCATGAGGTTGACAAATGTTTAATGCCAATTAGTGGTATGTTTTTCACTTTGTCCTCTGTACTGTTCAGATTACTGTAGTAGTGGCTTGTTTACCACTAAATAGAACATCCTGTCAATGGATGCTTCCTTTTTTATTGATTTTCATGGCAATTTAAAAACAAAGTATCAATTCTTTATGTTCAATTTTTTAATGATGTCTGTTGATGAGACTCGTGATGTTGTTCTTGCTGTGGTTCAGCAGCTTGTTAGAGGGAAAAACCACAGTGTAAGGATGCAGTTATCTTTTATGCTTGTCTGTCATTTTACTGTCTAAATCATATCAATGCTAAATGCTTTCTGGTGCTGTGGTAAAGTGAGAAGCATTGGGCAATTACCTGGGCATCTTGAGCATTTTCTTAGTGCGTCTGAGGAAACTCCACTCTTTCCCTCAGTAATCACATGCTGATTAGTGACTGCATATCTCGGGCTGATTAGTGATCTGTATGCATTTGCCTCCCCACCTCCAAACTTTTAAAAAATTTGTTTTATGGGATGTGGGTGTCGCTGGCATTTATTGCCCATCCCTAATTGCCCTTGAGAAGGTGGTGGTGAGCCACCTTCTTGAACCGCTGCAGTCCATGTGGTGAAGGTACTCCCACAGTGCTGTTAGGGAGGGAGTTCCAGGATTTTGACCCAGCGACTATGAAGGATCAGCGATATACTTCTAAGTCAGGATGGTGTGTGGTTTGGAGGGGAACTTGGAGGTGGTGGTGTTCCCATGTGCCTGCCGCCCTTGTCCTTCTAGGTGGAAGAGGTTGCGGGTTTGGGAGGTGCTGCCGAAGAAGCCAGCGCAGGGCTCTGCCCTCTGAAATCTGCATGTGAGCCAAATGCAAGGATTCCTATAACTGTGCAGTGCAAAGTAAATGTACAAGCTACCATTTTGGGGTGAGGCGGTAGAGCATTCTCCTGTGCAACTTCCCAGCAAGGAGTTTGCAACCTCTGGAGAAGTGTGGTGAAATTTAGTTGTTGTTGTGTTGTGGTCAATGCCTGTGCTCTGTAATTGGCTGGTGAGTATAGCTCAGTATACTGCGTTCATTTGCTTCCCTCCATTTTCTCTTTGCAATGCCTCCAGTGATTGAGAATCTGTATGGAGCATCGTGTATGTGAGCCCCTATTTATTGCTCCATTCTGTGGCTTGCGTCAGTCGCAAAAGCCAATCTGTCTCTTTTTTGTTTCCTTCAGGATTGTACAGCAAATGAGTAGTGGGACATATTCAATGTTTGAGAAGTAAAGTACTTTAAGTACTCCTAAATGTCTCTCCAGCTGAGTCTAGACCTCAACACAAAGTGAGACAACCGCTTGCTTTTTCCACTGTTGCCCTGCATTAGCCTGGAGTTCACTTTTGACGGATGTCTCGTCCGCTGTTTGAAAAGGCCTTTCTATGATGAGACTAAATCCTTGTAAAATTTCTTCTTGGATAATGGAATCTTTCTTTATTGAGGCTCTATCTTCTGCATCCAGTATATTAACCTAGTAACCAGAATGTGAATAGAGTAGATTGTGATTTATTAGTTATGAATGCATATGGCATAATTTTTGTTTTTCAACTGACTGTCCTAGTCATGCTTGCATTTTATTTTTAGGTTTGGTGCTTGGTCAAGTCAGCACTGTGACAGTTGTTCCTACAGTTCCACTTCATTCTACACTAGTGACCACCGCGACTAATACAAACAATGTCCTTAACATCACCACCAGCACTTCACAGGGAAATGTCACCACATCAACTCACGTTCCAGTGACTGTCACTTCCATATCTCCAAACTGTACAGTGTTGAACACCTCTAATTGTGCTATGTGTTCGCCAGGGCATATCCCCAATAATGGTAAGTGGCTTTGGTATTTCTATAATTTGAAGTTTTTCCTAATTTTTAAAGCAGCTGTGGATTTAACATTTTTTTTGGAATAAATCTTATTCTCTGGTGCACCATTCCAGCTAGTTCCTCCATCTTGTGCTGTCGTAATCCAGGGGTACTGTAGCATAGTGGTTATGTTACTGGACTAGTAATCCAGAGGCCTGGAGATATGAGTTCAAATCCCACCACGGCAGCTGGGGAATTTAAATTCAGTTAAATAAATCTGGAATAAAGAGCTAGTATCGGTAATGGTTACCATGATACTACCAGAATGTCGTAAAAACCCATCTGGTTCACTGATGTCCTTTTTTAGGGAAGGAAATCTGCTGTCCTTACCTAGTCTGGCCTATATAAGACTCCAGACCCACAGTAACGGCCCTCTGAAATTGCCTAACAAGCCACTCAGTTGTATAAAGTTGCTCACCACCTTCTGGGCAATAAATGCTAGCTTTACCAGCGACGCCCACATACCATGAATGAATTAAAAAAAAAAGTCATATGCAATAATGCATCTCTTGGTGCACTTTTTTTATTCGCTTATGGGATCTGGGCGTCGCTGGCCAGCATTTATTGCCCATCCTTTAATTGACCTTGAGAAGGTGGTGGTGAGCCGCCGCCTTGAACTGCTGCAGTCCGTGTGGTGAAGGTACTCCCACAGTGCTGTTAGGTAGGGAGTTCCACGATTTTGACCCAGCAACGATAAAGGATCGGCAATATACTTCTAAGTCAGGATGGTGTGTGACTTGGAGGTGGTGGTGTTCCCATGCACCTGCTGCCCTTGTCCTTCTAGGTGGAAGAGGTCGTGGGTTTGGGAGGTGCTGCAAAGAAGCCTTAGTGAGTTGTTGCAGTGCAACTTGTAGATGGTACACACTGCAGCCACAGTACGCTGGTGGTGGAGGGAGTGAATGAAGGTGGTGGTTGGGGTGCCAATCAAGTGGGCTGCTTTGACCTGGATGGTGTTGAGCTTCTTGAGTTGTTGGAGCTGCACTCATCCAGGCAAGTGGAGAGTATTCCATCACACTCCACACTTGTGCCTTGTAGATGGTGGAAAGGCTTTGGGGAGTCAGGAGGTGAAACACTCTCTGCAGAATACCTAGCCTCTGACCTGCTCTGGTTGCCACAGTATTTATGTGGCTGGTCTAGTTAAGTTTCTGGTTAATGGTGACCCCCCCCAGGATGTTGATAGTGGGGGATTCGGCAATGGTAATGCCATTGAATGTCAAGGGGAGGTGGTTAGACTCTCGCTTGTTGGCAATAGTCATTGCCTGGCACTTCTGTGGCACAAATGTTACCTGCCACTTATCAGCCCAAGCCTGAACGTTGTCCAGGTCTTTAGGTGTCCCAAGAGAGACAGCCATAATTCCCTAGGGCCATCCAAATACAAAGTAGCAGCACTAAGGAAACCCAATCCTATGAAATCTCCATATGAGAACTCTGATCTAGGCACAAGAGTAGGTCATTCAGTCCCTAGAGCCTGTTCCGCCATTCAATTAGATCATCTATTTCAACATGAATTTCAGGAGGCTTATGAGATAGTGGGAGCCCTAACTTGCCAAACTATTTTGAATTTGATAAACTCCTACCGTTAACTAAGGTAATGTACTAGTTATTATTGAATTTAATTAAGCAAATGTTTATATTTCAAGTAAAATGTGGTAGATATTCAAGTGGCTAACTTTTTTAATTCCTTTTCACTTCAAGGTTCCCTGAATTGCTCCTGCTGTTCTAATGGGTTCTGCATTGGTCCAGAAGATTGTCTGATGTGCCCACAGGGTTCCTACCAGTCTCGGGCTGGTCAGGGGACGTGTCTGCCTTGCTCAAAAGGTGCCTATACAAAGTAAGTACACGGGGAAGTGCCAAATACCAACAACTGGACATTGATGGGCTCCCTCTGGTACCTTGTCAAAATGGCCCTCCTTCACATGTGAGCCTAGGCACTGAGTGTCCGGCTCTTACACCATGGGGGCAATGTAGCTTGAGCCCAATCCTATCCTCCTTTGATGTTCAACCTTCCTTACCCAGTGGTGCTTGAGGCTCAGCTACTCGCTGCTTCAACCAGCTGAGTGGCCAAGGAAGTCTAGAATATGATCTTTTGTTAGTGATTGCTCACACAATAGGTTGCTCACAAGTTATGGGGGGGAAAAAAAGTTGGCTGAATTTCCAGTTAATGAAGCGATTGAGGTTTACAATTACAGATAAATAACCAGTTATCATACAGAACATAGACTGTGAGCAGCTGGGAAAGTGAAAAAGGAACAATGAATGAAAAGGTTGTTTTATTTGCCTTGTAGTAGGAGGCAGAGAAAATGTTTGCAGAACCTTCGCCCCAGAGCAACTAAGTTGATGACCAGAGATGTGCACATTGCAAAATGGGGATTACTGAAGGGGACAGGAGGAGGGCTGATGGTGATAGTCCACGTAAGGGTTAGCAACATGAATAAAACATTGTATAGATGCATCAGTCCATACTGTTAGCCCATTGAGATCAGCTTACTCTGCACAGACCAGGAGCTGGACCAGACACTAACTAACTAACTGGTCTATATGGCTCAATTGCATGCTAGCTTTACCAGCTGGACTAAACTTTCTTTTGATGGGAAGCCTTTAGTTTACTACAAATGTGGCTCTTGTTTGTGACTAGAAACATTGTTTTTCTTGTTCCATCTATTTCAGCTCCACAGTAGAATTGGGATATGCTGCCTTCCACTTGAAGTGTTTCAATGGGCATTTGGGAGGCTGGGGGCAGGAAGTGACTGAATAATCTGGATCACTGAATGCCAATTAAGACAAACTTGCTGTAGTAATGTAAATCTATTTAAAAGTCTAATTGGGCTCATGACCGTTTTCAAAACTTGAACTTAATCCCAAAAGTACATGTTTGTTTCCTGTCCTGGCTACCTTTTTTATAAATATAGATTCAAGCAACTTTTAGTGTACTGTATTCTGAGAAGGATTAGAGTGTTCATAATGAAACTTTTTGCCACCATGGCAGACATTGCTGGGGCCCTTCATGAGCTGATCAAAAACGAGTACTGAACCCTGGAATTGGGGAAACAGATGAGGATTTATTCTGTAAGGTTTTGATCTGCCCCTCCCTCCGCTCATCTGCTGCTGAAACCCTCATCCAGGCCTTTGTTACCTCCAGACTTGACTATTCGAATCCTCTCCTGGTCGGTCTCCCATTTTCCACCCTCTAAACTTGAGCTCATCCAAAACTTGCTATAAATCCCGTTCACCCATCACCCCTGTGCTCACTGATATTCATTGGCTCCTGGTCTGGCAACGCCTTTTTAAAAAAAAAATTCTCATCCTTGTTTTCAAAACCCTCCATGACCTCTCTCCTCCCCATCACTGTAACCTGCTCCAGCCCTACAACCCTCCGAGATCTCTGCGCTCCTCCAGTTCTGGCCTCTTGCACATCCCTGATTTTCATCGCTCCACCAGTGGCAGCCGTGCCTTCACCTGCCAAGGCCCTAAGCTCTAGAATTTCTTCCCTAAACCCCTCCGCCTCGCTACCCCTCTCTCCTAAGACGCTCCTTAAAACCTACCTCTTAGACCAAGCTTTTGGTCACCTGTCCTAATATCTCCTTATGTAGCTTAGTGTCAAATTTTGTTTATGTTTTGGGATGTTTTACTACATTAAACGTGCTATATAATGGTGATAGATTGGGAAATGTTGATGTACAAAGGGATCTGGGTGTCCTTGTACACCAGTCACTGAAAGCAAACATGCAGGTACAACAAGCAGTTCGGAAGGCAAATGGTATGTTGGCCTTCATTGCAAGAGGATTTGAGTACAGGAGCAAGGATGTCTTGCTACAGTTGTACAGGGCCTTGGTGAGACCACACCTGGAGTACTGTGTGCAGTTTTGGTCTGCATACCTAAGAAAGGATATACTAGTCATAGAGGGAGTGCAGCAAAGGTTCACCAGACTGATTCCTGGGATGGCAGGACTGTTGTATGAGGGGAGATTGGGTCGACTAGGCCTGTATTCACTAGCGTTTAGAAGAATGAGAGGGGATCTCATTGAAACGTATAAAATTCTGACCGGGCTAGACAGACTGGATGCAGGGAGGATGTTTCCCCTGGCTGGGGGGTCTAGAACGAGGGGTCAGTCTCAGGATACGGGGTAGGACATTTAGGACCGAAATGAGGATAAATTTCTTCACTCAGAGCGTGGTGAACCTGTGGAATTCTCTACCACAGAAGGCTGTGGAGGCCAAGTCACTGAATATATTTAAGGAGATAGATTTCTAGATGCAAAAGGCATCAAGGGGTATGGGGCGAGAGCGGGAATATGGTATTGAGAGAGAGGATCAGCTATCATATTGAATGGCGGAGCAGACTCGAATGGCCGCCTCCTGCTCCTATTTTTTTTTCCATGTTTCTATAAATATGCAAGTTGTTGCTGCCCACTAGCTTGAGAAAATTCACCTCAGTTGAGGCAAATGTGTAGCTGAGGAACTAAAATGGGAAGAGTTTATTTAAAAAGGCAGCAAAATGTTTTGTGCACTTCTTTCCTCCACAAGCTATTCAGTCCCTTCCACTTTTTCCCCCCAAAATAATTTTAGTCCAATATACCAAGTTCTTTTGCCAATGCCGCCTGGGAGTGAACGTTCTGTAACTAAATAGAGGGGTGATGGACTGCCAACCCTCCAAGTGCAAAACTGTTGAACACACAAACATTTAAAAGATGCATTAATTAATGTTGGGGTAATATGGATGGAAGTGGAAGGGAAAAGTGCTGTCTTCCACTAAAGTTAATGCTCGGTGCCCTCTGCAGTGAGTTCCGCCATGTCTAAGACTGTCACTTGGGCCTTTTTAAGATGGTATGTAGAAAGTGCTTTCATCGTAGGTATCTGATTTTTGAACAAATGCTATGATGAGTCAATTGAACACCATCACCATAAATGCTGCAGACAGAAGGCCATCACCCCCTTTAGCTACTTGGATAATAAATGCAGTTTTACCAGTGTTGCCCATGCCCAGTAATCAAATATTACACTCCATCACAAGCTGAAATGGCATCTTTTGCTTGTAGATGGCAGTAGAGAAATGTTATTTATTGCAAAGTAGCTGGAATTCTAAGTATATTTCATTTTGTGTGTTATTTCTCATTAGGCAGCCTTCATTGTATTATTGCACTGTTGATGTTTTTGAGTAGTGCAACAAGTTATGGCGTGGCTGCACAGCCTGCTGCTGGTCCCGGGCAGCTCGGGACCGGCTTTTCCAGTGATAAATTTCGTGCATACGCAAAACTGTGAATGAGCCCTGCAGCCCCTTAAAGGGGCCACGCACCCAAAAAAAAAGAGTGGGAACATTGGTTATGACACTGCCCTCTAGCTTCCTGGGTATGAGTTCAAATTCAGATCAGACTGATGGTTTTGCTGCTCTATATATTGCTTCAGTTCAGCCAACAATAAACCTGTTGTAACAATCTAAATTCATTATTTCCACAGATAGGGGAGGAAAACATCCTTGATATAGTACAAGTGGCTTTAAAGCAGAGAGGTTTTAGATTGTTGTGTAACAAACTCCAATTCCATCAGTAGGGTATGGGGGTAGATCTTAACAATTGTCCAATCTTTTATTGTATGTTTTAATACTTTTTGCAAGTCATTTTAAGTTCCAATGTAGTAACTTGATATCTAATATTTTTGCAGTTTTACAGGAAGCACCGAATGCCAAGCCTGTGACTCTGGGTTTTATGCCAATGAAACTGGTTCAACAGCCTGCAGAGACTGCCTTCCAGGTAGAGCTGCATTCATACTGTTCTGCAAGAGTCCAGTGAGAATGTGGGGGTGGGTGGGGGATGGCAATACAGTAATATTGCTGTGTCTTTTGTTCTTTACTTTTTCCCCCCTCCCTCCACTTACAACTCATGTAAAGTAAGTGGTACAAATATAAGTTTGCAATACAGGTTAACTGAAGTTGGGTTCAAAGTGAAGTTTTAAAATGGAATTTCATGTTCACCCCTCTTCCATGTGGGCATCTTGCATCTTCCTGAAGCTAAAAGAAGGGAGCAGAATTTATGATCGAACAGCTCCTCCTGGCTATTTTGTGCTGCCTGATTGCGGAACAGCACTGACTGAAGAAAACAGTAGTAGAACCAAATACTGGTGTTTTTTTTCTGTTCGAGAATTTGGAATTTGATCTATCTCATTGGGTTAAAATATATTTTAAATTTTGAGCCTTTGTTGTTGCATAGTTATTTGTAGGCTGCTACTCAGATGAACATGTGCGACGAAACCATCCATTCAGCATGTTTGGTGTAGATGTGGAATTAGATAGATTTTCTATATTCGTAGAATTGTACAGCACTGAAGGAGGCCATTCAGCCATTGTGCCTGCGTCAGTTCTTTGAAAGTTATCCAATTAGTCCCACTTTCCCCATAGCCATGAAAATTTCTTCTTTTCAAGTATTTATCCAATTCCCTTTTGAAAGTTACTATTGAATCTGCTTCCACCGCCCTTTCATTCCTGATCGTAACAACTTTCCACGGTTTTCCCCTTGGATTTTTAGCCAATTATCTTAAATCTGTGTCCTTTGGTTACTGACCCTCCTGCCAGTGGAACCAGTTTCTCCCTATCAAAACCCCTCATAATTTTGATTACCTCGACTAAATCTCCCCTGAACCTTCCCTGCTCTAAGGAGAACAAGCCCAGCTTCTCTAGTCTCTCCACATAACTGAAGTCCTGCATCCCTGGTACCATTCTGGTAAATGTCGTCCAAGGCCTTGATATCCTTCCTAAAGTGTGGTGCCCAAAAATGGAGACAATATTTAAGAACATACGAAATAGAAGCAGGAGTAGGATAGACGGCCCATCGAGCTTGCTCCACCATTCAGTAAGATCATGGCTGATCTTTTACATCAACTCCACCTTCCCGCACTATCCCCAGATTCCTTGATTCCCTTAGTGCCCAAAAATCTATCGCTCTCAGTCTTGAATATACTCATCGACTGAGCATCCACAGCCCTCTGGGGTAGAGAATTCCAAAGATTCACAACCCTGAGTGAAGAAACTTCTCATCGCAGTCCTAAATGACTGACCCCTTACCCTGAGACTATGACCCCTAGTTCTAGACTCTCCAGCCAGGGGAAAACATTCTCTCAGCCTCTACCCTGTCAAGCCCTGTAAGGAATGAGGTAACCTTCTAAACTCCAGAGTATAGGCCGATTCTACTCAATCTCTCCTCAATGGACAGCCCTCTCATCCCAGGAATCAATCTAGTGAACGTTTGTTGCACTCCCTCTAAGGCAAGTATATCCTTCAGCCTAGGGCTAAGCAGTGATTTGTAAAGGTTTACCATAACTTCCTAACTTTTGTACTGTATGCCTCTATTTATAAAGCACAGGATCTCATATGCTTTTTTAGCAACCTTCTCAACTTGTCCTGCCACCTTCAAAGATTTGTGTATATGACGGCTCAGGTCCATCTGTTCCTGCAACCCCTTTAAAATTATACCATTTATATTGCCTCTCCATTTTACTTTCCAAAATGCATTAAATTAACTTAACACTTCATTAAATTTCACCTGCCATGTGTCTGCCCATTTCACCATCTGCCCTCCTGAAGTCTGCTACTATCCTCCAACAGTACTACATGATTTCTTTAAATTGATGAACTGGATAAGAGAATTCTGAGAAGCCATTCACTTTAAAATAAAAGGCAATGTCTCACTGGACTTGGGTGTTGTACAGCCTAGCGTCATCCCTGGATTGTATGGACTTAACTCTTCTTTGATGTAGATCTGGTTTGAATATACTTGCATGAAAACCAGTTTGTTCTGAAGATGTTCAGTTCAAAGCAATATGCACTAAAATTCCACCTTGTTTCCAGGTTCCTTTTCTGAGAAGAATGCTGCTCTCTGTGAGTCCTGTTCCCAAGGATTATTTTGCAAGTAAGTATTGACCGTGTGCACATCTGTAGAATCACATGAGCACAGAGCCGCTAAAGTACTTGTTTTGTGAATTCTTGGCGTGCAGCAGTGTCAGCTGATCTCTCATTGTTTGGCAATTGGGGGAGCTGTACAATATTAAATGTCCTCCTTTCACATACCATATCTTGGTAGCATTCAGCAGGAACCTTGAGTCCAAGGTTCATATAAAACTGGGACAGAGATGGTTCACTGAAATAATGGCAGTGTCTGTTTTTTAGGCAATGGCCCATATCTGTGCCCTGATAGAAATTGCTGTGCTTTTATATTTTTTGTTAATCAAAGAGCTGAGTAAACTTAATACATCAGAATCAAACTGAACTTTGGAGAAGCAAAAGGGCTAAGCAGGCTGTGGGAAGAGCAGTTCTGTTCTAGTGCACATTTTGCTCCATTACTAAGACCACTTTCTTCCAACTCTGCCCCGTCTTCAAAATTCTCATCCTCGCTTTCCGATCTCTCCATGACCTTGCTCCATGCTACTGTGATCTTTTCCAGCCTCCTGTCCCTGCATCCACCCTGCACTCCTCTAAAATCTGCTGCTTCTTGGCCTTCCTTCCACCACTGGTGGATACTTGGTTCAGCCACTATTTTCCAGCCCTCCTTTGACTCCCTATCATCCTCCGCCTGCCTTGCTTTCTACTTCTCTGAATCCAATATTTCCTGAAAACCATTCTCTTTTTGATCATTCCTTTGGCTTGCGCATTCTAACCTTTTTCCTTTGTTTTTGTCCTTTATGCTAAGCCATTTGGGATGTCGTCCATACGAGGGATGCTATAGAAATGCAAGTTGATGCACATCAACATAGACTTGACATTCCACCCTTGCCACTAAAGTGGGCTGTGTTGTCCCATCACATATACCTGCCATCATTCAACTCTTTGGATTCTGTCCTTTTACTGACAGGAGCCTATTTTCAGGTTGATGTGTGTGTAAAACGTTTTGTTGCTTTTCAGCACAACTAACTGTGGCGAGTGTACAATGTGCCCTGGTGGGGAGGAAGCTCTGTCTGCAGCAGCAACAGAATGCACACTGTGTCGACCAGGTACTGTCTAAGTATACTTGGGTGGGGGTGGGGGGGAATTGAGGATCCTCGGTTGGGGGGGTAATTCAATATTTGGGGGGGTGGCAAAGAGGAAAGAAAACCAGGTAATTGCACAAAATGCCACGGAAAGGAACACTATTGATTTTCTGAAATTTTGAGCTATCGCTTTAGTATTAATTAAGCACTGCAGTTTTTCAGATGGTGGGCAGTGTTACCAGCTTCTAATGTAACCGATGAGCTCTAACTTTTGGTCCAATTTCACTTTTTGTTTAATTTCTTCTGAATGTGGGTGACTCAGCCAAGGCTGTATTTATTGCCCATGCTTAGTTGCCCTGAGAAGCTGGTGGTGAGCCTTCCACTTGAACTACTGCGATCCTTGTGGTACTTAAATCTGGGTTGTGAACATATACAATTTCTTTGATCT
The DNA here is from genome assembly GCA_030390025.1 of Squalus acanthias. Classification (NCBI taxonomy): domain Eukaryota; kingdom Metazoa; phylum Chordata; class Chondrichthyes; order Squaliformes; family Squalidae; genus Squalus; species Squalus acanthias. Next base: position 5,151,585 of record CM059426.1, on the reverse strand, counting down.
TCCATCGCTCCACAAAAAAAATCTACTGCAATGCAGTTTAGTAGCACTGACACTGAGAGCAGTTGAATTTTCAATATAGTGGCAAGTGAGGTGAGTGAGAAAAGAATCCCTGCCTTCAGAGTTCAGCATGCTGTCTAAAGCTAAACATTGGCCCTGAATTTGCGGTCGGCGGCGCAGCTGAGGAAATCCGCACTTGCCTCGTGCGAATCCCGCTTTGAGAATTTGCTTTCAAATGCTGCAGAGTTGTGCGCTGTGTAGTGGCCCATGGAGCGCACCGTTATGCATATGCGAACCTGGGATCACATGGGGTGATGCTCCTTTCACTTCCTGACTCTTAGCCAGTCAGGAAACATAGAAGATTGCTGATTTGTATGATTTATAGAAGACACTGTGGTATCAAGCATTCATTAAAAAGCACAGACCTAAGCTTCATGGAGGTATAAACTACAAGCTGACAGGAGTACATCATATTTACATTTATAGTATCCGTGCAGTAAACTGCAAAAGTTTGGCAGCAACTGAAATCTTCAAAACAACAAATAATGGGGCAATATTTATTTTAACATTCGGACAATCTTTAAAGTTGTCAATCAAAGCATTTATCTTTGTGCTGGGAACCTGACAGACAGTTGATTTACTTAATAATCCCGCAGTGAAATTCTGAGTAAACTCTGAGAATAGGGCCTTGGTGAGACCACACCTGGAGTACTGCGTACAATTTTGGTCTCCTTACCTAAGGAAGGATATACTTGCCATAGAGGGAGTGCAACAAAGGTTCACGAGATTGATTCCTGGGATGGCGGGACTGTCGTATGAGAAGAGATTGAGTAAACTAGGCCTGTATACTCTTGAATTCAGAAGAATGAGAGGGGATCTCATTGAAGCATACAAAATTATTACAGGGCTTGATAGGTGAATGCTGGGAGAATGCTTCCCTTGGCTGGGGAGTCTAGAACCAGGGGCCACAGCCTCAGGATAAAAGTTAGGCCATTCAGGACTGAGATGAGGAGAAATTTCTTTACACAGAGGGTGGTGAATCTTTGGAATTCTCTACCCCAGAGGGCTGTGGAGGCTCAGTCATTGGGTATATTCAAAACAGAAGTCGATAGATTTCTGACTAGTAAGGGCATCAAGGGATATGGCGATAGGGCCGGTGAATGGAGTTGAGGCAGAAGATCAGCCATGATCTCATTGAATGGCGGAGCAGGCTCGAATGGCCTACTCCTGCTCCTATTTCTTGTGTTCTAATACTGGGGACCTTTCTTTGTCTCTCCATTTTACAGATATACGGGACTCTGAAGTGGAATCTAACACTAAAAGGCTGCCATTATAATAAATTCTGTAACTGCAATCTCATTGTAAATCTCATTAGAGCAATGTATGTTTGTTTATTCAAAATTCACAAACATCAGTTGTTACAAACCTCTTATAACACATACTGGCAATACAAGTGTCTGATTATTAACATTTATAAAAAAAAAAGTTACAAACTACTCCTGTTTTATTCAGTGCACATACAAACACTTCCTTAAGGGCCCAGAAATTCCGGTCAGAGGCTTCCCACGGGTGCAAGCCCCCCGACCTGCACTTAAGAAGCGCGCCTACCGTTATGCTCTGGGCCCGCGCAGAATTCCATTCCTGTGCCTGCTCCAGCTGCCGGTGTGCAGGGCACGGGTATCCCAGGGGCGAAGCTAGTTTGCAGCGTCCCTGGGATCACGTGGGCCATGGGGAGCCAGAGAATCTCCATTCATAGATTTGACGGGAAGACCTGTCAAATCTATGAATAGAGATCTGCCCCAAAACCTAAGTAAAACTTTAAATTTTTTTAAAAAATCACACTTTTAAATTACTATAAATTACATGAACTACTTTAAACAGAAATTTAAATTTTTGTTTATTGAAAAAAATAAACGGGGCTAAAAATAAACTTACCTTTCTTTAAAGTATTTTAAAATGATAAACCTGTGGAAAAAAGTTTCACTTTTACTTTCTTCACCTCTGACCTTGTTAAAAGCCGGCCTTACGCCTGATTTTTCCACGCGCAGCTATTCGGGTCTTACCCGCACTGCATCAACTGAGAAAACCGAAGTTCGATGCGAACGCGCTGCCTCTCCGGTGCACGCAGTTGACCTGTGAACCCCTTCCTTCAAGAGAACGGAAGTTCCGGTTTCTAGCGCATGCGTGAAACCGACACTTCCGTTGGCCCTACAGGTGAGTACACAGCACGTACTCACCGTAGGGAACGGAATTTCAGGGCCAATATGATAACCTCTTAAAACAAATCTCCCATTATAGCATTGTCTTGTTACAGATCTTTTTGTAATGCAATTTTCTCATCTGGTCCCCTTGTGCTGTGCAACAGGCTTAAAAAAAATGTCTATGTAATTACCTCACAGTAGGTGGGCAATTGGCCCAACCTTTCACCAGCACGTTCATTTGTATGAGGAGGTGAAAGACGCAGTGAAGCCGCTGTGCAGTCAGAACTTGACGGATTACAAGTTTGGGATTTAGCGGATGCGGAAATCCTGAACTTGCGGTCAATTTCAAAGGCGGTATGACTGCATACTCTGAGACCGTGAATTTGGGGCCGTTATTCATGTTAAACTGACTTGTTGCTCTTATTGTCTCGACTGAGGCAGCTGACTCACTTGATCCAAATGGGGCAGCGTTTTCTGATTCTGCAACATGCCCAAGTGAGTGTTGATCGGGTATGTGACTAGCTCATCAGAGCTTCACCTAATCCTGCTCTGGAGGGGGTGGGGGGAGGTCACTAAAGCAGGAAGTAAGCTCCATTTATATTTTTCTTTCTCTTTTCTCTTCCCCCCCCCTGGCCCAATCTCTGACTCCAGTTATTCTGAGTGGGATCAGCTGACTCTCCACAGACCAGGAATCAAACTAATGATTGTGCTGGCCTGTGTAGTTCTGTACCATGCCATGTGGTGCATTTACCCATTGAACATCGGGATATCTAGCAGGCAGGCTTGTATAGGGACAAAAGCAAAATACTGCGGATGCTGGAAATCTGAAATAAAAACAGAAAATGCTGGAAATACTCAGCAGGTCAGGCAGCATCTGTAGAGAGAGAAACCAAGTTAATGTTTCAGATCGATGACCCTTTGTCAGAACTCCTGACGAAGGGTCATCGACCTGAAACGTTAACTCTGTTTCTTTCTCTACAGATGCTGCCTGACCTGCTGAGTATTTCCAGCATTTTCTGTTTTTACTTTAGGCTTATATAGGGATTTGAAATCATTAATGGTGTGTGTGAGCGATGACCAGGTCCCAGACGGATGTTTTCCTGCACATTACCAGTTTCTTTATTTTGCAGGGATGTACAAGCAACCAAAAGAGCTGCTCTGTGGAATGTGCAAAACTGGATATTACCAGATAATGGTGGGACAGGAGAGCTGTGACCTATGTCCTGAACAGCATTATTGCCCTGTGAGTAGTCCTAGTTTGAAGGAGTTGCACTACTTGGAGTATTCAGACACTATCCTGATTGGGAGCTGTGCGCGTGTGTTCCCCCCTCCATAACCTTTCCAATATTACACTCTGTCCTTTTCAGCGCTGTGGAATGTGAGCTGAGTGTCGTCCATGATGTGTACTCACTGTTGATGGGGGAGGGTGGGGGAGAAACTGCCCCATAAAATCTCAGGCTCTACTATAAATGATATCTGCTACTTTGGAATAATCAAGGCTGGGGTGTCCTCTTCTGGGTTTTAGGGATCGTTGAAAGTTGCTCTTCATAAGTGTCCTCCTCAGCAATCAGTTCATAACCATAGTGGTTACTGGGTGACTTGCCTCAATCCCACTTCAGTGTGGATGCCAGGAGTGAACAGGAGCAATAATTGCAATATAATTTGTTGGAGCTTTGAAAAAACTGGTGGAAAAAGCTTAAAAGCACTTAGGGGTAAAAATTCACTTGGTTGCGCCACCCGTTAGCGCCTTAAGAGGGCGCTAATGGGGCGCAAAGCCACTAACGCCCGGGCGCAGCGATGTTTGCGCCGCTCGAGAACTTAACTTGAGATTGTGCGGCGGCGCTAAAACTTACCGCTGCGACCACCTGCGCGCGCAGATTGTGACGTCATTCCATGGTGCAACGCCCTTGGGGCGCCCCGTAGCGGAAATTGAGTGGCGCCCCCTGCCTTACCGCCTGGCGCTTCCAACGACCAGAAGACTGGAACGCTATCAATCGCTGTGGGGCTGGGGGGGGGCGCTATTTAAAGGGGGCCTCTTCCTGTCTTTTATTGTTGGTGGCATTTTTGAACTACGCATTCTGAGAGAGAGAGGGAGAGACTTCTGGAGAGATTCAACGTTGTGTGAAGGAGTTTTGGGTACTGAGCAGCACTTTGCAGGTTCATTTTGATTTGCCATTCCTTGTATCGATTTAGCAGAGACCATGGGAGCTGCACTCTGAGCTCTTTGCCTGGTGCTCTCCATTGTTCTTTCCAGCACATTTGATGTGCAAGTCTCTCCAGGCCGAGATTCAAGGCAGCAATGAACAGGATGTGGATGGAAAGCAAGATTAACCATCCCCTTTAAGAACTGGCCCGTGCCATTGTGTGTGTGTTCCATTGCTGACTGACATTACATGAGCTTCGCCAGCGCTCCGAGTTAGCGCCTCACTGCTCGGCCTTTGCGCCTTGAGAGGTGTGCAGCGCCTGCTTTAGCGCTCCACTCACCTCCCGGGGCGGTAAAAGTGAAGTTTCCCGTCAGTGCCGATAATTAGCGCCAGGCGCTAATATTTGCGTCCGGACGATATTTGCGCCCCAAATGGGGCGCGACCTAATTTCTACCCCTTAGTATTTTAATGAACGACTAGTCCCATTTTTAAACTTACCTGACGAAGGAGCGAACTGCTCCGAAAGCTTGTAAAATTAAATAAATCTGTTGGACTATAACCTGGTGTTGTGCGACTTCTCATTTTTGTCCACCCCAGTCCAACGCCGGCATCTCCACACCATTTTTAAAGAGCAGTCTTCAAATATAATAAATGGAAATACACAGCAAGTTCGTCAGCATTTGTGAAAAGCGTCAGGCTAATGTTTGGGTGAAGTATCTTCCAGGATTTCCAGTGTTTGTTTTTGTTTCCATTTTCAGTATCAATTGTTTGTAACTATATTTTTGTGATCTGAGTCTTTGGTGCCTAGCAGTTGAAGTTTAACCCAATCTGAAATATGGTCAATAAGAAGCACCAACCACCTTTTCCCAGAGTCCAGACGTAGCTCCGATCCAGTGTCCAGATGATGCATTTTGTCCGGCTGGAAGTACCGCGCCTCAGTACTGCATGGAAACGTTCTTCCTCAAATCGGGAGATCATTGTGTGCTCACGCCACTGACCATATTCCTGCTTGTGGTCACTGCACTCGGTGAGTAGACAGCACGTATTTCTTCTGGTGATCTTTCCATCAAAGAAGAGTTTCAGCCACAGCAATTTATTGCAATAAGAAATGAGGAGAAAATGGTGTCCAGCTCCAACTGCTCTATATCTCAAATATGCTGCCCAATATTCTGTCCTTGAAACAGTTGAAGGGAAAATCCCAGTCTACTCATTGCACATCACAGAGCATTCCAAATATGACAATCGGTATTGTACATGGAGAGTAATGGGAATGAAGCCTGATCCTACCACTTGACCACAAATAAGATCGTTGGGTAGCCTTCCATTTTTAAATAATTGGAATTTGGTAAATGGAGAGCTGTATCTGGTGTTTGATTTAAATACTGCCACTTGGCTAACCCTCTAACCCAGGAGAGTAGCGTGTTCACGTGGAGCTCGATTTAGAGCTATGAATTCTCCCAAATGGAACAAAAGCTGTGCTGGAAGGTCCACTCTAACATGGCCAGTTTTGCACACTGATGCTGAGTAATATGTGGATGAGATATCTGTAGGAAGGGGATTCATTGTTGTTACTCTATTTTTCCCCCTCTTAAAAATCAGTTATGAGAGTAACCCTTGCAAGGAACATAAAAGTGGATTGTAAAAGCTTCTACAAGTATGGAAAAAGATTAGTGAAGACAAATGTAGGTCCCTTACAGTCAGAAAAGGAATTTATAATGGGGAACAAGGAAATGGCAGAGCAATTAAAGAAATACTTTGGTTCTGTCTTCACGGAAGAGGACACAAATAACTTCCCAGAAATGCGAGGGAACCAAGGGTTTAGTGAGAAGGAGGAATTAAAGGAAATTAGTATTAGTAAAAAAATAGTGCTGGAGAAATTAATGGGACTGAAAGCTGATAAATCTCCAGGGCCTGATAATCTGCACCCCAGAGTACTAAAAGAGGTAGCCATGGAAATAGTGGATGCATTGGTTGTCATCTTCCAAAATTCTATAGATTATGGAACAGTTCCTGCAGATTGGAGGGTGGCAAATGTAACCCCACTATTTAAAAAAAAAAAAGAGAAAATAGGGAACTACAGACCGGTTAGCCTAATATCAGTAGTAGGGAAAATACTAGAGTCTATTATAAAGGATGTGATAACAGGACACACAAAAATATCAGTGGGATTAGACAAAGTCAACATGGATTTCTGAAAGGGAAATAGTTTGACAAGCCTACAGGAGTTTATTGAGGATGTAACTGGTAGAATAGATAAGGGAGAACCAGTGGATGTGGTGTATTTGGATTTTCAGAAGGCCTTTGCTAAAGTCCCACAAGAGGTTAGTGTGCAAAATTAAAGCACATGGGATTGGGGGTAATATACTGGCATGAATTGAAAATTGGTTAACAGACAGGAAACCGAGAGTAGAAATAAATGGTTTTTTTGGGGTGGCAGGCGGTGACTAGTGGGGTACCGCAGGGATCAGTGCTTGGGCCCCAGCTATTCACAATATATATCGATGATTTGGATGAGGGAACCAAATGTAATATTTCCAAGTTTGTTGATGACACAAAACTAGGTGGGATTGTGAGTTGTGAGGAGGATGCAAAGAGGCTTCAAGGCAATTTAGACAAGTTGAGTGAGTGGGCAAATACATGGCAGATGCAGTATAACGTGGATAAATGTGAAGTTATCCACTTCGGTAGGAAAAACAAAGGCAGAGTATTATTTAAATGGTGATAGATTGGGAAATGCTGCTGTACAAAGGGACCTGGGTGTCCTTGTACACCAGTCACTGAAACAAAAACATGCAGCTGCAGCAAGCAGTTAGGAAGGCAAATAGTATGTTGGCCTTCATTGCAAGAGGATTTGAGTACAGGAGCAAGGATATCTTACTACAGTTGTACAGGGCCTTGGTGAGACCACACCTGGAGTATTGTGTGCAGTTTTAGTCTGCTTACCTAAAGGATATACTTGCCATAGAGGGAGTGCAGCGAAGGTTCACCAGACTGATTCCTGGGATGGCAGGACTGTCGTATGAGGAGAGATTGGGTCGACTAGGCCTGTATTCACTAGAGTTTAGAAGAATGAGAGGGGCTCTCATTGAAACGTATAAAATTCTGACGGCTAGACAGACTGGATGCAGAGGGGATGGGGGGGTCTAGAATGAGCGGTCACAGTCTCAGGATACGGGGTAGGACATTTAGGACTGAGATGAGGATAAATTTCTTCACTCAAAGGGTGGTGAACCTGTGGAATTCTCTACCACAGAAGGCTGTGGAGGCCAAGTCACTGAATATATTTAAGGAGATTGATAGATTTCTAGACACAAAAGGCATCAAGGGGTATGGGGAGAGCGGGAATATGGTATTGAGATAGAGGATCAGCCATGATATTGAATGGTGGAGCAGGCTCGAAGGGCCTATTCCTGCTCCTATTTTTCTATGTTACAGAGAGCATATCCTTGACCTGTGCTTTTGCTTCTGGGATATTAGTTTACAAGAACACCAGGCTTCCCAAACTGCTCCCCCCCCCCCCACCCTTTTTTTATTATTTGGAGATTGGTGACCCTGACGAGGCTGCATTTATTGCCCATCCTAAGGTGGTGGTGGTGGGCTTTCTCATTTGAACTGCTGCATTTCCATTTTTCCTAACCGTCTCTTGTGTGAAACCTTATTGAATGACTTCTGGAAGTCCATATAAATAACATCCATAGATACTCCCTTACCTACAACGGAATGTTGGCTTTTATTGCTAGGGGGATAGATTATAAAAACAGGGAGGTGTTGCTGCAGTTATATAAGGTATTGGTGAGACCGCACCTGGAATACTGCATACAGTTTTGGGGTCTGTACTTAAGAAAAGACATACTTGCTTTCGAGGCAGTACAAAGAAGGTTCACTCGGTTAATCCCGGGGATGAGGGGGTGGACATATGAGGAGAGGTTGAGTAGATTGGGACTCTACTCATTGGAGTTCAGAAGAATGAGAGGCGATCTTATTGAAACATATAAGATTGTGAAGGGGCTTGATCGGGTGGATGCGGTAAGGATGTTCCCAAGGATGGGTGAAACTAGAACTAGGGGGCATAATCTTAGAATAAGGGGCTGCTCTTTCAAAACTGAGATGAGGAGAAACTTCTTCACTCAGAGGGTAGTAGGTCTGTGGAATTTGCTGCCCCAGGAAGCTGCGGAAGCTACATCATTAAATAAATTTAAAACAGAAATAGACCGTTTCCTAGAGGTAAAGGGAATTAGGGGTTACGGGGAGCGGGCAGGAAATTGGACATGAGGCTGAGTTCGGATCGGTCAGGGCCCTGTGGGTGGCGGAGCGGGCCCAGGGGCTGAGTGGCCGGGTCCTGCTCCTACGTCTTGTGTTCTTTAGATTTGAGGTTAGGATCAGATCAGCCATGATATTGAATGGCGGAGCAGGCTCGAGGGGCCGATTGGCCTACTCCTGCTCCTATTTCTTATGTCAATGACCTCAAAATTCAACTAGGTTGAGATGACTAGAAGCTGGGATTGTTCTCCTTTAGAGCGGAGAAGGTTAAGGGGATATTTAATAGAGCTATTCAAAGTATGAAGGGTTTTGATCGAGTAGATGGGAAGAATGGATATATACTTGAAAAGGATAGAGTAAATAAGTAGAAACTGTTTTCCCTGGCAGAAGGGTCAGTAACCAGAGGACACTGATTTAAGGTAATTGGCAAGAGTCAGAGGTGAGACATAGTGAGTTATGATCTGGAATGCACTGCCTGGAAGAGTGGTGGAAGTGGATTCAATAGTAACTTTCAAAAGGAAATTGGATAAATACATGAAAAGGAGAAAATTGCAGAGCTGACTTCCTGTGCTGTAAGATTCTGTGACTTACCTTTTATAAATCCATGCTGTCTCTCTGATCAGTTCATATTTTTCCAAGTGCTTAGTCACTCTGTTCTTAATAACAGACTCTAGTAACTTTCCCCACAACAGATGTTCGATGAATAGGTCTGTAACTTTGTTGGTAACTTAGCTTGGGGCAGTGGGAGGCAGTGCGTTAATAGAGACTTAACTACACTATTTAGTTTGGCAGAGGTGGTTAGTGTTTCTAATTGTGTTCCATGGGCTTCACAGCATGTGACTTGGTGAACTAGAGTGACAAAGTTTAGCTTATCTGGTTCAAGCTTATCTGGTTTCAGCTAAATGTGGTTGAGCTGATGAAGTGCTGTCTTGGGTGTTTAACATAGGCTCAGCATTCCCGTTCCTTGGATGGGACAGTTACGCAAGAAGCTTAAAGTGTGATCCTGTAGGAAGATGACCACATTTGACCAACATAAGCACAGGAGTAGGCCATTCAGCACCTCCAGCCTGCTCTGCCATTCAATTAGATCATGGTTGATCTGTACCTCAATTCCATTTACCTGCTTTTGATCCATATCCCTTAATATCCTTGCCTAATAAAAATCTGTTGCTGTTGAAAATTTCAGTTAACCCAACATCCAAAGCCTTTTGGGGAAGCAAGTTCCAGATTTCAATAGAATCTTGCAGCACAGAAGGAGGCCATCTACAAGATGCACTGCAGCAACTCACCAAGGCTTCTTTGAGAGTGCACCTACCACCTAGAAGGAGTAGTGCAGCAGGTGCACAGTATCACCACCACCTCCAGTTCCTCTCCAAGTCAACACAGCATCCTGACTTGGAAATATATCGCCGTTCCTTCGTCACTGGGTCAAAATCTTGGAACTCGCTACTTAACAGCACTGTGGGAGTAACTTCACCACATGGACTGCAGCGGTTCAAGAAGGCAGCTCACCACCACCTTTGCAAGGGCAATTGGGGATGGGCAGCAAATGCTGGCCTTGCCAGCGACGCCCACATTGCTAGAATCATAGAAATTTACAGCACAGAAGGAAGCCATTTGGCCCATCGTGTCTGTGCCGGCTGAAAAAAGCTATCCAGGCTGATCCCACTTTCCAGATCTTGGTCCATAGCCTTGTAGGTTACAACACTTCAAGTGCATATCCAAATACTTTTTAAATGCGGTGAGGGTTTCTGCCTCTACCACCCTTTCAGGCAGTGAGTTGCAGACCCCCACCACCCTCTGGGTGAAAAATGTTCTCCTCAACTCTCCTCTAATCCTTCTACCAATTACTTTAAATCCATGCACCCTAGGTTATTGACCTCTCTGCTAAGGGAAATAGATCCTTCCTATCATCTATCTAGGCCCCTCATCATTTTATACACTTCAATTAAGTCTCCCCTCAGCCTTTTCTGTTCCAAAGAAAACAACCGCAGCCTATCCAATCTTTCCTCATAGCTAAAATTCCCCAGTCCTGGCAACCTCCTTGTAAATTATCTCCTGTGCAATCACATCTTCCTGTAATGTGGTGACCAGAACTATATGCAGTACTCTAGCTGTGGCCTAACTAGTGTTTTATACAATTCTAGCATAACCTCCCTGCTCTTGTATTCTGTGCCTCAGCTAATAAAGGAAAGTATGCCGCCTTAGCTACCTGTCCTGCTACCTTCAGGATCTGTAGACATGCTCTCCAAGGTCCCTCTACACTTCTCAATATCCTACCATTTATTGTGTATTCCCTTGCCTTGTTGGCCCTCCCCAAATGCATTACCTCACACTTCTCTGGATTGAATTCCATTTGCCACTTTTCTGCCCACCTGACCAGTCCATTGATCCCTTCCTGCAGTCTACAGCTTTCTTCCTCACTTTCAATCACACGACCACTTTTTGTATCCTCTGCAAACTTCTTAATCATGCCCCTTACATTGAAGTCTAAATCATTGATATATACCACAAAAAGGGACCCAGTGCTGAGCCCTGCAGAACCCCACTGGAAACAGTCTTCAGTCACAAACACCTGTCGACCATTACACTTTGCTTCCTGCCACTGAGCCACTTTTGGATCCAACTTGCCATTTTCCCTTGGATCCCATGGGCTTTTACTTTTCTGACCAATCTGCCATGTGGGACCTTGTCAAAGGCCTTGCTAAAATCCATGTAGACTACATCAAATACACTACCCTCATCGACCCTCCTTGTTGCCTCCTCAAAAAATTCAATCAAGTTAGTCAGACATGACCTTCCCTTAACAAATGCATGCTGACTGTCCTTGATTAATATGAATGAATAAAAAATAAAAAAAATTTGACCCATCGTGCCTGTGTTGGCTCTTTGAAATAGCTATCCAATTGGTCCCACTCCCCCGGTCTTTCTTTCCCCATAGCCCTGCAAATGTTTCCTTTACAAGTATATATCCAATTCTCTTATTCACTCTATCAAACCCCTTCATACTTTGTACACTTCTATTAAATCTTCCCTTGACCTGCTCTGGTCTAAGGAGAACAATCCCTAGTCTTTCCACATAACTGATGTCCCTAATCCCTGCTCTAATTTTAAGATTGTGACCCTTGTTCTGGATTCCCCCACCAGAGGAAATAGCTTCGCTGTATCTATTGCTATTCGTTTGAGACTTCCATTAGATTGCCCCTCAACCATTTAAACTCAAGGGAATACAAGCCAAGTTTATGCAACCTGTCTTCATTTAACCCTGGTATCATTCTGGTGAATCTGCGTTGTACCCTCTCCAAGGCCAAATATATCCTTCCTGTGGTGCCCAAAACTGCATGCAGCACTCCGATGAGGTCTGACCAAGGCTCTGTACAACTGAAGCATCACTTCCTCCCCTTTGTATTCCAGCCCCCTTGAGAGAAAGGCTAACCTTCCATTAGCTTTTTTTGTACATGTGCACTAGTTTTTAGTGATTTGTGTTTCTGGACCACCCAAATCCCTTTGTTCCTCCACAGTTCCTAATCCCTCGCCTATTAAGAAAATATTACAATGTGTCTTTCTCCAATCCAAAGTGGATGACCTCCCACTTCCCCATATTGAATTCCATCTGTCACAGTTTTGCCCACTCACTTAGTTTGTCTATGTCCCTTTGTAACTTCTTGCTCCCATCTGCACAACTTGCTGTACTTCATAACTTAGTGTCATCTGCAAACTTGGATATATAACGCTCTATTCCTTCATCCAAGTCATTGAGATATATATGGTGAAAAGCTGAGGCCCCAGTACGGATCCCTGGGGAACACCACTTTACATTATCCTGCCAATCAGAGTACATTCCCTTTATCCCTACTGCCTCCCAACCAATTAGCAATCCTGCAAATTGTTCCACAAGTCTCTTGCTGCTAGACTTGGAATTGCCGTTGAGAGCTCAGTTTGTGACTCAGTCAATGCACTGTAGATTTGGCAATATTGAGCTATTGTCCTACTCCTTACCTAGTCTGGCCTATATGTGACTCCAGACCCACAGCAATGTGGTTGACTCTTAACTGCCCTCTGAAATGACCTAGCAAGCCACTCAGTTAAAGGCAATTCGGGATGGGTAATAAATCCTGGCCTTGCCAGCAATGCCTACATCCTGTGAATGAATTTTTTAAAAGTCTGCCTGGTGAAAGCATACATTAGCTGAAGTGAGCAACATCAGGAGAAGATAGAATTGGAAAGGGAGAAGCTTAGTTTTAAAATGCCTCTATCCATGTCTCCAGTCAATTTTTGTGTCGATCTCCTTTTTTGTACCGGTCTTGCTCGACTCCAAATCTTTCCTAAACACCTTGAGAAGATTGTCCAGTGACTCTTGGAGGAAAAAAAAATCCCCATTGTTAAATAAATTAAGTGGGTACATTGTATTTTACAGTAGTTACAGGCCCATATTCTCAAGTTTAGAAGAATGAGAGGTGATCTCACATACAAAATTCTTCCAGGGCTTGACTGGGTAGATGCAGGGAGGATGTTTTCCCTGGCTGGGGAATCTAGAACCAGGGGTCACCGTCTCAGAATAAGGGGTTGGCCATTTAGGACTGATGAGGAGAAATTTCTTCACTTGGGTGGTGAATCTTTGGAATTCTCTACCCCAGAGGGCTGTGGAGGCTCAGTCATTGGGTATATTCAAGACAGAGATCGATAGATTTTTTGAATATGTAGGGAATCAAGTGAAATGGGGATAGTTCAGGAAAGTGGAGATGAAGTAGAAGATCAGCCATGATCTTATTGAATGGCGGAGCAGGCTCGAGGGGCCAAATGGCCTACTCCTATTATGTTCTTAAAAGAAGCAAATCGGTTAGCTGGTATTTCCAGTATAGTGTTTTTCTTTGTAATGTCTTTCATATTTTTTTAAAAAAAACAGGTGAAACAGTTGTGCTTTTGTCTATTACTAGTTATGCTCTTGTATATTTCCATCTCTGATCAATTTCACATTCTTTTTCAGTTATTTTGCTGATGATCACTGTACTAATTGTACGTCGCAAAAAGGAAGTCAGACCAACGGACCCTGTGCGATCCCCGTTACTGAGCAAAGAGCAATCCCCTGGCCAAGAGCCTCAGCCGTCTTACGGAATCTCCTGGGACAGAGAACCGGTGTATGCAGGATGGTAACTGTGGCCCCATGATTCCTTTCTGCACCAGGGATTGGCTCACGATTGGTACATGATGCACAATTTGAAAAAAAGAAAAGAAATGATGCTCATCCAAATGTGTCCTGTATCTTCTGACTTGGGAGTCAGTCTTGGTGGAACCACACTCTCCTCTGATCCGTTGCAAGTCATCGATGCATTCTGGATCACCAGCAACTTTTTATATGGTGTCTTTTGTTGCCCATTGTCATCTGCCTCGTTTCCTCCAGAAGAGCAGGGACAATTGAGTTGTCGTCTGTCATGGTCCAGAATGTTCACTGGTGATGAGGCACTGTCAATGTGATCAGCCAGATGGTCTGTTTTGTTGCATCCTTCTCTGACAATGCCATCTAGAGGACTAGATGAAACAGTGGTCTTCCATGGAGTTGCGTAGCTGTTACCAGTTGTCCTCAAAATAGAATTTCTGGTTGGAAGTGGCTCATCCCTTGTGCCACCAGGTTGTCTCATATGTCACCTAGTCACCTTTTTTATTTGCTGAAGAAATTGCACCCAAAACTGTACAAAATTCACTCGTTTGTGAGCCTATCGAGTTATGAGACACACAGATCAAGATGGACAGTGTTAATGATTTGTATTTTGCACTAATATCTTTTATATTTACAGAAAAGCATTGTCGTTTTTGGTAATAGAATTTTTCTGTTTGATTAGAAACAATTTACTGACAAACTATTGCATGCACCTTAACTGCATTTTTCCTAGCAGCACCTGTTGAAAGGTACTTTGTTTTTATTTAGGAAGGTGAGATGGGGAGCTGTTTCTTTAACTTTCAGTTTGGCACAGTGCCTCATGGTATTTCTTCCAGGGCAGTAAGTAACTGAAGTATAGAAACTTGCTCCCATGTTACAATGGGTCCTTGGTACAAATTGGAATATCACAACAGATTTTCTTTTTTTTTGAACCATCACTGTCCAAACTATAATTCTCTCTTCTGGTAAGCTGGATTTTAAATTTTCTCGTGAACCTTTTTTATGTTTGATTGTTTAAATGTAAACCAGTTTGTAGTAAGACTGTGTGGCTGATGTATACGAAAAGGAAGTTTTGTAAATTAATGTAATAGCCTGTATAGATGAGTGGACAAGGTATTCTCATCCTCGCCCCCATGTCCATTTTCCTTCTGAAAAGTTCATTTGCGGTTTTTGCAAATGTGAAATTGGCCTAGTCAACAACAAACGTGCTCACCGCTGTCGGCTGCAGTTAGAATGCAAAGTGCCCAATTTACCTTGTTCCAGCTTTAGTGGATTCCCACTTATTTTGTGGATCTTTGGGGCTGTAGGCAGACTGGCCAGGGCTTAATAGAAAATAGCACCAGGTGGAGATGTAAACTGGAGTGAGATGGACAGTGGGGGCCAGGTGTCAGGTACAGTGTTGCGCTCAAACTTGGGAAGTTAGTTACAGAGAAACTCGTTTGTGATTTTTATTTTAAATCAAAGTTGTATCTTTTTTATAACTTAAGGGCATTGTGTGGATTTCACTGGCTAAAATTAATTGAGCTTAACTTTTTTTTAAAAAAAAAGGAAAGTATCTTTTTTTTCCCCCCACACCACCTGGTCCCCAAACACCCACATCGGACTCTTCAAAACTCACATGGTTAAACAATTTCTGTGCTTATTTATTCATGTAAGTCACTGCACACTCAAGTAATTCACTGTGTACTGTTGACCTGATGAGGCACTATATAAAAATATAATTTTGTAATCTGGAATCCACTCATTTTGGGGAAGAGATGTGACTTTGAGATTACTTAACTATAACCGCATGAGGAAACTGAAATCAATACTAATATTAATAACCGTAAAGGTGGTGTTTTTGGGAATTGGTGTGTTTAAAAACTGAACTCTCTTGCACAATCAAATCCTCAATACCTCCTGTGACATCAGTGCTCAGTTTAAACTTTTTTTAAAATTGAGATTAAAATGAGGAAGTGATGGTTCTCTAACTCTGATATTTAAACATGGTACAGACTCTGATGCTGACTCTTTCCACTAAGGTGTGCCTTGAATCCTGCGATTAAAGTGCTTAACGTTTTGAATTGTAATGAATTTTTAAAAATAAATGCTGTGTAAATAAAATGACAATTAAAAGGACCAGACTTATTTTTACAGAACAATTCGGAGATGTTTCAGTGTATGGTTTGTGTGTGTCTGTGATGCAGTTTGAGAAGTAACTAGGCCCCCTCATGGCTATGCACACTTTGTGATTTCAATCTCCATCTTGGCTCCCCTTGCCCCCTTTCCTCTTGATTTAACTGCAATCCTGTTTTCTATAAATCTCTGTGTCTCCATATTAATTCTCCGACCTATATTAATGGCCACCGCCTCAATCATGCCATCTCACATGGTCTTGGTCAAAGATGGCCTTTTCTGTGATCATGTCCTTGTATCCCTTGGCATCCACATCACCTTACCCTCTTCCAATCCCACTTCCTTCTGCATCCACTGCTGGAAAAATACACCCCCAAGTCACTTACAACTGCACTTTCAAACTGTCTAGCCTTTGGCCCTCCATTTCCCACAATAGTTCTGCAGCCATCAATTGGCTCAACCACTCCTCACCTACCATTGATGCCATTGTCTCCAGCAAAACTGACTCACATCCTGGTAATTCCTCCTGGTATGAACTCCATCATTTTGCTCCTTTTTAAGTACAATGGGCGCAAACTTGAGTGTATCTGGCACACAACTAGTCTACCTATTTTCCTTCTCCAACCTCATGCCCATGAGACCCACCTCCTGCTCCCTTGACCCCGTTCCCATTAAACTGCTAACAACACAACTTTCCTTCCTGCTAGCAGACAATATATTGTGGTCGTTTCCTCCCCCCCCCCCCCCCCCCCCACATTCTTGCAAAACAGCATCCACCCCCCCCCCCCCCCCCCACATTCTTGCAAAACAGCATCACCCCCCCCCCCCCCCCCCCAAAAAAAAAACTTCTCTGTGCCTCTATTTATGAAGCCCAGGATCCTGTATGCTTTCTTTTAACCACTTTCTCGCCCTGCCACCTTCAATTTGTGTGCATATACCCCCAGGAGTCTCTGTTCATGCACCCACTTTAGGATTGTACCCTTTAGGTTATATTGCCTCCCCTCGTTCTTACCAAAATGTATCACCCTTCTGCGTTAAATTTCATCTACCACGTGTCTGCACATTTCACCAGCCTGTCTGTCTGTCTTGAAGTCTATCACCTATCGTCCTCACTGTCACTGTACTTTCAAGTTTTGTGCCCTCTGCAAATTTTGAAATTGTACCCTATACTCCCAAGTCCAAGTCATTAATATATATCAAGAAAAGCAGTGGTCCTAGTACTGACCCCTGGGGAACACCACTATATCTTCCTCTAGTCCCAAAAAACAACCGTTCACCACTACTATTTCCTGTCACTTAGCCAATTTTGTATCCATGCTGCCATTGACCCTTTTATTCCAGCTTCAACTTTGCTAGCAAGCTGATGATGTGGCACTTTATCAAACACCTTTTGGAAGTCCATATACACGTCAACCACATTGCCCTTATCAACCCTCTGATACCTCATCAAGAAACTCGATCCAAGTTAGTTAAACACAATGTGCCTTTATCAAATCCGTGCTGGCTTTCCTTAATTAATCCACACTTGTCCAAGTGACTGATAACTTTGTCCCAGATTATCGTTTCTAAAAGCTTCTCCACTACCGAGGTTAAACTGACTGGCCTGTAGTTGCTGGGTTTATCTTTACACCCTTTTTGAACAAGGGTGTAACATTTGCAATTCTCCAGTCCTCTGGCACCACCCCCGTATCTAAGGAGGATTGGAATATTATGGCCAGTACTGCTGCGATTTCCTCCTTAACCTCCTTCAGCATCCTAGGATGCATCCCATCTGGTCCTGGTGACTTATCAACTTTAAGTGCAGACAGCCTTTCGAGTACCTCCTATCAATTTTTATCTCATCCAGTATCTCCACTACCTCCTTTCACTGACCTCTGGCAGCATCATCTTCCTTGAAGACAAATGCAAAGTACTCATTTAGTACCTCAGCCATGCCTTCCATGCTAAGGTCTCCTTTTTGGTCCCTAATTAGCCCCATCCCTCCTTACTACCTGTTATTATTATTTTGAATTCCCTTTTATGTTGGCTGCCAATCTATTCTCATACTCTCTTTGCCCCGCTTCTTTTTCACTTCCTCTCTGCACTTTCTTTATTCAGCCTGATTCTCAACCTGACAGATGTCATACATGCTCTTTTTCTGCTTCATCTTGCTCTCTATCTCATCATCCAGGGAGCTCTGGCTTTAGTCGCCCTATCTTCACTCCCTCCCTCTCTTCTCTCTCTCTCTCTTCCCCCCCCCCCCCCCCCCCCCCCTCATGGGAATGTACCTCGACTGTACTTGAACCATCTCTTTTTAAAGGCAGCCCACTGTTCGATTACAGTTTTGCCTGCCAATCTTTGATTCCAATTTAGCTGGGTCAGATCTGCTCTCAACCCACTGAAATTTGCCCTCCTCCAATTAAGTATTTTTACTCTAGATTGCTCCCTGTCCTTTTTCCATAGCTAGTCTAAACCTTATGATACTGATCACTGTTCCCTAAATGTTCCCCTACTGACACTTGACCCACATCATTCCCCAGAACCAGATCCAGCAATGCCTCCTTGTTGGGCCAGAAACGTACTGATCAAGAAAGTTCTCCTGAACACACTTCAGAAATTCTTCCCTCTCTCTGCCCTTTACACTATTACTATCCCAGTCTATATTAGGATAATTGAAGTCCCCCATTATTACTACTCTATAGTTCTTGCACCTCTCTGTAATTTCCCTGCAAATTTGTTCCTCTAGATCTTTCCCACTAGTTGGTGGCCTATAGAATACACCTAGTAGTGTAATAGCACCTCTATTGTTTCTTAACTCTAACCAAATCTATTCTGTCGTTGACCCCTCCAGGACATCCTCTCGCTCCAGCACTAACATTCTCCTTAACCAATACCGCCACCCCACCTCCTTTCTTTCCTTCCCAATCTTTTATTAACACCTTTTTAATATCCAGGAATGTTTAAAACCCAATCCTGCCCTTTCTGAGCCAGGTCTCAGTTATCGCCACAACAACATATTCCCATGTGGCTATTTGCATCTGCAGCTCACCAACCTTATTTGCTATGCTTCATGCATTTACACACATGCACTGTAAACCTGTCTTAGACCTTCTTGTATTCTTCGTTTGACCCCACCTAATACTTCACTATTTCTTACTCTAGTGCTATCTCTGTCTCCCCATCCTTTGTGCACTTTGTTTCTCCATATATTTATAGGAATTTGGAATGCTTTGCTAGAAGTGGTGATTGATGCTAAATTGATTACAGCATTCAAAAATATACTGGATAATTACAAGATCACCAAGATACTTACAGTTAAGGAAGGTGATTTTGGCCCATTTTAATTCATCAATCCAGAAAGACCCTACAGTCCCCCTGATTGCTGTGGTTTGACATGCAGTAAGAAAATTGCTGATTGGCATTCCTTTGCAAATTCCACCTGCACTTTTAGAATTGAGGAAGAAATGGATGTAAAAAGATTGAGTTACAGCCAAGAAGACTACTGTGTCTGTGACTGAATGCACATTTGTTATTTATCTGGACTCTATCCAACTGTGAACAATTCAGCAACCCAACAAACTCCATTACCATCGACTATACCATAACTACCAGACATAGCCATAAACCCACTTGTTACTGTAATATGCACTTTCACAAATGAACTTTGGATTAGAGTAGAATAATTTTTCCCCTATAACTACTGCAAATGTGGTATTGGTGTTTTTACCCCAGTGCTACCCTGAGGTGACTGCATATGTTGTCGGTCATAACGGCACAGTAGGCCATTCGGCCCATTGCGTCTGTGCTGGCTCTCTATAGAGCAATCCAGTCTGTCCCATTCCCCCGCTCTATCCCTGTAGCCCTGCAAGTTTATTTCCCTCAAGTGCCTATCCAGTCTCACCATGAAAACATTGTGTGTCCGCTTCCACCACTTCCATCGGCAGCAAGTTCCAGGTCCTCGCCACTCGCTGCGTAAAAAAGTTTTTCCTCACATTCCCCGCCCTTAAATCGGTGTCCTCTAGTCCTTGTACCATCAACTAGTGGGAACAGCCTTTCCCTGTCTAGCCTATCCAAACCCGTCCTAATCTTGTACACCTCTATCAAATCACCCCGCAACCTCCTTTGCTCTAATGAAAACAAATCCAGCTTCTCCAATCTGTCCTTGTAGCTAAGATCCCCCATCCCCAGAACCATTCTGGTAAATCTCCTCTACACCCTCTCGTGCCTTCACATCCTTCCTAAAGTGTGGTGACCAGAATTGGACGCAATACTCCAGTTGTGGCCTAAGCAGTGCTTTATAAAGGTTCAGCATAACTTCTCTACTTATGTACTCAACACCTCTATTTATGAAGCCCAAGATCCCATATCCTTTGCTAACCACTCTCTCAATATGTCCTGCCACCTTCAGGGACCTATGCACATTAACTCCCAGGTCCCTCTGTCCCTGCACACTTTTTAAAACTGTGCCATTAAGTGTATATTGCGCCTCCCTGTTCCTTCTACCAAAATGCATCACCTCACACTTCTCGCTATTAAATTCAGTCTGGCCATTCTGCTAGTCGATTGATATCATCCTCACTTTGCCATACCCCCAAGTTTGGTGTCATCGGCAAATTTAGAAATTCTACACTCTATTCCAATATCCAGGTCATTCATGTATATAAAACAAGCAGTGGGCCCAGCACTGACCCTTGGGGAACACTACTGTCTACCATCCTCCAGTCTGAAAAACAGCCATTTACCACAACTTGCTGTTTTCTGTCCTTAAGCCAATTCCTTATCCAAGCTGCCACTGACCTACCTATTCCATAAGCCTCAATTTTGTTAACCAGCCTTCTATGTGGTACTTTGTCAAATGCCTTCTGAAAATCCATGTAGACAACATCCATTGCATTCCCTTCATCAATCTTCCCTTTTATGTTAACTGCCATTCTACTCTCATATTCTCTCTTTGCCAATCTTATTTTCATCTTCACTTCCCCTCTCAACTTATTGTATTTGGTCTGGTTCTCCCTTGAAGAATTCACCTGACATTCATCATACACCCTCTTTTTGTTTCATCATCTTCTCCATCTCCCTCGTCATCCAAGGAGCCCTTGCTTTGGTTCCCTTACCCTTCCCTCTTGTTGGAATGTACCTAGCCTGTACTTGGATCATCTTCTCCTTAAAAATCACCCATTGTTCTGTTAGTTTTTCCTGTCAGTCTTTGGTTCCATTTTACTCTGGCTAGATCCTTTCACATCCCATTGAAGTTAGCCCTATTCCAGTTTAGAAGTTCCACTCTAGATTGTTCCTTGCTCCTCTCCATTGCTAATCTAAATCTTATGATACGATGATCACTTGTACCCAAGTGTTCTCCCACAGACACTTGGTTGACTTGGCCCACCTCATTCTCCATCACCAGATCCAGCAATGCCTCTTTCCTAGTTGGGCCAAGAACATACTCGTCAAGGAAATTCTACTGAACACATTTCAGAAATTCCTCCTCCTTCTTTCCCTTTACCCCAGCATTATCCCAATCGATATTTGAGTAATTCAAGTCCCCCAATATCACCACTCTATAGCTCTTGCATATCTCTGCAATTTTCTTGCAGATTTGCTCCTCTACCTCCCTCTCACTATTTGGAGGCCTGTAGAATACCCCCAATAGCGTGATCATACCCTTTTTGCTCCTCAACTCTAACCAAATGGATTCTGTCCTTGTCCCCTCAAGAACATCCTCCCCTTCCAACACTACAATGTCTTCCTTAATCAGCACTGCCACCCCACCTCCCTTTTTTCCTTCCCTATCTTTTCTGAACACCTTGTACCCTTGAATATTAAGTGCCCAGTCCTCACCGTTTTTAAGTCCCGTTTCCATTATTGCCACATCATATTGCCACATGGCTAATTGTGCTTGTAGCTCACCAATCTTATTCACCACACTTTGTGCGTAAACGCACATACATTCTAAACCCATTTTTGAATTTTTCTTAGTCTGCTATCTAATATGGTACGACTTCTGCCTCTAGTACTACTTTCTTCTAGTACTACTTTCTTCTAGTACTATCCAACATACTCACTCTTTTATGCACCTTATTCTCTTTTCTACTCCTATATGCTGGTGCCCATCCCCCTGCCAAACTAGTTTAAACACTCCCCAACAGCACTAGCAAACCTCCCCGTGAGAATATTGGTCCCGGCTCTGTTGAGGTGTAACCCGTCTGGCTTGTACAGGTCCCACCTTCCCCAGAAATGGTCCTAACTCCTCGGGAATCTAAAGCCCTCCCTCCTGCACCATCTCTCTAGCCATGCATTCATCTGTTCTATCGTCCTATTCCTGCACTCACTAGCACATGGCACTGGGAGTAATCCGGAGATTACTACCTTTGAGGTCCTGCTTTTTAATATCTCTCCTAGCTCCCTAAACTCTGCCTGCAGGACCTCATCCCTCTTTCTACTTATGTCGTTGGTACTGATATGGACAACGACCTCTGGCTGTTCACCCTCCCGCCTCAGTGTCCTGCAGCTGCTCAGTGACATCCTTGACCCTGGCACCAGAGAGGCAACATACCATCCTGGAGTCACGTCTGCGTCCACAGAAATGCCTATCTGTTCCCCTAACTAATGAATCCCTTATCACTATTCTTCCAGTCTTCTTCCCCCCCCCCCCCCCCCGGCGCAGCTGAGCCACCCGTGGTGCCATGGCCTTGGCTCTGGCTGCTCTCCCCAGAGGAACCATTGACCCCACCAGTTTCCAGAACTATGAACCGGTTAACGAGCGAGATGCACTCTGGGGATTCCTGGCCCTATGGGCCTGGTCCTCCTTCTCTGTCTGGCGGTCACCCATTCCCTCGCTGCCTGCACATTCTGAGGCTGTGGGGTGACCACTTCTAGAAACGTGCTTTCCAAGTATTTCTTAGCCTCGCGGATGCACTGCAGTGACTCCAGCTGCCGCTCAAGCTCCGAAATCCGGAGCTCGAGTTGCTGCAGTTGGCGACACTTCCTGCACACGTGGTCGTCCAGGCCGCAAGAAGCGTCCAGGATATCCCACATGGCACAGGATGTGCAAATCACAGGACTGAGCTGCCCTGCCATGCTTCTATTTACCAAACTATGGAGGTAATTTAGCAGAAATAAACTTAAAACTTAACAAGTACCACTCAACAGCTACCCACCAATCAGCACTTCCTTCTATTTAGATAGGCTATGATCTATTTAGCAGAAATATACTCAAACAGAACAAAAAAAAACTTACCACTAATACTCGCCCTATACTCAACTGTCAGCTCCCTTGTGCCAGCGACACCTTTGAATTCTGACGTCACAGCTTCGTTGTGTCGCTTGCCGACTATCTCCCTCGCAGGTAGTCCGCTCACTCAGACTCCCAGACCTCTGCTCCGCGTTGCCTTTATCCCCGGTCTCCAACTCCATTTCTCCCGCAGGTCCGCTCGCTCAGACTCCCAGGTCTCTGCTCCGCGCTGCCTTTATCCCCGGTCTCCGACTCCGTTCCTCCCGCAGGTCCGCTCGCTCGCTTCTAGTGGGGTGTTTTCTAACGTGGGGCAGCACCAAGAAGGAGCACATCGGGAGGCGCGTGAGTGGTGGCAGGCTGCTATGGGAACCTTGTGGTTTGGAGGTGGCTCTGAAACTATTGCACCATGTTTGATACTGCAGTGGCTGCCTGCCACTATACTACCTAGCATATGTTCATTAGCACCTCTACCCGTTGAAGACAACTATCTCTGCTTGGTTCAGGTTAGCAGCTTTGTTAACTGTTGCAAAGCTACCTACAGCTACATTGCAACGTGGCCATTGCCAATGAGGGCAAGGTCACCAATGGCCTCAACTGTTATGTAGCTGGCTAGTACTTTTTTTTAATGCCGAGAGTTATGATGATCTGGAATGCACTGCCTGAAAGGGTGGCGGAAGCAGGTTCAATAGTAACTATCAAAAGGGAATTGGAAATAAAAACAGAAAATGCTGGAAACACTCAGCAGGTCAGGCAGCATCTGTGGAGAGAGAAACAGAGTTAACGTTTCAGGTCAATGACCCTTCGTCACAACTGGAAAAAGTTTGAGATGCAACAGATTTTTAAGCAGGGGCAGGGAAAGGGGAGGAAAGAACAAAAGGGAAGGTTTGTGCTAGGATGGAAGGCAGGAGAGATTAAAAGACCAAAGGGATGATGGTGCAAGGCAAAAGGAGATGGTAATTACATAGGATATACAGCACAGAAACAGGCCATTCGGCCCAACCAGTCCATGCCGGCGTTTATGCTCCACTCGAGTCTCCTCCTGTCTTTCCTCATCTAACTCTATCAGCATAACCCTCTATTCCCTTCTCCCTCATATGCTTGTCCAGCTTCCCCTTAAATGCATCTATACTATTCGCTTCAACCACTCCCTGTGGTAGCAAGTTCCACATTCTCACCATTATTTGGGTAAAGAAGTTTCTTCTAAATTCCCTTTTGGATTTCTTGGTGACTCTTATATTGATGGCCTCTAGTTATACTCTTTCCCACAAGTGGAAACATTCTCTCTCTATCCACTCTATCAAAACCTCTCATAATTTTAAAGACCTCTATTAGGTCAGCCCTCAGCCTTTTTTCAAGAGAAAAGAGACCCAGCCTGTTCATCCTTTCTTGATATGTATACCCTTGCATTTCTGGTATCATCCTTGTAAATCTTCTCTGCACCCTCTCCAGTGACTCTATATCCTTTTTATGATATGGCGACCAGAACTGCACACAGTACTCGTAAGTGTGGTCTAACCAAGGTTCAATACAGGTTTACCATAACTTCCCTACTTTTCAATTCTCTCTCTGGCAATAAACCCTAGTGCTTGGTTTGCATTTTTAATGGCCTTGCTAACCTATGGTGCAACCTTTAGTGATTTGTGTATTTGTACTCCGAGATCCCTTTGTTCCTCTACCCCAGCTAGACTCACACCTTCCAAGTGATAAGTGACCTCCCTATTCTACCCAAATGTAATACCTCACATTTATCTGTGTTGAACTTCATTTGCCCATTCTGCAAATTTATTAATGTCCTCCTGTAATTTGTTGCAGTCCTCCTCAATATTGACTATCCCCCCCCCAATTTGGTATCATCTGCAAATTTAGAAATTGTGTTTGATGCCAGTCTAAATCGTTAATGTAAATTGTGAACAGCAGTGGTCCCAGCACTGATCCTTGTGGAACACCACTACCCACCTTCTGCCACTGTGAATACCTACCCTTTACTCCCACTCTATGCTTTCTGTCCTGAAGCCAGCTAGCAATCCATAAGAACATAAGAAATAGGAGCAGGAGTAGGCCATTTGGCCCTTCGAGCCTGCTCCACCATTCAATAAGATCATGGCTGATCTTCTACCTCAACTCCACTTTCCTGAACTATCCCCATATCTCGATTCCCTTAATATTCAAAAATCCATTGATCTCTGTCTTGAATATACTCAACGACTGAGCCTCCACAGCCCTCTGGGGTAGAGAATTCCAAAGATTCACCAACATCTGAGTGAAGAAATTTCTCCTCATCTCAGTCCTAAATGGCCAATCCCTTATTCTGAGACTGTGACCCCTGGTTCTAGACGCCCCAGCCAGGGGAAACATCCTCTCTGCATCTACCCTGTCTAGCCCTGTCAGAATATTGTTTGTTTCAATGAGATCACCTCTCATTCTTCTAAACTCTAGAGAATATAGGCCTAGTCTACTCAATCTGTCCTCATAGGACAATCCCCCCATCCCAGGAACCAGTCCGGTGAACCTTCGTTGCACTCCCTCTATGGCAAGTATATCCTTCCTTAGGTAAGGAGACCAAAACTGTACACAATACTCCAGGTGTGGTCTCACCAGGGCCCTATATAATTGCAGTAAGATGTCTTTACTCTTATACTTAAATCCTCTTGTAATAAAGGCCAACATACCATTTGCTTTCCTAATTGCTTGCTGTACCTGCATGTTAACTTTCAGTGATTTGTGTACAAGGACACCCAGGTCCCTCTGAACATCAACATTTCCCAATCTCTCACCATTTAAAAAAAACTCTGCTTTTCTATTTTTCCTACCAAAGTGGATAACTTCACATTTCTCCACATTATATTCCATTTGCCATGTTCTTGCCCACTCACTTAGCCTGTCTATATCCCCTTGTCGCCTCCTTGCATCCTCCTCAGAACTAACATTCCCACCCAGCTTTGTATCATCAGCAAACTTGGATATATTATATTTGGTCCCCTCATCCAAATCATTGATATAGATTGTGAATAGCTGAGGCCCAAGCACTGATCCTTGCGGTATCCCACTCGTTACAGCCTGCCAACCCGAAAATGACCCATTTATTCCTACTCTAATCCTCAATCCATGCTAGTATATTACCCCCAATCCCATGAGCCCTAATTTTGTTTTATAACCTCTTGTGTGGCACCTTATCGAATGCCTTCTGAAAATCCAAATACACCACATCCACCGGTTCCCCCTTATCTATTCTGCTAGTTACAACCTCAAAAAAATCCAGCAGATTTGTCAAATACGATTTCTCTTTCATAAATCTGTGTTGACTCTGCCTAATCCTATTATTATTTTCTAAGTGCCCTGTTACCACGTCCTTAATAATAGATTCTAGCATTTTCCCTACTACTGATGTCAGGCTAACTAGTCTGTAGTTCCCCATTTTCTCTCTCCCTCCTTTCTTAAATAGTGGGGTTACATTTGCTCCCATCCAATCTGCGGGAACCGTTCTAGAATCTATGGAATTTTGGAAGATGACAACCAATGCATCCACTATCTCTATAGCCAACTCTTTCAAAACCATAGGGTGCAGACCATCAGGTCCAGGGGATTTATCGGCTTTCAGTCCCATTAATTTCTCCAGTACTACTTTTTTACTAATACTAATATCTTTCAGTTCCTCATTCTCGCTAGACCCTTGGTTGTCCACTATTTCCGGGAAGTTTTTTGCATCTTCTTCCATTTCTGCCATTTCCTTATTCCCCATTATAATTTCTCTTGTCTCAGCCTGTAAGGGACCCACATTTACTTTCACTAATCTTTGCCTTTTTACATACCTATAGAAGCGTTTACAGTCTGTTTTATGTCCCTCGCTAGTTTACTCTCATATTCTATTTTCCCTTTCTTTATCAATTTCTTGGTCCTCCTTTGCTGAATTCTAAAATCCTCCCAATCCTCAGGCTTACTACTCTTTTGGCAGCATTATAAGCCTCTTCCTTTGATCTAATACTATCTTTAACTTCTCTTGTTAGCCCGGTTGGATCATTTTTCCTTGTTGGGGTTTTTGTGCCTTAAAGGAATGTATATTTGTTGTAAATGATGTGTTAATTCTTTAAATGCTAGCCATTGCTCATCCACTGTCATACCTTTTAATATAGTTTCCCAATCTACCTTAGCGAACTCGTCCCTCATACATAGATTGCTTTGTTTGGATTTAAGACCCTAGTTTCGGATTTAACTGAGTCACTTTCAAACTCAATATAAAATTCTATTATATTATGGTCAATCTTCCCTAAAGGCCCCTTTACTACAAGGTTATTAATTAACCCTTTCTCGTTGCACAATACTAGATCTAAAATAGCCTGTTCCCTCGTTGGTTCCTCAACATACTGATCTAGAAAACTATCTTGCATGCATTCCATGAATTCGTCCTCCACACTATTACTGCAAATTTGGTTTGCCCAGTCCTTATGTAGATTAAAGTCCCCCATGATTACTGTATTACCATTGTTACATGCGCCTCTAATTTCCTAATTTATACTCTGCCCTACATTACAACTACTGTTTGGGAGCCTATAAACAACTCCCACCAATGTTTTTTGCCCCTTGCTGTTTCTTAGCTCCACCCAAACTGATTCTACTTCTTGATTTTCAGAGCTAAGATCCTTTCTCTCTGCTGTCTTTATCCCATCCTTTATTATCAGGACTACCCCTCCTCCTTTTCCATTTTGCGTATCCCTTCTAAAAGTTATGTATCCTGGAATATTTAGTTCCCAACCTTGGTCACTTTGCAACCACGTCTCTGTTATGGCTATTAGATCAAACTTGTTAATTTCTACAAAAGCAAAATACTGCGGATGCTGGAAATCTGAAATAAAAACAGAAAATACTGGAAATACTCAGCAGGTCAGGCAGCATCTGTGGAGAGAGAAACAGAGTTAACATTTCAGGTTGATGACCCTTCGTCAGAACTGGAAAAAGCTGGAGATGGAACAGGTTTTTAAGCAAGTGCAGGGGCGGGGGGAGGGGAGGAAAGAACAAAAGGGAAGGTATGTGATAATTTCTATCTGCGCTATTAATTCATTTATTTTGTTGCGAATGCGTCGCGCATTCAGATATAATGCCTTTTGCTTTGACTCATTTCTCTTTTTCCCTGATGTCACCTTAGTCACTGATGCTTTATTACTTTTGTTACTCTCTCTGTCCCTTCCTGACCCACTCTGCTTACTTTTACTCAAAACTCTGCTCTGCTCTAGAGCCTTGACATTTCTCTCGCTGCTATTAAATTTACTCTTTCCTGAATCCTCCCGCACCCTTTCATTAGTTTAAAGCCCTGTCTACTGCCCTAGTTATTCGGTTCGCCAGGACACTGGTCCCAGGCCGGTTTAAGTGGAGCCCGTCCCAACGGAACAGCTCCCTCTTTCCCCAGTACTGGTGCCAGTGCCCCATGAACCGAAACTCCTTCCTCCCACACCACTCTTTAAACCACGCATTTAAACCTCTAATCTGTTTGTCCCTATGCCAATTTGCGCGTGGCTCCAGTAATAATCCAGAGATTATTACCTTTGAGGTTCTGCTTTTTAATTTGGATCCTAGCTCCTCAAACTCCCTCAGCAGAACCTCATTCCTAGTTCTACCTATGTCGTTGGTTCCTACGTGGACCACGACAACTGGATCCTCCCCCTCCCACTCCAAGTTCTTCTCCAGCCGCGAGGAGATGTCTTTAACCCTGGCACCGGTCAGGCAACACAACCTTCGGAACTCACGGTCGCGGCTGCAGAGAACAGTATCTATCCCCGACTATACTGTCCCCTACCACAACTACATTCCCTTTCACTCTCCCCACTTAAATGGCCTCCTGCACCATGGTCAGCTTGCTCATCCATCCTGCAGGCTTTTCCCTCATCCACACAGGCAGCAAGAACCTCATACCTGTTGGACAAGGGCAAAGGCTGAGGCTCCTCCAGCATTGCACCTGGGGTCCCCTTACCTGCCTGAGTTGCAGTCACACGCTCCTGTCCCTGACCCCTAACCAGACCTAACCTAAGGGGTGTGACTGCCTCCTGGATCAAAGTGTCCAGGTAACTCTCCTCCCTGATGCCTCGCAATGTCTGCACCTCCGACTCCAGCTCAAAAACTCTGAGCTGAAGTTCCTCAAGATGCAGACACTTACTGCAAACGTGGTTGTCCGGGATCACAATGCTCTTCACAAACATGCTGCAGTTGTGGCACACCACCTGCACTACCATCCCTATATGACCTTGATTTATTTAATTAAATTTGTAATTAGGTAACTTAGTTTACAATGTAGTTTCCTGACTACTTACTTGATCTAGATTAAGTTAAGGGAACTGCAATTAAATATCTACCTGTAACACAAAGCACTACAACTGGTGTAGGCAAAAAGCAGCAGCTCCTTCCCCCTCTTCTCCAATTTCCCACTTTCCAAATAAAACACTCTGTTCAAGTCCACTCCGTTTAATCCCACTCTGTGCAGACCGCACATTCTGCTACTTGTCCCCTGACTCCGCATTCTCTGACCTTATTCATTAGTCTATTATGGGGTTCCTTATGGAAGGCCTTTTGAAAATCCAGATAAATTACATCTACTACATTACCATTGTCTACTCTCGCTGTTACCTCTTCAAAAAAATTCAGTAAGGTTGGTCAAGCAAGTTTTTCCCTTTTGAAATCCATGCTGACTATTCATTATTATACTTTTCATTTCTAGATGTTTTTCTATTCTCTCCTTTTAGTAGGGATTCCATTATTTTTCCTACAACCGATGTTAAGCTGGCTGGTCTATAATTCCCTGGACATGTTCTATCCCCCTTCTTAAATATAGGTATTACGTTAAATATCTGCCCGTCCTCTGGCACTACACCTTTTTCTAATGAATTATTAAATGTGTAGTAATCCCTCTGCTATCTCTTCCCTAGATTCTTTTAAAATGCGTGGATGCAAAACCAGGGGTTTTATCTTCTTTGAGTTTGATTAGTTTATTTAATATATCCCCTTTTTTATTTTAAATGCACTTATCTCATTACTCATCTCATCATCCAATGTCATGTCCATCTGTTCTATCTCCCTGGTAAATACCAAAGCAAAATAATGATTTAATATTTCTGCCATCTCCCTATCATTATCTGTGGTATTGTCCTGTCTATCCCTTAATGGCCCTATTCCCATCCCAACCTTTTTTTATTGATGTGCCTGTAAAATATTTTACTATTTTGTTTTATGTTCCTTAATGGGACAAGTTAAGAAACAAAAGCTGAATCTAGAGGTGTAAATTGGAATGGCAGAATCATTAACAGCTGCCAAGGTAATTGGATATGTATTTAAAAAGGAAAAAAATTGCAGGGCTATTGGGAAAGAGCAGGGGGAGTGGAACTAATTGCATAGCTCTTTCAAAGAGCCGGCACAGGCACAATGGCCAAATGGTAACCTCCTCTGATTCTATGATACTTCAATATCTGGTGATGTGCTAACCACATATGCATCAAACAGGTGACTGACACATTGATCAACATAGGCAGCACTTTCGATCTGCTTTCCCACTGAGTGGCATGACGTGGCTTCCCAATGTCATTGCACTGGTGCTTTTCTCAAACTACAACTACTCATGTGAGAAGTCGCACAACACCAGGTTATAGTCCAACAGTTTTATTTGAAATCACAAGCTTTCGGAGTGGCTGCTCCTTCGTCAGGTGAAATGAAGAAATACAAATCGGCACAGCATATATAGACAGAGAACAATGCCTGTACAGAGTACAATGTCAGACGACTACAGTTAATCTTTCTGACTGCCGATTAACTGTAGTCGTCTGACATTGTTCACTGCACAGGCATTGTTCTCTGTCTATATATGCTGTGCCGATTGGTATTTCTTCACTTCACCTGACGAAGGAGCAGCCGCTCCAAAAGCTTGTGATTTCAAATAAAACTGTTGGACTATAACCTGGTGTTGTGCGACTTCTCACTTTTGTCCACCCCAGTCCAACACCGGCATCTCCGCATCATACAACTACTCATGGCAGCTATTGCCCACCTATGCTGTAGATCTTTGCTCCACCTCACCTGTGCCAGAACCAATGCTATCTTCTCAATAGCTGCATCCTCCAGACTGTGTGGTGCTGCTTGCAAACCATGTTTTGTGGTGCTGTTTTGCTCTGGGCCACTGGCAGTGCCGACAGGCTGTTCTTCCAGGCCCACAATAAGAGAAAAAGAAACCAGTGTTACAAAACTGGCTGCCTGACACACCTTCAAACAGAGCTTGTATCGCAAGATATTGTGCATACAATTGTGTGTATTCTTGTGTGGGAGCGAGTGAGAAGAGGGACAAGATGTAAGAGCAGAATAGTATTGGGCCTGATTGTAGGGAGGCCTGATGCTTCATCTTTCCCTATCCTTCCATGCTTGGATGTGCCAGTCGTGACTTGTTCTATTGAGCTTTTTGCCATCTTGTCATGCAAATGGAAAAATAATCTTGATGCACAGTGACAAATAATGTGTCCAATCTGCAGATTAATCTGTGTCAGTAAGTGATCCTGCAGTTGGGTCACGTTACAATAATTTGATGTGCGAGGCGAGACTATCAATTGTATGTTTTGTGTTAAATGTGTGCCTTGCTGCAGTATAGGTAAGTACGAGATGTAATGAAAAGAGCTATAATATTCATTCCTTGTATCTCATCCATTCCCACTCCCAAGTCCAGGCATCAAACAGGGAGTTGGTACTGTGCCACTCTGTCACACATTCAGTTTCATGCTGCCACTCTGGATTTCCTTTTCACTTCATTTTTGCCTGGCATTTCTTCCCCCAACCACCGCCCCCCTCCCTTTGGACTTACAAAAGCTGCCCAATGTTTAATAAAACATTTTGATCCTTTATAAAGATTGAAACAATTCCCCCCCTCCCACCCCATATATGGATACTTAACTTTAAGTGGCCACATCTCTCTAAATTTCAGATACTAGCCAGATTGTCATCATCCTCCATTATGCTAGTTCCTGGTGCAAGGCCAAAGCTGTGATAGGAGCTTGTGCTAATTGACCCCATTCTCCATGCACTTCTGGCTGTCTCTGCGCTAGCATTTTGTCACTTCCCAGTCTCGTCTCCACTTTGCAAAATCCGCTGGTAAGCATGAATTGGTGCTCAGGCCAGTTGACAAGCATGTTGCACAAAAGTAACTGCCTCCTATTTTTATGTTGAGTCAGGGAGAAATCACCATCTGAATCCAAATTTGAATCAGAAGGAGGCTTGTGTGAGCAGACTTCTTGCACTGAGATTTTTTTTTAACAATGTATTAAATTAAGTGGATTCAAGCACCCCCTGTTGGAATACTTTATACATGACAGCTGCAAGTATCTTTAAGCGAGAATGCTCTTTTTAGGCACCATAGGCTCTTCCTGATGCCTCAGTTTGTAGTGTTTCTACTTGCTGATGCCCTACAGTATACTGGATTATAATACATTGTACAGGTAATGATGCTGGGTATGTCCTGTCCCACTGGCAGGACAGACTCACCAAGGGTGGCGGCACAGTGGTATACAGCGGGAAGGAGTGGCCTTGGGAGTCCTCAACATTGACTCCGGACCCCATGAAGTCTCATGGCTTCAGGTCAAGCATGGGCAAGGAAACCTCCTGCTGATTACCGCCCTCCCTCAGCTGATGAATCAGTACACCTCCATGTTGAACACCACTTGGAAGAAGCACTGAGAGTAGCAAGAGCACAGAATGTACTCTGGGTGGGGGACTTCAATGTCCATCACCAAGAGTGGCTCGGTAGCACCACTACTGACCAAGCTGGCCAAGTCCTGAAGGACATAGCTGCCAGACTGGGCCTGTGAAAGGTGGTGAGAGAACCAACACGAGGGAAAAACCTACTTGACCTCATCCTCACCAATCTACCTGTCGCAGATGCATCTGTCCATGACAGTATTGGTAGGAGTGACCACCGCACAGTCATTGTGGAGACGAAATCCCGTCTTCACACTGAGGACACCCTCCATCGTGTTGTGTGGCATTACCACCGTGCTAAATGGAATAGATTCAGAACAGATCTAGCAGCTCAAAACTGGGCATCCACAAGGTGCTGTGGGCCATCAGCAGCAGCAGAATTGTATTCCACCACAATCTGTAACCTCATGGCCCGGCATATCCCTCGCTCTACCATTATCACCAAGCCAGGGGACCAACCCTGGTTCAACAAGGCGTGTAGAAGAGCATGCCAGGAGCAGCACCAGGCGTACCTAAAAATGAGGTGCCAACCTGGGAAAGCTGCAACACAGGACTACATGAATGCTAAAAAGCGGAAGCAGCATGCTATAGACAGGGCTAAGCGATCCCACAATCAACGGATCAGATCAAAGCTCTGCAGTCCTGCCACATCCAGTCGTGAATGGTGGTGGACCATCAAACAACTAACGGGAGGAGGCTGCTCCATGAATATCCCCATCCTCAATGATGGTGGAGCCCAGCACGTGAGTGCAAAAGGCAACGCTGAAGCGTTTGCAACCATCTTCAGACAGAAGTGCCAAGTGGATGATCCATATCGGCCTACTCCTGAGGTCCCCACCATCACAGAAGCCAATCTTCAGCCAATTCGATTCACTTTACGTGATAGCAAGAAACGGCTGAGCGCACTGGATACAGAAAAGGCTATGGGCCCCGACAACATCCCGGCTATCGTGCTGAAGACGTGCTCCAGAACTAGCCGTGCCTCTAGCCAAGCTGTTCCAGTACAGCTACAACACTGGCATCTATCCAACAATGTGGAAAACTGCCCAGGTATGTCCTGTCCACAAAAAGCAGGACAAATTCAACCTGGCCAATTACTGCCTCATCAGTCTACTCTCAATCATCAGCAAAGTGATGGAAGGCAGCATTTGACTGAGTGTGGCATCAAGGAGTCCTAGTAAAACTGAAGTCAATGGGAATCGGGGGAAAATGCTCCACTGGCTAGAGTCATACCTAGCACAGAGGAAGATGGTTGTGGTGGTTGAAGGTCAATCATCACAGCCCCAGGACATCGCTGCAGGAGTTCCTCAGGGCAGTGTCCTAGGCCCAACCATCTTCAGCTGCTTCATCAATGACCTTCCCTCCAACATTAGGTCAGAAATGGTGATGTTCGCTGATGACTGCACAGTGTTCAGCGCCATTCACAACTCCTCAGATAATGAAGCAGTCCATGCCCGCATGCAACAGACCTAGATGACGTTCAGGCTTGGGCTGATAAGTGGCAAGTAACATTCGTGCCACAGAAGTGCCAGGCAATGACTATCTCCAACAAGCGAGATTCTAACCACCTGCCCTTGACATTCAATGGCATTACCATCGCCGAATCCCCCACCATCAACATCCTGGGGGGTCACCATTGACCAGAAACTTAACTGGACCAGCCACATAAATACTGTGGCAACAAGAGTAGGTCAGAGGCTGGGTATTCTGCGGTGAGTGTCTCACCTCCTGACTCCCCAGAGACTTTCCACCATCTACAAGGCACAAGTCAGTGTGATGGAATACTCTCCACTTGCCTGGATGAGTGCAGCTCCAACAACACTCAAGAAGCTCGACACCATCCAGGACAAAGCAGCCCGCTTAATTGGCACCCATTCACTCCCTCCACCACCGGTGTACTGTGGCTGCAATGTGTACCATCTACAAGATGCAGTGCAGCAACTCGCCAAGGCTTCTTCAGCAGCATCTCCCAAACCCGCGACCTCTTCCACCTAGAAGGACAAGGGCAGCAGGCGCATGGGAACACCACCACCTCCAAGTTCCCCTCCAAGTCACACACCATCCTGACTTAGAAGTATATCGCCGATCCTTCATCGTCGCTGGGTCATAATCCTGGAACTCCCTACCTAACAGCACTGTGGGAGTACCTTCAACACATGGACTGCAGCAGTTCATGAAGGCGGCTCACCACCACCTTCTCAAGGGCAATTAAGGGATGGGCAATAAATGCTGGCCTTGCCAGCGACACCCACATCCCATAAATGAATACATTAAAAAAAAAATGCTGTCCGAATAAACAAATCACCATCTCGACTGAAATTTCTCAGTTTCACAGGACTGGGTAGATTTTCACCCCAGGTGCGCATTTCGGGTGGGCAGCTGGTAGAGGGCACCTGCCCGATAGTCCTGGCGGAGGCCTGTCCTATTTTGACGTATGGGCATGATTACCAATTGTTCGGCAGGCTACAGGTGGGAAAACGAGGGCCTGGGGTCAGCCTGCCACTCCCTCAGTGCTGCATGGAGTGGGACCCACAACCTTCGGACTTGGGGCCAGTGGGCTACCGACCAAGCCAAGCTGACTTTCTTTCAAAGGCAAAATGAGCCTGAGTGACTCAGCTTGCCTCTGGACATTATTTTGGTTTCAGTATTGTAGGCTTTAGTTCAAAAAAATTTAAATGACCTTATTTATTGAACATTTTAGTGTTTGCTTCATTTAGTTTGCAGTAGAGAATTTTTTTTGGATTTTGCTAAGACTACAACTCCCAGCATACCTAGCATTGTCTGTAATTTGCTGGGGCAAATTGCTCTAACTTCCTCTTCCTATGACAGCTGGCCTTGACTTCTGGGATGCTCTGCATTCAGGATCACTGAGGTATTTGTTTTTGGAGACATTCCTGGAAATGAGGTTCATCACCAAGCTTTCAGTGAACAGGTAATCAGTTTTTTCTTGTTTCTCACTCTAATCCACACAATAGACATTCTTCCCCCTTCTCCTTTCCTTTGTGTTTCTTCCCAGGAATTAATAGCACATTTTGTGGCCTGCCTTTCCTTGTGGCAGATCTGAAGCCCTCTGAACTTGATAAATTACTGTGATTTAATTGGAATGACCGTAAGTTAAAATTACTGATTTTGCTGAGTGCCAAATCATAGACAATTTATTTAAATTAAAATGTGTGAAAGATAATGGATAGATTTTGCATGGTTAATCTGGAACGAAAACAAATGGAGACTGATTTTGCTTGGAAAAGGAATTGAATGGCCGTGACTTGGCAAATTTGAATTTATCCCTGCATCAGCATTTTTTTCCTGGAACTTGGACCCTACTTGGGAGCATAGCTCAGCTGTCTTATTAATTACATTGTATGTTCAATGAAATATGAAACGTTTATTTATGCTTAATTAGTTCAGATTATGCAGTTTATGAAAATCCGGTATTGTAATTCACCACATTCCCCTCTACCCCACCCTTCGCTTTCTGAAGGCGCTGACTAATGTTTGAATACAATTCCATAGGTGCTGCACACTTGTATCTTGCAGGGAGCCAGTTGTAGGGTCACAGTGCAATCGTGGTTGAGATTAGCTAACTCGGCACAGACTGCAGATCAAACCAGGGATTTTCTAGTCTGTTGGACTGAGTAGCACTCTGGACGATGCATTTTATTCCAGAGCGCACTCTTTTAAAGCAGTCTCTTTTAAATGGGAACATAGGAACAGGAGTAGGCCATTCAGCCCCTCAAACTTGTTCTGCCATTCAGTTAGATCATGGCTGAGCTGTATCTTAACTCCATTTACCCACTTTGGTTACGTAACCCTTAATATCCTTCCCTAACAAAAATCCTATCAATCTCAGCTTTGAAATTCTCAATTGCCCTTGCCTCAACAGCATTTTGGGGGAGAGTTTTCCAGATTTCCACTACCCTTTGTGTGAAGAAGTGCTTTCTGACATCATCCTGAACGGCCTAGCTCTAATTTTAAGGTTATGCCCCCTTATTCTGGACTCCCCCACTAGTGGAAATAGTTTCTCTCTATGTACCCTATCAACGCTTTTAATCATCTTAAACACCTTAATTAGATCACTCCTTAAGGGAGTACAAGTCTAGTCTATGCAACCTGTCCTCATAATTTAACCCTTTTAACCCCGGTATCATTCTGGTGAATCTGCACTGCATCCCTCTCCAAGGGCAATATATCCTTCCTGAGGTACCATGCCCAGAAATGAACGTAGTAAATGGGGTCTAACCAGAACTTTATATAACTGTAACATAACTTCCAGCCCCCTTCAGATAAAGGTGAACATTCCATTAGCTTTTTAAATTATTTTTTGTACCTGACTTCTAGCTTTTAGTGATTTCTGTATTTGGACCCTTAAATCTCTCTGCTGTTCCATAGTTTTCAGCTTCTCATAATTTAGAAAATACTCTGATCTGTCTTTCTTGGGTCCAAAGTGGATGACCTCACACTTTCCCACATTAAACTCCATCTGCCACAGTTTTGCCCACTCACATAATTTAACAGTGCCCCATTGCAACTTTCTGCTCCCATCTACACTATTGACTACCATCTAACTTGGTGTTGTTAGCAAATTTGGATATATGGATCTCTATTCCTTCTACTAAGTCATTTATAAATATAGTGAAAAGCTGAGGCCCCAGTACAGATTCCTGGGGGACACCACTAGTCACATCCTGCCAATTGGAGTATATACCCATTATCCCTACTCTCTGTCTCCTACCTCCTAACCAATTCCCTACCCATGCCCATCCTCCAAGTCCATGTGCACTCATTTTTGTTAACAGTCTCTTATGTGAACCTTACTGAATGCCTGCTGGAAGTCCATATACATTCCCTTATCTACCATGTTCATTCCCTCCTCAAAAAATGAAACTAGGTTCATTAGACATGACTTGCCCATTACAAATCCATGCTGGCCCTCTCTCATCAACTTCTATAAGTCGCTCTGTCCCTAATAAGAGATTCTAGTAACTTCCCCACAATAGACATTAGACTAATAGGCCTACAATTTCTTGGTTTATCTCTCTTGCCCTTCTTAAATAGTAGAGTAACATTGGCAATTTTCCAATCCAAGGTGGCAATTCCTGAATCAAGAGTGTTTTGGAGAATCATGACTAGAGCAACTACAATTTCCTCACCTACTTTTAATACCTTGGGGTGGCTCCTGCAGATTTGTCTAGCTTTAGTCTCATTATTTTCTACATCACCATTTGTTTTGTACTTGTATTAAATCTAGGAAGTTCCCCCCCCCCCCCCCATGATTTATTTTTACTTTTCCTCTTATCTCTGGTACTTTCCCTCATCCTCTATAATTGAAGACTGATACAAAGTAAGTATTTAGCAAGTCTGCCATTTCCTGATTTTTCAATTACAGTATTCACCTGCATTTGTCTTTAAGGGGCCCACATTACTCTTAGCCACCCTCTTTCTCTTAATATACTTGTAAAAATCCTTTAGTGTTGTACTTGATATCCCTCAAGTTTTTTCTCGTATTCCTTTTTTGCAGCTCTTACTACTTCCTTTCTGTTCTTTATATCTGTCCCAGTCCTGGGGGATCCCTACTGTTCTTTGCATTCATATAAGCCCTTTCTTTTAGTTTTATACTGTCCCTCACTGACCAAGGTTGTTTAATTACACAATTGGAGCTTTTGCGCTTTAGGGATATGTATAGGTCTTGTATTCAACCAAATACTTCTTTGAACACCTCCCACTGTTCATCTGTTAATAGTTCTGCCGAGTCTATTATGGTCAATTTCTGCCTCATCCCTCAAGTTTTGCCTCACCCAAATTTAAAACCTTTAGTTCATGACTTGCCCTTCTCCCTCTCAAATTCAATCAAATGATTTTGATTTTACATTTGAGGAAAGGTGGTAAGTTCTGCCTGATCAGCGACCTTTTGGGAAGATGCGTTGTGCTGACTTCTGGTGGTTGGTTTGAATGTAGGAGGTTCGATCTGTGGTCTGTTGGGAATGGAGGAATGCAGCTATATGGTTGTGCTGCATCCATTTGATCTGTGGTAAATTAATAGGGTATGAGGCCTTGTGCTGGTGACTCTGTATCTGTCAGCTTTCCCACCCAACCTCTTTTATACCACGTGTAAATTCACTCTGATTAGAAACGTTTTACTCCAAATGAAATATGGCCTAATCCATGCCCCTTAATGTAGATGAACCTGGTCTATACCCGAGTGCCACTTAAGACTTGTATACCACAGCTTTTAAATTTATACTACGAATTTATAACATCTGAATTTAAAGTATTACCAAAGCTGAACTCAATGTCTGAATTTACCCAAATGTTCATTCTTACTGTGTCGTCAACTTGAGATTTCCTCCTTTTGGAAAACAGCGAAGGCCTGAAACCACAGATGGTGCTATCAGACTGCTAGAAATCAGGCGGGTGGGACAGAGCTGTGCAAGCTGTGTAAATCTAGCCTAGAATGCCTCCGACTAGTTGGGTGGGGGTGGGAAATAATTGGAGGAGAGGCAGAGATCTGGTGCAGCAGCAGAATATAAAATACGCTGGCGCTTAAAGGGGTAATGACAGAACTGGAGGAAGTGGGCAACCTAGGTGAGAAGGATGGCTAACAGGGGCCAAAAGAGCAAGCAATCTCTAAATTTCTGCACCGTCAGGCTGACTAGCTTATTTCTGATCACCCACATTCCAAACCATGTACAGGGGCATCTCAAGGACTCCGTTTTCCAATCCCCCATGGCCTCGTTCCACCCTATCTCTAATCTCCTCCAGCCCTACAACCCTCAGAGATCTCTGCGCTCCTCCAATTCTAGCCTCTTGCGCATCCCCGATTTTCATTGCTCCACCATTGGCGGCCGTGCCTTCAGCTGCCTCGGCCCTAAACTCTTGGAATTCCCTCCCTAAACCTCTCCGCCTCTCTATCCTCCTCTTGAACAAGCTTTTGGTCACCTGTCCTAATATCTCCTTATGTGGCTCAGTGTCAAATTTTGTTTGATAATGCTCCTGTGAAGCACCTGGAGACATTTTACAATGTTAAAGGTGCTATTTAAATATAAGTTGGTGTTGTTATGAACTCAACCATTTTCAGGTATGACAAGTCATGCAGGTAACTTATTCCTCTTCTACAGGCTAAGATTGTCTGCTTGCGATTCTGGTGTGCATGGTGGAGTTTTGGGGACAGCAGGTTTTGCCCTCATTATCACATCGTTGTCATACATGGACTGCTTTAGAGGTGGTTGCATCATCTACCAGCACCCAATTCTACTGGAATTTAGTGTGTATTTGTAGAACGGGTTGAACTCTTGCATATCCAACTTGCACCCCAAAATCCGACTCTCCCTCCCCCCCCCCCCCCCCAAAAAATGCTGGAACTATGCCACTTTTGCCCCCCAAAATTGAGGAATTTTGGGTTGAGTTTTGCATTTTCTTTTGTGACTTTTTGGGCTGATTAAGGTGGGAATGAAACATTTTTGCACCTGGTGTCAGTGGTGCACCAGCAGATTGGGTAATACACGGGAAGTAAAGCTCTCATGTCCTAATCCAGCACTGTATCTCATGGGAAGCACCAGTCCTATTATCTGAATTTTTCTGTGTCCTCATGCTGGCCATCCTTATGACCTCTGAATGGCAGAGTTTTCATGAACAGTTATTGTTATGGGAAATCCCCTGCCCTAAACCGAGACATTTGTCCCATTGGTTTGGATTTTTTGGGCTTGCATCGCAGAGTTGTAAGGACAGTGTGCTGCAGCTCTCCCTCTGTATTGTGCATTTTTCTGGTTGAAAAGTTGTTAATATTTGTGTGCATTGAAGCTTGGGCCTTTTTCTGAGCTGAATCATTTTATTTTGCTTTTCTGCTGCCAGCTATATGGAAGAGAGAAGAAATTACAAAAACTGGATCAGACTCAAAATATAACTGGTGTAATTATGGAATTACTGCCATTTTAAAGCAGGAGTGAAGCTGGATGGTGTGCTGGAGCTGTGAAGTAAGACCAGCATTCACACGAAAAGTAATTTCTATTTTAGCTTGTTGCACTGTTCTCTTGGATTAATCTTGTTTTTCTGCAACATGATCATGCCAGTTTTAATGAAAGATTATACCACAACATTAATCTGTCTTTCTCTTTCAGATGCTGATTGATCTGTTATGTGTTCCCTCTATTTTCTGTTTTTAGTTATTATCTTGGTTCATTTGATGTCCTCCTGCTAACATCGGCAAGAAGAACGTAATGCTGGAATAATGTGCGAATATAAAGAGGGAATAATGACATTAAGGAACTATCATCAGTCTACAGCTACTGTGGCACGGCCTCCAATATGGCTGCCAACACACCTTCAATTTATCATGTGATTAAGATAGCCTTGAAACCATTGTCACCAATGTATATAATCACTCTCTATTTTTAAATTATTTTTCTTTGAAAATTATCACTTATCTATAGGTCTGGCCTTGCTTTCGCACCTCTGAGACAGGGAGATGTTGAGACATAGAGAACAAGAAGATTCCATGTTTAATCCCTGGTCTATGCTGAGTTAGTCAATCTCTGCTGCCGTAGCATTAGGGGGCTACAATTGGGCTTTGTGCCGTGTTTGGGGGGAGGGGGGGGAATTATTAACCAGTTACTGCTGCAGAAAGTGTACGTGGATGGTGGGATGGCACTGTGGTCAAATAATTTGTTGGTATTCACTTTCCAGGCTTGGTGTTAGCTTGGCTGCACATTTGCCTGGAGTTAGAAGGCTATAGGCCCTGCAAAGAAGAGCAGGGAGTTCTTCTGGTGTCCTGGTCAATATTCCTCTCTCCACCACCACCAAAAACAGACAAACTGGTCATTCAGCAGTGTAATTCATTCTATCTGAAATGCTTTGGGAAGTCTTGAGAAATTTGATATTTGGGCGAGGCAGTGGCTGATGATGTTCATGGAACTATAGCCTAAGTATGAGATTTTATTGTTTTTTTTAATTAAATGTATTATTTCTCATTTTTCTCTCCTGCATATGCCTTTAATTAAAAAAAATGAGCAACATGATTAGGCTTTCTCTTCCCCACAGCTGGAGGGAAATTGGGCAGGTGAGTCACTGGGCCATTACTGCTTACTTCGCAACAGCTGGCTTGCTAATAACATTAAAGATGGCTCGGACCAGGTTGGACGGCTGTGCTTGTGGTAGGGAGTGGTCTCAAAAGAAGAGGATAGCAACCGGAAAAAAACCTTTACAAATAACTTTGCTTTTCATCATTTCTATTGTTCTTCAGAAGAGATTTGCTGCTGGTATGGAATAACTTTGTTACATGCAGTGGTTGGCTGAGGACGAAGCTCTGATGTTAGCTATCACCAGCTTTGATGTGAGTCAGGCAGACAGCTGTGGAAACCTGGGGTTGGATATAGCTGCTTTCTGCTCTGGTGCGAATAAATCTCCATAAATGGAAACTGCAGAGAAGGGCTATGAGAACTAAAAAAATACTCATTAATGTGGGACTGAATAATTTTACAAACAATTGTACGACGCTAAATGTATGAACCTGGCATTGAGCAAAAACAAAAGTCGTGGAAAAATAGTAGAATGTGAATGCCGTACTTGAGCAAAGTTTCTCCAAGATCCTGCTGGAAAACACAAGTAAAACATGATCCAAACATCCAGGAGAGGACAAAGTGGATAGGTTATCTACCTTGGTAGAATTGACTTAATTCTTCCAATTGGCAGAACAGGCTGGAGGGGCTGAATGCCCTCCTCCTGTTCCTATGCTGTTCTTATACTTTATCATAGTGGAATGGTGAGAATTGTCATGGGTGGTATCATTCTTTCAAAAAAAAGTGTTGAATTTAAAATGGCTTTCCACTT
Organism: Squalus acanthias; assembly: GCA_030390025.1. Lineage (NCBI taxonomy): Eukaryota > Metazoa > Chordata > Chondrichthyes > Squaliformes > Squalidae > Squalus > Squalus acanthias. The sequence goes on along the minus strand of CM059426.1, from coordinate 5,108,964 downwards.
TGAGATATTAACTCCGTCACAAATTACACAACCAATTTCAGTTTTTCTTTTTAAGAAAATAGATATAACTGAATACATCATGCTAACCTTTTCAGTCTGTTGGGTGGGAGCTTGGATAGGATATCATTGAAATGGAGATCTTACCGAAGTAATCTTTAGCTATTAACTACCACATACTTCAGATTCGAATTCAGAATGGTAGACCTACCCTTAAGCGAATACCAAAGCTCAGCCTGTAACTCACTGGATGAGGATCTCTAATCTAGTGAGAAACGGTACAGGATAAAATCAGAAACTTTAGTCAAAACTAATTAAATGCCTAAATCAGAAATGCAAACCTATCTCTTCAGATATTGTGCATTGAGGATTTACTATTTTGTTTCAAAGTTCCAGCTCTTGCAGTATTTATCTGTCAAAAGTTATGGGGTAACTTTAAATAGATTCATAGAATCCTAGAAACTTAACAGCACAGAAGGAGGCCATTCAGCCGGTCATGCCTCTTTGAAAGAGCAGTTGTGCTTAGTCCTACACTAACTTATTGTCTGTAACCTTGTAAGTTCCTCATCCTCAAACACCTGTCCAACTCCCTTTTTAAAATTATTTATGGAATCAGCTTCCACCACCTTTGCAGGTAGAGCGTTCCAGATCCCAAAAACTCAGTGGAAAAAAATTCTCATCTCATCTCCCCATTAGACCTTTTGCCAATAATTTTAAATCTATGATCTCTGGTTATTGACCCACTTGCCAAAGGGAATAGTTTTTCTCTATCTACTCTATCAACTTCACAACCTCTATTAGGTCACTTCTTAACCTTCTCTGTTCCAAGGAGAACAGTCCTACCAACCTCTCCTCATAACTGAAGTCCCTCATCCCTGGTAACATCCTGTTTAACCTCCTCTGTACCCTTTCTAAGGCCGTTACATCTTTCCTGCAGTGTGGTGCCCAGAACTGTCCACAATACTTTAGCTGAGGCCTAACTAGTGATTTATAAAGTTCTAGCATGACCTCTGCTTTTATATTCTATGCCTCTATTTATAAAGCCAAGTAACCCATATGCTTTTTCTGCCACCTTTAAGGATGTGTGTATATGGACAGGTCTCTCTGCTCATCTACACTTTTCAAAATCGTGCCATTTATAGTATACTGTCTTTCCATATTAGTCCTCCCAAAGTGCATCACTTTACACTTCTCCGCACTGAACTCCATCCTGAAGTCTACAACTATCCTCAGCATTATCTACTACGTTGTCAAGTTTTGTGTCATCTTCAAACTTTATAATGCTGCTTCCTACACCCGAATCTAGGTCGTTTATAAAAATTGCAGCGTGTAATGGACCCGAAACTGACCCTTGGAACACCACTAGAAATCACCTCCCAGTCAACACGGTGGCATAGTGGTTAGCACTGGTGCCTCACAGCGCCAGGGACCCGGGTTCGAATCTGGCCTCGGGTGACTGTCTGTGTGGAGTTTGCACATTCTCCCCGTGTCTGCGTGGGTTTCCTCCGGGTGCTCCGGTTTCCTCCCACAGTCCAAAAATGTGTGGGTTAGGTTGATTTGGCTATGATAAATTGACCCTTAGTGTTAGGGGGGGATTAAATATGTGGGGTTACAGGGATAGGATGGGATATGTTAGGGGGAATTAAATACTTGGGGTTACGGGGATAGGGTGGGATATGTGTCGGTGCAGGCTCGATGGGGATTCTGTGTGAGAAAGCAGGGACAGGGTACTGGATTTGGATTGCAAAATACTGCGGATGCTGGAAATCCGAAATAACAACAGAAAACACTGGAAAAACTCAGCAGGCCAGGCAACATCCGTGGAGAGAGAAAGAGAGTTAACGTTTCAGGTCGATGACCTCAGCTCCAATCGCATTTATATTTTATTTTATCCACCCTTTTATTTGTCCCCCCCCCCACCTTTTTTTTTCTCCTAGAAGCTGGCAGCTGTCCTTCATTCTGCCAGTGGATTTCACACTTCATTCAGCCTTAATCTGTCACATTAACACTACCTCTAGCCTTGCATATCTCTTAATGTCTCTGAATGTCTCTTCATCTCCCCCTTTGTTCCTTTATCCCCTCCCCCTTCTCCCAGCTTTACCCTGGCCTTAAATCTATTTGATTTCCGGCTCTTCCCAGTTCTGATGAAAGGTCATCGACCTGAAACGTTAACTCTCTTTCTCTCTCCACGGATGTTGCCTGGCCTGCTGAGTTTTTCCAGCGTTTTCTGTTGTTATACTGGATTTGGATGATCAGCCATGATCGTATTGAATGGTGGAGCAGGCTCGACGGGCCGAATGGCCTACTCCTGCTCCTAGTTTCTATGTTAGTCTGAAAAACATCCATCCACCACCACCACCCTGTGCATCCTGTCATTGAGCCAATTCTATTTCCATACCACCACTTTCCCCTTAATTCAATGGTGTTCCATCTTCTTAACAAGCCGTTCCAAATTAAGGTTTATTTATCCCTGATAATGGTTTCCAATAACTTCTTCACCACCGATGTTAGGCTGACTGGTCTGTAGTTTCCTGGTTTATCCCTCTCCCTTTCTTGAACAGTGGTGGTATAACATTAGCAACCCTCCAATCCTCTGGCACTACTGTATCCAATGAGGATTGAAAGATTGTGACCAATGCCTCTGCTATTATCTTTTCTTTTTTCAGGAACCTAGGATGTATTCTATCCAGACCAGGTGACTTACCAACTTTCAGTAATGCTAATCTTTTTAGTACGTCCTCTCTTACTATCCTGTCCATAACTTCCCTCTCTATTAGTGTAACCTTCACATCATCCACTTCCTTTGTGAAGACAGTTGCAAATCATTTAATACTTTAGCCAAGTCCTCTGCCTCTACATGAGGAATTCCTATTGGGTCCTTAATAGGTGCAACTTTTTCCCTAGCTAACCTCTTCAACTTTATATGTTTATAAAATGTTTTAGGGTTCAATTTAATGCCTGCTAATCTTTTCTCATAACCACTTTTTGCCTCCCGTATTAACTTTCAATTCCCTCCTGTACTTTCCATAAACTTCCTGATAATTAACTGAATCTTGCTCCTGATATTTGTCACAAATCAAGCCAAATTTGTGTGTTTTTATTTTAACTTTTATTTCCTTTGTCATCCATGGCGCATTAGCTTTGGATGCTTTACCTTTTCCCTTCAAAGGAATATGCTCAGTTTGTACATGAACTCTCTCTTCCCTGAATGCCTTCCATTGCTCAGTTACTGCTTTACCCTGCAATCGTCTTTTCCAATCTACCTGCGCTAGGACCCTTCAAGTGACTGAAATGAGCTCTTCCCCAGTTGAGAATTTTTACCTTCAATATTTTCTGGTCTCTTTCCATAATTACTCTAAACCAAATTCTGTTGTGGTCACTGTTAGCTAGATGATCTACTGTAACACACTCCACTTGCCCTACTTAGCTTCTCAGAACCAGATCCAACACTGTTTCCTTCCTTGTTGGACTGGAGACATGTTAAATCAAGAAAGTTCTCCTGTACATATCAGAAATTCCTCTCCTTCCCTACCCTTAGCATTGTTTTTTACCAGTCTATATTTAGGATAAATTAAGTCTAATATTACTACTCTATTTTTGTTACACTCCTTTGAAATTTGCTCATCTATCTCCTGTTTGGAGCTCTATATATAAAAAAAAACCTCCCAGCAGCATAACAGCTCCCCCTCTGTTCCTTAACTCAAGCCAAATAGATTCAGCCCTAGAACCATCTAGTATATCCTTTCTATTTGTGTCAGCTCTGGCTCAGTGGGTAGCACACTCACCTCTGAGTCAGAAGGTTGTGGGTTCAAGTCCCACTCCAGGGACTTGAGCACATAAAGCAAGGCTGACATTCCAGTGCAGTGCTGAGGGAGTGCTGCACTGTCGGAGGTGCCGTGTTTCGGATGAGACGTTAAACCGAGGCCCCGTCTGCCCTCTCAGGTGGACGTAAAAGATCCCATGGCACTATTTTCGAATAAGAGCAGGGGAGTTATCCCCGGTGTCCTGGCCAATACTTATCCCTCAACCAACATAACAAAAACAGATTATCTGGTCATTATCACATTGCTGTTTGTGGGACCTTGCTGTGCGCAAATTGGCTACCGCGTATCCTACATTACAACAGTAACTCCACTTCAAAAATACTTCATTGGTTGTAAAGCGCTTTGAGACGTCCGGTGGTCGTGAAAAGCGCTATATAAATGCAAGTTTTTCTTTCTATTTAGAACTAACATCATCCTTAATCAATACTGCCATGCCCCCTCCTCTTTATCATTCCTCAATACTTGGTAACCAGGAATATTAAGAACCCATTCGAGCCTTGTTTGAGCCATGTCTCTGTTAACGCAACCACATCATAATCCCATGTGGCAACTTGTGCTTGCAGCTCACCAACCTTATTAGTTACACTATGGACAATGATGTACAATTTAATACCTCCTTCGTCACTTGCTATTTTCCTCAATCTGGTCCCTGCAGTTTTTGGGATATTTTCTAATTTTACTACTGCTCCTTTCTGGTTCCCCTCCCCCTGCCAAATTAGTTTAAACCCTCCCCAACAGAACTAGTTAACCTCTCAGCAAGAACCGTGGTCTCGGCTCTGTTCAGGTGCAACCAGTCCATCTTATACAGATGCCCCTTCCCTCAGAACCGGTCCCAATGCCCTAAGAGTCTGAAACCCTCCCTCCTGCACCACTTCTCCAGCCACGCATTTACCTGCACTACGTTCCTGTTTCTATATTCACTAGCATGTAGCACTGGGAGTAGTCCTGAAATGACCACCTTTTGAGGTCCTGTTTTTTAATCTTTTTCCTAGCTCCTGAGAATCTGCCTGAAGGACCTCAACACTTTTTCTACCTATGTCATTGGTTACAACATGGACCACAACTTCTAGCTGTTCCTCTTCCCCTCGCAGAATGTTCTGCACCCGCTCGGTGATATCCTTTACCCTAGCAACATATCATTTGGGAATCTTATTTGGGGTTACAAAAATGCCTGTCTATGCCCCTATCAACCCCCTATGGTTACTGCATTTCTGCTCTTCCCCCCCCCCCCACCCCCGTGTGCAGTCAAATCTCCCGCAGTGCCAGGGGTTTGATTCTTGCTGCATTCTTCCAAGGCGTTGTCGTCGCCCTCCCCGGTATTCAAAACTTAACGGTTAGCGAGTGCCATTGGCATTGAGGATTCCTGCACTACCTGTGTCTTACTCCATCCTGTCTGGTGGTCACCCACTCCCTCACCTCCTGCATCTTTTGTGGCAGTGGGGTGACCACCTCCTGGAACGTATGGTCCAGGAAACTCAGACCCCTGGATGCACTGCAGTGACACCAGACGCTCCTTGCTTCCTGCACACATGGTTATCCAGGACGCATGAAGTGTCCTGGAGTTCCCACGTAGAACAGGATGCGCATGCATTCTCTCTCTCCCTTAGGCAGTCCCTCGGAACCAAGGATGACTTACTTCCACACTAAAAATGAGTTCTCAGGTGACTGATGAGTCCAATGCGGGACCTACAGTCTCTGTCACAGGTGGGGCAGACGGTGGTTGAAGGGGCGGCTGGGTGGGGTGCTTGGGTTGACGTGCGCTCCTTCCACTGTTTGCGCTTGGCTTCCGCTTGCTCCCGACGAAGAGACTCGAGGTGTTCGGCACCTTCCCGGATGCTTCTCCTTCACTTTGAGTGGTCTTGGGCAAGGGATTCAGGTGTCGGAGGGGATGTTGTACTTTTTCAAGGAGGCTTTGAGGGTGTCCTTGAAGCACTTCCTCTGCCCACCTGGGGCTCTCCTGCCGTGTCGGAGCTCAGAGTAGAGCGCTTGTTTTGGGAGTCTCGTATCGGGCATGCGGATGATGTGGCCTGTCCATCGGAGCTGATCGAGTGTGGTCAAAGCTTCGATGCTGGGGATGTTGGCCTGAGCGTGAACACTGACAATGGATTTGCAGGATCTTGCGGAGGCAGCATTGGTGGTACCTCTCCAGTGCTTAGAGGTGCCTGTCTCTGAAGCATACAGGAGGGTGGGAATCACTACTGCTCTGTAGACCATGAGCTTAGTGCTGGGTTTGAGGTCCTGGTCTTCAAACACTCTCTTCCTCAGGCAATGTTGGACTTCATCATCGACGTCTGCCCTTGTTGACAGTAGGCTCCCGAGGTATGGAAAGTGGTCCACATTGTCCAAGGCCTTGTCGTGGATTTTGATAATCGGGAAGCAGTACTGTGTGGCGGGGGCAGGTTGGTAGAGGACCTTTGTCTTACGGATGTTTAGTGTAAGGCCTATGCTCTCGTACGCTTCGGTGAAGGTGTTGACGATGGTTTGGAGTTCGACCTCCGAGTGTGTGCAGACGCAAGCGTTGTCTGCGTACTAATTCGATGACAGAGGATGGGATGACCTTGGATCTGGACTGGAGGCGTCAGAGGTTGAACAGTTTCCTGTTTGTTCTGTAGATTAGCTACACTCCAGCGGGGAGCTTACTGAGGGTGAGATAGAGCATTGCAGCAAGGAAGATCGAGAAGAGCGTTGGTGCGATGACACAGCCTTGCTTGACCCCGGTCCGTACGTGAATTGGGTCTGTGGTGGATCCGTTGGTCAGGATCACGGCTTGCATGTCGTCGTGAAGCAGGCGGAGGATGGTGACAAACTTTTGAGGGTAGCCGAATTTGAGGAAACTCCTCTGTAATTACCGCAATCGGACTAGTCACCTTTCTTGAAGATGCATGCGCATGCATTGGGACTCTGCTGGACTGTCATGGTAGTCAATCCTATGATCTCTAAATCACTGAGACCCTGACCACAAACAGTAAACTGAACTCTCAAAATCTAAGACACTGAGAAACTGACCTATAAAACTCAGAGACCTCAAAGGCTACTAAAAAAGTTAACTAAAAACACTGGAATTGATATCTATGAATCGAAAACACAATGGAAATTACCATCAAGTGAAAAAACAATTTAATGAAACAAACTAACACCTGCCTGTTACCCACCAATTCCGCTCCCTCCACAGCTGTGACATCACTCTGAAATTCTTTGTGTTCTGCGTTCAGCTCGTGCTCTGACTTGCCCTCAGGCTCGCTCTCTCTGACTCTCCCACTTTTATCTGCTGGCCTCTCACAGTTCCCCTTCAGGCTCACTCTCCGCTCTCACTGGCTCTCTGCCGCCGGTTCTCCCGCTTTTATCTGCTGGCCTCTCGCACTGTTGCCCCTCAGGCTCGCTCGCTCTCATTGGCTCTCTGCCACCAGTTCTCCCACTTTTATCAGTTGGCCACGTACTGTTTCCCCTCAGGTTCGCTCGCTCTGCTCTCAGTTGTTGAAGAATTAACTTTATAAAGCAGGGCACAGGAAACTAGTAATTTTTAACTGGTTCAAAGTATTCTATCCCTGCTCAAAGCAGTTAGCTGTAACAACTTGCATTTATATAGCACCTTGAACATACCAAGGTGCTTCACAAGAGTATTGATCCATCTATCACACCTATCCACACTATTCCCTTGGTGCATTTCTAATAACCCTAAATCCCATTTCTTGACCAGAACCTGTCGAGTTCCTCCTTGAAGTTCATTAAAGTTTTTTGTTCCTCCACCCATGCCAGCAATCTGTTAAAGAAAAGAAAGAATTTAGGACATCCAAAACTGCTTTACTTCCAGTGAAGTACTTTTGAAGTGTGGTAACATAACAAAACTCGTTACCATGGATCAAACCCTCTTTGCACCCTTTTACTCCAACATCCTTGAGGAGTGCTTTACTGCTCTGCTTTATTCTTCGCCGTTTCCTCGTGATCCTTGTTTGAAACTGTTGTTTCTTAAAATTCCTCAGCCTATCTTTATAGGTCTCCCTCTCCTGAACATTAAATATTTTTGTATGCTTTCTCTTTCTTCCTAATGCCATTTACAACTTTGTTAGTAAGTCAAACTGGTCTTACTCTTTTTATTCTGTTCCTATTTTGGGGATAAATTTCATTTGCATCTTAAAACTATCCCTTTGAAACTATTCCACTTGGCTTCCAGTATTTTTTCCCATACCCTTAAAGTTCATTTAAAATGTAGCTTTTTAAATTGGCTTCCTTTTATTTTCTACCCTCATCCCAAATATTCCCTTCCTGCTACTTTGCTTATTGTTCCTTCCTCGTGTTAGAACTGAAACTAAATCCAATATTGCATTATCCCTTGTGAAATCCTCACTATCTGCATTATGATGTAAACTGTAACATGCACAAGAAAACCAATGAGAATTCTACTGTGGTCTGGACAAGCAGTTTGTCTTGATAGAGAAACCACATCAGAGTGAGTCTAAGTAAAGAATGAGTTATTAAGACTAGTGGTTAACATAAGAACATAAGATGTAGGAGCAGGAGTAGATCATTTGGCCCCTCGAGCCTGCTCCGTCATTCAATAAGATCATGGCTGATCTGATCTTGGCCTCAACTCCACTTCCCTGCCAGCTCCCCATAACCCTGGACTCGCTTACCTTTTGAAAAATCTGTCTATCTCCACCTTAAATATATTCAATGACCCAACCTCCACAGCTCTCTGGGGAAGAGAATTCCAAAGATTCACGACCCTCTGAGAAGAAATTCTTCCTCATTTCGATTTAAAAGGGTTCTGCTGTTAGTGTGACAAAGATGGTGAGTAACTTTATTTTAGAGAGAAAGGTAAATGTTTTCTTGTAATAACTCTTAGGTTTTCATAGCCCATGGAGGCTGGTCTGCCGCCATAGACTGGAAGATGGAGAAAGCTCTGCTGCGGGTTATGATAGCACAGTGATTATGTTACTGGACTAATGAGCCAGAGACGTGAATTCAAATCCCACCATGGCAGCTGGGGGAATTTAAATTCAATTAAATAAATCTGGAATAAAAAGCTAATGTCAGTAATTGTGAACATGAAACTACCGGATTGTCGTATAAACCCATCTGGTTCACTAATGTCCTTTTAGGGAAGGAAATCTGTTGTCCTTACCTGGTCTGGTCTATATGTGACTCCAGTCCCACACCAATGTGGTTGACTCTTAACTGCCACAAAGCCGTCTAACAGCACTGTGGGAGTACCTTCACCACATAGACTGCAGTGTTTCAAGGCGGCGGCTCATCACCACCTCCTTAAAGGCAGTTAGGGATGGGCAATAAATGCTGGCCTTGCCACAGACAACCACATCTCGTGAACAAATTAAAAAAAAACTGAGGCTGTTCTAGAAGAAAGGTACATTCCTAGGCACTAGTCAGTCCTAATAGCAACCAGTAATGGTTTTCCTGGTGGTTGGAGATTGGCCCGGATTTTGTGGTCAGCAGTGAAGGAACGGTGCTTGCCTTTGACCTCAAAAGCTGCCCACAAAGTTTAACAAGCTCTACAGTGCAGACTCCCTGTTCCAATGTCAGTTTGTATTTGGTGCCTTCTACAGGGCATCTGTGGCGTCCAGGAACTGGGCAGACAGCAGGCAGGCTCATCAACCAGTTTGAAGAATTCTCAGACGGCAAAGCAGCAAGTGAAAAGCAGGGAATATAAATCACATTTAAATCATTGTACAGAAAGCAAAATAACAGATGGTATTACAGGAGAAACTTAAATAGCAAAATACAAACTTTAAAAAATCAGCAACTTTTAAATTTCCTTGAGGGAATGAAACTCCACAGTTGTAAAGTTAATTTTTCAGAGCCAGAGAGCTTGTTCAGCAGTAATTATGACTTAGTATGCCATTTAAAAACTCAGTTACTCCTGATTGAACAAGGCTTAAATTTTTCATCAGTCTTTACAGTGAGAATAATGGGCAATTAGTTAGTTTATGTTGACGCCAAATCAATGATTTCTATGTTGATTCCATCTGCGAAAACTGCAACAGCACCCTGTGGAGAAGCAGGGTATCCAACAACAAATTCCAGATTTCCGTGTTTAATGGCGCATGTGCGGATGCCAGAAGTTGCGGTTAGTTTTACCCAGTAATAACAGCAAGCGCTGACTGCCTTGCTGTTATTAGTACTGCAAATTCCAAGCCAATACCTTTGCAGCACCTAGCAGAATGAAGAAATTTGAAAAAAGACCAGTTCTCCTCCTTCAAAAACTTAAAACTACTTACAAGTGTTACAATCCAGCAGCAACCTTACCTGTGGTTATAGGTAGACTATAGCCCACAACCCATGATCAGATGGGTTCAAATCTATTATCTGCAAACTTTCTCCCTTGTATTGAAGGTAGAGGATGCTGGATTAGGCCACATTTAACCCTATACCTGGAACAAAAAAAGGTCAGTGCATCAACCAAGTAGGATTGGTTGCATAGTTGAGCATGTTGAAGCCGCCAATCAAGTGAAGTTAAATGTGCAGCATAAAACTTCACAACTTTTTTTTCCTCCAGGGAGGACATAAGACAATGCCAATCTTTTAAATTCACAAGAATGAAGATGTTTCACATGCAGGTGAAAGGGGGTAGTGTACTGGAGCAAAGGACATCATGGGCGATTCCCGAACAAAACAAGTACTATTCTGACTTTTAAAAGTCTTGTGTATGCAAATATAGAGCTGCTCAGTTGGAAAATACTGGCGTGCCCAGTACAGCCTGGAAGTACACAGGCTAAACTCATCCCTCACTGTATGGTTCACTGACCTTGAGAGCTAGAATCACCCCAGCATGCAAGTAATAATGAACATCAATAATATAATTACCTAGACAGGCAATATATTCCAAATAAATCTGACTTTGCTACCATCTTCCTATGTGCACAAGTCAGAGTTCCTTCTTGCAAGTTTGTCTCTCCTTCCCCTTTTATTGATCTGTGTCAAGTGCAGTCCTCAGGCAAGTGAGCAACTTTGTCCCAGGCATCTGTCAATGCCTAATCAAGAGGTCAAGCTGCAACTTCTGTAGTCCCTTACTCCTTTCCTCTGGGAAGAATAAAGTTTATAATAAATAAGGGGTTGCTAGCTATTTCAATGGACTATATATAATTTTCACTATCACACACATTACCTAAATCTATCGCATAAGGAAAATAAATTACCTTAAAAGTTCAAACATTCGGTTAAGTTAATCTACTTGCTGAAATTACTCAAGCACAAACCACAGAACACTAACATTGGTCAACTGAGTGAATGCATTAAATAATAGGCATTCTAGTTGAAGTAATATTCGCTACTGGACAAATATGGTGTAAATAAGGGGAATGGGAATACCTCTCTGGGGAGTCACTTTCCCATCTCAGTTAGATACTTGTCAATTATCAATGTCTTCTGTCAAGTCAATTTACAACCCAAAACCATCCCACAAATGTAACGGTGCCAAATACCTTGTGAAAATCCAAATCAGTTATCTTCAGTGTACAACTCAGCTGCCAATCTTTTAACTTTCTCAAAGAATTCCAGCAGAAGTAAATCACAATCTATATTAGAAATGTATTTAAAGTAGAGTGGATCTTCTCAAAACTTTTTAACTGCATCAGTGGTGGAAGTTAACTGCTGCATGTACTAACAGTACAACCTCCACCCTCCCGTTGGAAATTGAGAGGCTGTTGTAATGGCCAGTGTTGGATTGTTAAAAGCCTGGACACAGCCTGTGATAAATTATAGAATCGTACAGCAAAGGTGGTCATTCGGCCCAATGTGCCTGTGCTGGTTCTTTGAAAGAGCTATCCAATTAGTCCTACTCCTATGCTCTTTCCCCATAGCCCTGCAATTTTTTCCCCTTCAAAGTATTTATCCAATTCCCTTTTAAAAGTTACCAGTGAATTTGGTTCCACCATGCTTTCATGTAGTACGTTCCAGATTATAACAACTCGCTGCATAAAAAGAATTCTCATCTCCACTGGTTCTTTTGCCAGTTATCTTAAATCTGAGACCTCTGGTTACCGATCTTATTGCTAGTGGAAACTGCTTCTCCTTATTTACTCAATTAAAACCCCATATACATTTGAACACCTCTATTAAAATCTCTGCTTAACCTTCTCTGCTCCAAGAACAATCCCAGCTTCTCTAATCTCTACATAACTAACATCCCTCATCCATAGTACCATTCTGGTAAATCTCCTCTGCACCCTCTCCAAGGCCTTGACATCCTTCCCAAAGTGTGGTACCCAGAATTGGACACAATACTCCACCTGAGGCCTAACCAGTGTTTTATAAAAGGTTTAGCATAACTTCCTTGCTTTTGTACTTTATGCCTCTATAAAGCCAAGGATCCCATATGTTCTTTTTTAAACAGCCCTCTCACCTTGTCTTGCCCCACTGAAAGATTTGTGCGTAGATGCCCAGGTTTCTCTGTTCCTCCAAACCCTTTAGTTTATTTTGCCTTTTCTCATTCTTCCTTCCAAAATGCATCACTTCACACTTCTCTATTAAATTTTGTCTGCCACATGTCTGCCCATTTCACCAGTCTATGTCATCCTTAAGTCTGTTACTATCCTCCTCACTGTTTACTATATTTCTTAGCTTTGTGTCATCTGCAACTTTGAAATTATGCCCGGTATACCCAAGTCCAGGTCATTAATATATAGTGAAGAGCAGTGGTCCTAACACCGACCTCTGGGGGACACCAAATCACACCTTTATGGTTGAGTTTGTTCTCAGCCACAAAAGTAAACTTCTACATTTAAATGATGGGTTACAATTCTAGGTAAGCAAGTCTTTTAATACAAAACTTCAAAAAATAAAATCTTGTTGAGGTGCACAGTGAAAAAAGCATACAGCAGCTTCAGTATGTAATGTCCCATCAATAAGACTATGAACTCAAGACACTTTTAATTGTTGCCTGGTTGTTGCTTAGATTTAAACATGTACAAACCAGTTGGAGAAATTATACTATATATTCAAGCTTATCTAAATCAACTGAAGTTCAAAATTCTCATTAGTACCAATTTTGCAAAATAGTCTAATTTTAACAGTTTCAACAGAGCTAAGGTCAAATGTGTTATAAAAGGGGGTGAAATTCGTCTAGTCAATAATGCAAACTGCGCTCAGTGAATTGGCAGTCCATGTTACATAGCGGCCAATTTGCTACAAGCACATTTTGTGCTACTGGCAAAGACCAATTTCACCCGTAAAACCTTTTGCGGTGGAAATTCGTCTGGGCCCATTTTCAGGCCCAGAATCGGCACTGCACAAGCAGCACGGACCCCAACTGCGACTCCTGCCTCCACAGGGACATTTTCCTAAAGAACTGACCTTTAGTTAGCAGCTGCAGAAGAATCCTAAGCAGGGAAAGCCCAACGCCTGCCCTGCTCATCGCTGCCCAATTTGAGAGAGATGATCTAAAACAGATGTTAGGCCCCCTACATATGTAAATGAGGGGCTAACATCTGTTTTAGGTGTCCATCATAGATACCTGATATGGCTCCCAAAATTGGGCCTCGTCGTGCCCGTTTTACGCCCGTAAAATACTTAGGCTCATGATTTCCCTATGCACTTACCCTCTTATAAGAACCCAAGACTTTTCCTAGTCAAAGTGAAGCAACTGCAACACAACTGCTTATAGAATGAACTCAACAGTCAGAAGCCATTTTTAACTCCTGAGCAAAAATCTTTCCTCAACAAAACCATATTGGTAGTTACTTAGTGCATCACCGTGATTCACATTGGCCCACATTTTCCACTATGAATAGACAGAAATTTAGTTGTTTCTCATGTCAATCCCACATTTACTCTTTTAACTAGGTGATAGATATTGGACATGAGACTTTGCATAGCCAATAGTAATCAATGAGTACCTGACAGGAAGTACACCCCTGTAGTCAGGCTTAGGCTTGCTTTATCAACATATGTCTCTAGTTTTGTAAAATCGGGCAGCCTGGCCAAGAAGTGTGGGCAAGTGGGTTTGAACAGCTGAAGCTGGCTTTTGAATACAAAAACCTTAAGACTGTTGAGTCCAATATTGTACAACAGGAGCTACTGGGATACTTTTATTCCTAAACTAATGAGTTCCCTGCAAACTTACTGCCATCAATTCACTTACAACTGGAGTCAAAAATTTGAAGTACTCTTCTCATGCATCTTATTCATTCTGCCCTCATCCGGTATCTTCAGAATCCAAAACTATTTTCAGGTTGCTGCTTTATACCTTTAGGGGTAAAATCTAAACACTATTCCATTGAGCTGACTACATACATGCAGCACTTAACTCAGTTTTCCACAATTCTCCAATTACTTACTATTAGTCTGTTTGCACTGCAAGTATAAACATATGTTTCAAGTGCACAATTATTTTATGTACTTAAAGTAACTGTACGTAATCAGACTATTACAAGTATACAAAATAGTTAACATGAGCTACCTCTCAACCATCCAGGAATGAGGAGCACCATCCTGAATATTTCCGCAGGGATGGAAAATGAAACTCATCAGGTTGTCGGCTGAAAAGTGCACAATGGAATTGAATTCAAAAGCCAGTTATTATTTGTGAATACTTTTATGTCGGGACTGGCTTGTTGCTTTAAAAAAAAACACGCTGAACTGTACTAGCAGTCACGGTGGGGGAAAAAAAACTATTTCACAGAGTTAGGACCATAGCAATAAAAAGTAATGTTCATCTAAACAGGTGGCAAAAGGACTGTTCAACCTTCGAATGTTGTACTCCATTCTTGTTGGTGTAGTGGCACAGTATGTGAATCTTCTCCCTGACAGTGTAGGCAGACATCTACAACTTAACGGACATTGTAGAAGGGAAAGGTTATGTTCCTTAATAACCCAACACATTTGTGTGAACCAGCAGTAGTGAATCTTCAGTTCTGGCTTTGCAAATTTACATTTTGTGCTCGGTGAATCTGAATTGCAAGTGACCCAAACTTCATCCCGTAAACTGAAATAAAAATTTCACAAAACAGCACACACTGACCTACAAGCAACGATACAACATGACAGAAAAAGGGAAATAGTGTATTGAGTCAGGGAGATGAAAACTCATACTAGCATCATCATTCAGCGATGGAACACATTCTATTTTAGTTTCGCAACAACCCCATGAATTTCATTTGTCATCCCTAAAGGAATTCGCAAGGTGGCAGCCACAGCTGCCAAATGAAGACACAGGTAATGTTGTAGGCAATATTCAATTACAAAATATGATAAAAAAAATATTTGCCAACATACCACTGTTTGTTGACGTGGTATAAATAAAAAATATCACTAAATCTGAAAGCTCTCCTGCTGTGGAATGGGCTACTCTTGGACCCCTGCTACAGCTACAGAAGAAGTATAATATATGGTGTACAAAAAGTTAAAACTAGAGGCTGAACTCTGCAAGCAGTGCTTTGAGCAAAGCAGAGTTAAATGATACATTTCTCAGATCTATAAACAGTTGGCTTTTTTTCTCATGATGTTGCAAAGACAAAAGTTTAAAAGCTACAGGAACCTCCAAAGGATGAACACAAAACAAAACTAGAGGAAACACATGAACACTAATCTAAAACATTTCAATTAAGGTGAACATGGTTCACAGTTTGGTACATATCTGACTAAACAGAACTTGTATTTGCTGTTATTACAGTTGGGTTTAAATAAAACTTGTCTGACCAGAATTTTTCCAGTAAAAGACCCAAAATTGCTGCATTTACTGGCTACAGTAATACAGTTTCAATCCCTGCGGTCACACATTTAAACAGTTCAAACAGCCCTGAAGAAAAGGTATTTTAAAACGCTGAACATGAGTGATTATCTATGCACTGCAATAAAGACCAGCAGAGTTACAAAAGGTACTGAACTATTAATGTAAACTACACTAACGCATACAAACACAATGAAGAGCAACTAATAGTGTCATTTCTTTCAGTATCATATTTCTAACACTTTTAATGACTGATAAATGCTATTAATTTCTAGTTTCAATCCCAATTTGTATTTTGGTCTTTTAAATCTACCTCCTATTTTCAATGTTTCATAGGAGGGATAGTTTCATCATAGATTCCCAGTGTTAATGTAATGCTGTGTAGTTTTGCTGTCCTGGTTACTGTGAGTTATGTAGCCACAGTCTTGAGTTATCAGTGCAGATGCAGTTAAGAACTGCTGGAGATGGCTCAGTGGAATCAAGAATGCCTTTTCCTGCAAACAGTTCTTGTATGATAAATTGTAAGGAGCGTCTGTGGTAGTATGCATCAATCAACATCAATTCCCAATAGTGTCTACAGTTCAAGTAATTCACTGTGCTTTTTCAACTGGCATATGATTGCTGGTTTTGGGGTTCTTGGACTCTGACTTCACTGTCTCGTTCAGAGAAGGATTGGTCTCCGGGTTTTTGCATCGTTCCAGAGGTTCCGCCATGTTGCAGTGGTCATGTTCGCAGCAGCAAGCACGCCCATCTAGTGTGGACCTGAACATTGTTCCTTCCTCATGATCCTTGCAAAAAGAGTTGGGGCAGAATTGGCAAAAAACAATGGAGGGTTTTCCACAGACATCACAGTGGTGCCATGGGCACTCCCACTTTCCTGAAACAATGGCAAAACATGAATTAGTGGTGGTGCACTGGTTACTAGCAATAGAATAAGTTACTTGATAAAAGTGTATTTCTATTTTTTGTTTAAATAACTCAAGTACACTTGGATATCCATTCTGTTCTAGAGATCATTTCAAAACAAAATCAGATACAACAGAAATAAAGCATTGCTGCTGATGCAAAACTGAGAAATACTTTCAGTACTTCAACAGACAAGAGGCGATAATCTTAAAGGATGCAAACAGGCTTGAAATGGAGGACGAGCACTGAATGATTACATCCTCCAAGTATTCACAAGGGAAGGCATGAGCAACATACCCTCCCCAAACAAACAGATTTAACAGGGCAAAATTAATGATTTTGATATAAATAAGATGCAAGCCCTAAAGGCTAAAAGAGCTATAAAGCAATACATTCCTGTGGTATTCATCCAGGAATGTTGAAGGAGACAGTGGAGGAGATTCGTGAGGCCAGCACAATTATTCAGGAGTTGCTGGACACTGGCGTGGTACCAGTAGACGGGAAACTAGCCAATATGGTGCCCGTATTTAAAAAAGGATAATAAACAAGACTCAGGCAACTACAAACACCTCAGTATTACTTCAACTGTGTGTAAAATAATGGAATTGATCAGGTGTAAACTTGAAGACTATCTGTATAATAACTCAGTAGACAGCAGTCAACGTGGACTCAGAAAGGGAAGATCCTGCCCGACCAACCCCTTGAATTCTGAGAGCGTGACATCCCAAGTGGACTGCGGCAAGTCTTACAACATTGCAACTAGACTTTCAGAAGGCATGTGACAAAGTTCCACATGAAAAGCCAAGCGCAAAGTGGTGGATATTCAGGTAATTTCTTGGCTATGGATAAGAAATTGGCCGAAGTGTAGAAAACAACAGGTAATTGTTCAAGGAATTATGTCGGGAGGGCGGGGATGAAAAAAGTACTGAGTGGGGTGTCCCAAGGCATTGGTCTTGGGACCATTACTGTTTCTGATTTACATCAATGACTTGGAATCAGAAACCAAATGCAAACTTGTTAAATTTGTAGTTGATACTAAACTAGGAGGGGCAGTAGAATTGGAGGAAGCAGCTCAGAAATTACAGAATGAGCTGGACAAATGTGTGTGCTGGCAGAACAATGGCAGGTGAAATTTAATAGGTGTGAAATTACTGCACATGAAAAGGAAAAATGGGAAACACATGTATCCATGAATAATGTCGAAATAGCTGGGGATGAAGTTGAAAGAGACCTAGGAATCTGGGTAGACTCGGTGCTCAACATGTCCAAACAACACAGAGCAGCAATGAACAAATCCAATAGAACGTTGAACTATATAGCCACAACAGTAGAATACAAGGCAGAGGAAGTCAGAGTCAAACAATGTAGGGATCTGGTAAGTCCACGCCTTGAATAATGTGTCCAGTTCTTGTTACCGAGTCACAAGCAAAAATATTCAAGTGATGGAGGCCATGTGGAGAAGAACCACAAGACTGATCCCTAGTGTTAGAGATTCGAGTTATGAGGAAAGACTAGAGACACTTTTGGCTTTTTAGCTCTGTAAGGAGGCATCCGAGAGGTGATCTTATACAGGTATCTAAGATAGTAAATGATGTGAAAAGGCCAATCTAGAGAATTACTTTAAATTTAATCACGAGTAGAACAAGAGGGCACAGGTTGAAACGAGGAAAAGGCAATGAAGGCCGATACCAGAAAGTTCTTAAGAGTGATTAATACAAAGAGAGAGAGAGAGAGCGCAGTGAAGAGGAGAATCCTGGAAATCATTTAAGGACTATGGGGAAAGAGCAGGGGAGTGGGACTAATTGGACAGCTCTTTCAGAGAGCCGGCACAGGCACGATGGGCCAAATTACCTCCTTCTGTGCTGTAAGATTCAATGGTTCTATGAACCAATTGAATGCTGGAATTGGAGGGCGGGGGGTTGTCAGGGTTATTCTGGGTGGATGATCTTCCTCACCCCTATTCATCTTGTGAACTCTAGGAATTTTGACTGTATTTAAATGGTAAGAATAGTTTATACTGACAGCACATCAAGGTTTATCCATTCTACTTTATTTACTAAAAAAAGCAGTAGCTGTTCAGACTTTGTTGTAAAGATTTAAATTGCTCGTGATAAGCCTGGACAGTGCAAGTGATGGGGACTGTATTGAAGAATGATCCAAAAACTGAAGGAATCTCTGAGATTGTGTGTATGCTATTATAAATCCTAAAACAAAGGGTACATTCCCCTCCCCCATTCATTACCATTTATAGCACTGCATTAACTAGTGACCTAGCAACCCAAAAGTAGAGAATTATTCAACATTAACAGAATTGTTTTGTCCCTCACCCCTTCACCACCCTCTTTCTGAGTGAAGGACTTATTCTCAGCACTTCACATTTTCCTCTAGTCAGCTGTTTAAGAGCTGCGTCTCAGTACATCACACTGTCAAGCAGGGTCAACAGAACTTCCAAGTTTTGCTATATTTCTGGATCGCCATGTCAGAACATTTTTTTTTTAGTAATTCTGTAAAAATACTTATTATACTCCTATGACCTGATCGGAAACTCAACATTGTAGAGGATTTCTAGTGACTCACTTTAATACAATTAAGTGCAGTTACGAATGAAGTCCTGAGCGAATAAACGCCCCGCTTCATCCGGAGTCTATGTTTAATTATTCTCTCATGGACTCCTACTTTCCACTCCCATCAGTTGATCTGCTAATAAGAAACACTAGGTTCCTTCCCCTGCATCCCTGAAAAAAGTCAAGCAGTGCTCACAGCTCTATAATCCTGAATCCCCTTTAGCAGATATCCAACCTTTTAAAGGTGTCAATCAACCTCAAAATCAACTTTGTGCTTGGAGTTTATTCTGCATGTATACCGTCCTGTCAGAAAAAGAGAGCTTTCTATTCTATAATTTGAATTAAGGCTTGTGAACTGTATAATTATTTTTCCTCTAGAAACAAATGTTATTCAACAGCTTTGCATAAAGTATCAGTCTGGGGAAAAGTTACTATTCAGGTCCAAAATGTTTGCGTCACTGATCGATCAGTGGTAGTGTTTGGAGTTTGGATTTCCCCATCCTAGGTTTGTGAACCCACTGCTTCATCTCTCTAACCTATTCAAGAGACTTATTTCACACTGAGTCTTTTGCTGAGCAAAGAGATAATATTGCATGGAGTTTGAAGTCTTCAAAAAAGTGAGATTCTCAAGAGTTTCAGTTACCAAATGGAGGTTTTGTAAGACTGAGGCAGGACAGGTGATATGTCTTCGAACAAGCTTTTCTGTCACAGAGAACAAGTTCTCCTCCATCTCTGCAGCGGAAGCATTCATCCTCATGCTCTTTTTTCCCATCACCCTTTGATTTGCGTTTTCGCATTTTCTTTTTCCCCCTTTTTCCTTTTTCATCTGAACCATTGCTTGCACTCTGTAAAATTAAAAAAAAATTTAGATTAGATTTGGGGTCCTATTTTGTAAAAATCATTACAGCAAGAAAACACCAGTTTCAAAGTACTAGCGTACCAGTGTCATATTGGCTCATACGACTGGTACAGCGATGCTGCTGTCATTTAATATCTTCATCACTTACCAGTCATCAAGAGTGCATTGCTTCCAGTATCTGTACTGTATCAGTATGTACCACAACATTTAAAAAAAAATACTTTTGGGGCAAAAAAAATCACATTTAGAGATAAGGACTGATATGCCCTTCTTTTTATTGCTCATTTTATGAGCATTTCTCATATTTCGTAGTTAAACCTGGATCCCACAACTTCTTCCCTAACCTCCACCCCACTACAATGAATGTCATGCCAGACTCTCAGTTTTACTTATTTAAATAAGTAAATTTTCTAAGGGATGAACAGCGATAGTGAAATGGCAGAAATATTAAATAATTACTTTGCTTCAGTATTTACCAGGGAGACGGATCAGGTGGACATGATATAGGAAGAGGAGATTAGAAATGATATAACCGCATTTAAAATAAAGAGGAGAAATGTTAAATAAACTAATCAAACTCAAAGAGGATAAAACCCCATGTCCGACGGATTACATCCGTGCATTTTAAAAGAATCTAGGAAAGAGATAGCAGAGGCACTACTACACATATTTAATAATTAATTAGAAAAATATGCCGTGCCATTGGACTGGCGGATAGCTAACGTAATACCTATATTTAAGAAGGGAGATAGAACATGTCCAGGGAATTATAGACCAGTCAGCTTAACATCGGTGGTAGGAAAAATAATGGAATCCCTACTAAAGGAGAAAATAGAAGAATATCTAGAAACCAAAAATATAATAATGAATAGTCAGCATGGATTTCAAAAGGGAAAGTCTTGCTTGACCAACCTAATTGAATTTTTTTTAAAGAGGTAACAGAGAAGGTAGAAAGTGGGGTCCCACAAGGATCAGTGCTGGGACTAATGTAGTTCATAATTTATATTAACGATTTTGACTTTGGAATCAAAAACATAACTTCTAAATTTGCGGATGTCACCAAATTTTTTTTGGGGGGGGGGGGGGGGGGGGAGGAGTCAATACTGAGGAGGACTACAATAAATTACAAACTTGCAGAATGGGCATATAATTGGCAAATGAATTTCAACACGGATAAATGTGAGGTCTTACATTTTGTTAAGAAAAATAGGGAGGTCACATATTAATTGAAAAATAAGAATCTAAATGAGATAGAAGAGCAAAGGGATCTCGGAGTACAAAGAAACAAATCACTGAAAGTAGCGACGCAGGTTAGTAAGGCCTTAAAAAAAGCAAAACAAACACGGGTTTATTTCTAAAGGGAGAGAATTGAAAAGTAGAGAAGTTATGCTAAACCTGTATCGAACCTTGTTTCGACCACACTTGGAGTACTGTGTACAATTCTGGTCGCCATATTATAAAAAGGATATAGAGGCACTGGAGAGAGGGTGCAAAAAAAGATTTATAAAGGATACCAGAACCTCAAGGTTATACCCATTAGGAAAGGATGAACAGGCTGGGTCTCTTTTCTCTTGAAAAGAGAAGGCTGAGGGGTGACCTAATAGAAGTCTTTAAAATTATGAAAGGTTTTGATAAGAGTGGATAGAGAGAGAGAGAGAGAGAGAGAGAGAGTATTTCCACTTGTCAGGAAGAGCAAAACTAGAGGCCATCAATATAAGATAGTCACCAAGAAATCCAATAGGGAATTCAGAAGGAACTTCTTTACCCAGAGAGTGGCAAGAATATGGAACTCGCTTCCACAGGGAGTGGTTGAAGCGAATAGATGCATTTAAAGGGAGGCTCGATAAGCTGTAAGGAATGCTTGAAAGAAAATGGTGGACCAGCCAAAGAGAGACATGTAAAGTAACTAGTTTGGCCAACTGACTTTAATTTTAAAAACAGTTACAGATATAAATTTGAACCAGTAACTTTTTCAGGTTTTGATGACTGTGATCATTTTGATACAATTTGTTATGATGGCCACCCAAAGTTGAACAGTCAACCAACATTCACTCAGGTGAAAAGAACAGCCATTTGGGAAAATTATTATTGGGCCTTTTGTTTACCTGTGGAATTGTACCATATCATAAGAGTCAGTGCCTTCAGGAAAGGAAGGGTTAGAGACAGAACTGGAGGAGAAAAAAAATAAGTCAGAAGAAAAACAGTTCTAACTTTATAAAGGGTCTCTTCATTGCTCCCTTTTACACCCTGACCATTTTATGCTGCAATCTATCCCCAACCTCCTCCTTGATCTCTGCTGCTAGCAGGTGCCCAAGTGGGCTCGAGGTGATTTTCCCTCCCTGTGAGAATAGCTTTCAGCTGCTGCTTCCGCAACAAAGAGTAGTACTGCATCGTATAGTAACCCACAGCTGCAAATCTACAACCTACCACTCTGTGGCCAAGTGTGTTGGAACTCTGATATGCTACATCATGCTGCCCTAACTCCTAGAAATTACTGGAATTCCCAAAACTTCAGTAGATCTGGAAGCACCAGTTTGATAAATCATACATTATGAAATAAATCCAGATGATAAAATGTTCAGCAATTTATTTTTGTTGCAGGCTATTTTATCAGACACATGTGGGTTTATACAAGCCTAAAGTGCACCGAGCTCACACAAGTCAGAACAGTGTTCAAACACAATATTTTGTTTCTTGATTACTTATGCTTTATTCTTGGATGTAATAAATTAATCCTACCTTGGGTCTGACTCCGAGGAATCCACTGCAATTTGGTGCACCACACTTGCAGATAGTCTTCTCATTGCCAAGGCAGTCCAGATTATAATTAAAGGTGAGCTCAGTCCCTATAGGTTAAAAAAGTAATCTCATTACACATACATATCTGGCTCAAACAGTTAGCAACATTGTACTCCCAACAATGCAAATAATTTAAAGGATTTTCTTCAGCAATTACTGGATTTCTTCCAAAGAAACTCTCTTGAAATACCAGTAACTGAGCAGACAACTTCAAATTTCTACTCCCCTCGCAATAAAACCCATTTTTCAGATTCCCATTGACATAACAGAGGCAATACCTTCACTCAATTTGCCCGAAACACAGAGCAGAGGAGAGAACTGATCAAGTTAAGGTCAGCTACCTATAATTTCTCCAACTCTGTCCGTCCACATGGGGGAGCCAGGGAAATATTTCAATGTAGGCAAGTGTGAGGTGTTCCATTTTGGTAGGAAGAATAAGGAGGCCACATACTGCTTGGATAATAAGAGTCTAGAGGAGGTAGAGGAGAAAAGGGATCGAGGGGTACAGATGCACAAAAAGTAGTGATGCAGGTTAATAAGGCCATAAAAAAAAAACAAGCACTGGGGTTCATTTATAGAGGGCTAGAATTGAAAAGCAGAGAGGTTATGTTAAATTTGTATCAAACCTTGGTTAGACCATATTTGGAGTACTCCATATTATAAAAAGGATATAGAAGCACTGGAGAAGGTGCAAAAAAGATTCACAAGGATGATTCCAGAACTGAGAGAAGATACTGATCAGGGAAGGCTAAACAGACTGGGGCTCTTTTTCTCTAGAAAAAAAGAGTAGGCCGAGGGGTGACCTAATAGAGGTCTTTATGATAATGAAAGGGTTTGGATAGGGTTGAAGTGGAGAAAATGTTTCCACTTGTGGAAGAGACCAAAACTAGGGGCCATAAACATAAGATTACATCGGATATACAGCAGAGAAACAGGCCATTTGGCCCAACCAGTCCATGCCAGTGTTTATGCTCCACTTGAGCCTCCTCCCATCTTTCCTTATCTAAATCTATCAGCATAACCCTCTTAATCCCTTCTCCCTCATATAGTCACTAATAAATCCAAAAGACAATTCACGAAAAATTGCTTTACCCAGAAAGTGTTTAGAATTTGGCACTCGCTACCACAAGGAGTAGTTGAGGCAAAAAGCATAGATGCATTTAAGAGGAAGCTAGATAAATACACGAGAGAGTAAGGAACAGAAGGATATGTAGATAATGTTAGATGAAGAGGGGTGGGAGGAGGCACACGTGGAGCATAAACGCCAGAATACTCCAGTTGGGCTGAATGCTCCGTTTCTGTGCTGTAGACTCAATGTAATTCTATCCAATTGTTTGGAAGAGCCCATGGTAAGAAAGGGCCAATATCACAAATCTAGAATGGTCTCTTATGTTCATTTTGAAAATTTCAGCACTCTCCCTTACCTGCTGGGATGTCACAAAGAGAAAACAACCCAACTCGAGTGTCTCCATTCACTGTCCATTTCTGTGTTTCACAATTGGGCTGGCAACTGTGGTTCATAAAGCGACAATAATTCCCTTTAGGCCCAGCATCAATTATCCGATCCTGAAATAAATAACGTAGTTACATTAATAAATTTCTAGTAGGATCTAATAATATCTGTAGATGTACTTGAGAGTAAGTCTGTTTGCTGACAGAGGGACTACTGAAAATAAAAAGTGTAATTGTATTATGAATAAATTTATCCTAGGATTATCAATCTGCCTTGGCTAAGGACCAAAACAGAATGGCTGATTGGTACCTCAACTCCATTTACTCACCTTTAATCCATATTCCTTGATACCTTTACCTAATAAAAGTCTGATCTCAGCCCTGAAAATTTCAATTGATCCAGCACCCACAGCCTTTTCTGGGTGGAGAATTCCACATTTCCACTACCCTTTGTGTGAAAAAGTGTTTGCTGATTTCACTCCTGAATGGCCTAGCTCTACTTTTAATATTGTGACCCCCCCCTTGCTGTGGATTCCCCCACTAGAAGAAACAGCTTCTCTGAATCTACTCTAGCGAATCCTTTTATCATTTTAAACACCTCAATTACATCTGAGGAAGTACTGCACTGTCGGAGGTGCCGTCTTTCAGATGAGGCATTAAATCAAGGCCCCATCTGCCTCTCAGGTGGAGGTAAAAGATCCCATTGCACTATTTTGAACAACAGCAGGGGAGTTATCCTCAGTGTCCTGGCCAATATTTATCCCTGAACCAAGATCACTAGAACAGATGATATGGTCATTTATTTCATTACTGTTTGTGGGATCTTGCTGTGTGCAAATCGTCTGCCGTGTTTCCCTACATTACAACAGTAACTACACTTCAAAAAGTATTTCATTGGCTGTAAAACGCTTTTGGATGCCCTGAGGTCATGAGAGGTGCTATATAAATGCAAGTTCTTTCTGTATTTCTATGTGAGGCATACTAGGCTAGATTTACACAGCCTGCATACTTCTCAAACTTTAAATTATCTGTCACTCCAACTTACAGCAAGGTCAGCACTCTGTCTTTATGATGGGAGGAAGTTCTGTCCCACCCGTTTGATTTCTGGCAACATCACTAAAACCGATTATCAAGTTATTATCACATTACTGTTTGTGGGATCTTGCTGTGCGCAAATTGGCTGATGCGTTTCCTACATTACAATGGTGACTACGCTTCAAATATACTTCATTGACTGTAAAGCACTTTGGGATGTCCGAAAGTTGTGAAAGGTGCTATATACCAGTACAAAATACCCCTTCCATACAGAATCAAAGTTAGGAAGGAAAAAAATCTAAACACGCAGCTCTTTAAATGTACTTCAATTTGACACACTTACCTGTACACTTTACTGTACTGTAACTCGAGTAAACAACACCTAAAGTGTGACATGTGACGATCACCCCGAGCAGTAAGTTTTACTAAGATCCTAGTGACAACCCTGTTGAAATCCATCATTTCTTTATTTGTTTTTATGTAAATCTTACTTTTTCTCCAG
The DNA here is from genome assembly GCA_030390025.1 of Squalus acanthias. Taxonomy (NCBI): domain Eukaryota; kingdom Metazoa; phylum Chordata; class Chondrichthyes; order Squaliformes; family Squalidae; genus Squalus; species Squalus acanthias. The sequence goes on along the minus strand of CM059426.1, from coordinate 5,083,346 downwards.
ATTTGTTTTATCCTTTACCAGACCCTTTCTACTGTCACCTTAAACCAGCTCCATTGTAATTCTTGGCTCTTTTGCTTTCTATAACCTCACTTTCTTTAAAATTCAGTTTATAAATTGAGAGCGTGTGGCACGCATGCACACACACACAGAAAAGACAGTACAGAAATAGACATGCAGACACAGAGTGCAAGAACTAGAAACACACAAGGAGGAGAAAAGCTACAAGGTTAAAGAAACGGCAAAGCGAGAGGCTTTAACTTGAATCCATTTGCAGGTCCACAATATTGCTGGCACGTTGGTCGGGTGACCAATGCAAAAGCATGAAAAGTTCGGTCACTAACACATCTGATGATATCACACATTTTATTTTAGATGTTGGAAAGGTTACTCTATTTTATAATGTGCTCAATTTATTTGCGATACAATGAAGATGTTGTGACTAGAAAACCAACTCACTTGGGGCCACACGGTCTTTTCTCAGCCTTGACTTTACTTATGTATTTTGCATGAACTACTCGAAAGTAAATTTTTAAGCCAATTCTTCAGTTAAAATACATGACATCTTCAAACCACCGGAGGCAGTCACACACAGATGAACAAGATAGCTTATAGGGAATCCTTCTGGGATTCATTTTTTATTGAGAAAAAAAAAGCAAGATTCAGGATTATGGAGGAGATCATGCTCAATAAATATCAACAGGCTCTCTGATGATTCAGCGGGTTAATACAGTGAGTTGGATGAGCCCTACAGAATAAGGTGGTCTGCCATCACAGGTTTGGTGATCTTAGCCAGGATAGCAATTGTAATTGCCCAAACACTCTTTGGTTAAGAGAGAGAAAACTGGAAAAGGGTTTCTGTTTTCGATTACTATTCAGCAATCCCAGCTGTAAATGTGTGCGTATGTGGATGTTGAGCGAGGTAAGGATTGGGTTCGGCTTTGCCAACACTTACAACTGTAGCCTACCAACACTAGCTATACAGGCTCACACATGAAGAATGGCCACGTGGACCACATATCCAAGAGGACAACCAGAGACTAGAAAATTGGCAATAAAACAAGATCTAAAAACATGAATTTTTTTGTTCTTAAAAATTCAAAGCAAGAATGAGAGTGTCCAATTCTGTACTTATAACCTGCCCCGTCATCTAGGCTCCCATTCAGGACCTGTACAGGATGTGGTTTGCTCCGTCTAATCCATAATTCAAGCAATCACTTCTAGATGCTATGTGTGAAACATATAATGTTAATGATAATAGTCTATACTATTATTTGAACTATGGCTCAAAGGAAAGCTTTTAAAAAATGCTACATACATGTGAACTCTCAGATTGAAGTGCATGTTGTATAAAACATTGTCTGTGCACGAATATCCAGAAGACATACCCAGAAAGTTGTCTTTTTTAAAAAAAAACATTAATTAACATTGGGGATGGGCCGAGTCAACATGGTTTTATGAAAGGGAAATGGTGTTTGGCAAATTTATTAAGAGTTTTTTGAGGATGTAACTAGCAGGGTAGATAAAGGGGAACCAGCGGGTGTAGTATATTTGGATTTCCAAAAGGCATTTGATAAGGTGCCACATAAAAGTTTGCTATGCAGGATAAAGGCTCATGGTGTTGGGGGTAATATATTAGTATGGATAGAGGATTGGTTAACAGACAAAACAGAGCGTAGCGATAAACGGGTCATTTTCCGGGTTGGCAGGCTGTTAACTAGTGGGGTGCCGCAAGGATCAGTGCTTTGACCTCAATCTATATTAATGACTTAGATGAAGGGAGAGTGTAATGTATCCAAGTTTGCTGACAGTATAAAGCTAGGTGGGAAAGTATGCTGTGAGGAGACCACAAAGAGTCTGCAAAGGGATATTGACAGGTTAAAGTGAGTGAGCAATAAGGTGGCAGATGGTGCATAATGTGAGAAGTGTGAGGTTACTCACTTTGGTAGGAAGAACAAAAAAAGTATTTTTTAAATGGTGAGAAATTATTACATGTTGGTGTTCAGATTTAGGTGTCCTCGTACAGGAAACATAGAGTTAGCATGCAGGTACAGCAAGCAATTAGGAAGGCATGTTGGCTTTTATTGCAAGGGGATTGGAGTATAGAATCATAGAGTGGTTACAGAACAGGTGACCATTCGGCCCATCGAGCCCGTGCCGGCTCTCTGCAAGAGCACTTCAGCTAGTCCCACGCCCTTGCCCTTTCCCCGTAGCCCTACAAATTTTTTCCTTCAGGTACTTATCCAATTCCCTTTTCAAAGCCATGATTAAATCTGCCTCCACCACCTTCTCGGGCAGTGCATTCCAGATCCTAACTGCTCGCTGCGTAAAAATGTTGTTCCTCATGCCACCTTTGGTTCTTCTGCTAATCACCTTAAATCTGTGTCCTCTGGTTCTCGACCCTTCCGCCAATGGGAACAGTTTCTCTCTATCTACTCTGTCCAGACCTCATGATTTTGAACACCTATCAAATCTCCTCTCAACCTTCTCTGCTCCAAGGAGAACAACCCCAGCTTCTCCAGTCTATCCATGTAACTGGAGTCCCTCATCCCTGCAACCATTCTTGTAAATCTTTTCTGCACCCTCTCTAAGGCCTTCACATCCTTCCTAAGGTGCAGTGCCCAGAATTGGACACAATACTCCAGTTGAGGCCGAACCAGTGTTTTATAAAGGTTCATCATAACTTCCTTGCTTTTGTACTCTATGCCTCTATTTGTGAAGCCCAGGATCCCGTATGCTTTTTTAACCGCTTTCTCATCCTGCCCTGCCATCTTCAACGATTTGTGCACATATACCCCCAGGTCTCTGTTCATGCACACCATTTAGAATTGTACCCTTTAGTTTATATTGCCTCTCCTCGTTCTTCCTACCAAAATGTATCACTTTGCACTTTTCTGCGTTAAATTTCATCTACCACGTGTCCGCCCATTTCACCAGCCTGTCTATGAAGTCTATCACTATCCTCCTCACTGTTCACTATACTTTCAAGTTTTGTGTCATCTGCAAGTACTACAGTAAGGAAGTCTTGCTACTATTGTATAGGGCTTTGGTGAAACCACACCTGGGAGTACTGTGCACAGTTTTGGTCTCCTCCTTTATCTGAGGAAGGATATACTTGCCTTAGAGGCGGTCCAACAAAGGTTCACTAGATTGATTCCTGGGATGAGAAGGTTGTCCTATGAGGACATATCGAGTAGATTGGGCCTCTACTCTCTGGAGTTTAGAAGAATGAGAGGTGATCTCATTGAAACATAAGATTCTGAGGAGGATTGACAGGGTAGATGCTGAGAGGTTGTTTCCCCTGGCTGGAGAGTCTAGAACTAGGGGGCATAGTCTCAGGATAAGGGGTTGTCCATTTAAGACCGAGAAGAGGAGGAATTTCTTCACTCAGAGGGTTGTGAATCTTTGGAATTCTCTACCCCAAAAGGCTGTGGATGCTGAATCGTTGAGTATATTCAGGGCTGAGATAGATAGATTTTTAGACTTATGGGGAATCAAGGGATATGGGGATTGGGTGGGAAAGTGGAGTTGAGGTCGAAGATCAGCCATGATCAAGGGGCCGTATGGCCTACTCCTGCTCCTAATTTTTATGTTCTTATGAGAGGGAGAGATCGTTTTCGTAAGCAGCTGAAATAATTTAATTTACATTATTCAGAAACTTGAAGAAGAAGAGAAAACCAATTGAAGATTTCAACTACCCCAATACTGGGATAGAATCAGTGTAAAAGGTATAGAGGGTGCAGAATTCTTAAAATGCATTCAAGAGATCTTTTTTAGCCAGTATGTAGCAAGCCCAACAAGAGAGGGGGCGGTTCTGGACCTAGTTTTAGGGAATGAAGCTGAGCAGGTGGAAGGGGTATCAGTGGGAGAGCATTTTAGTGGTAGTGATCATAATTCAGTTAGATTTAGTGTAGTTATGGAAAAGGACAAAGACAGACCAGGAGTAAAAGTTCTCAATTGGGGAAAAGGCCAATTTTACTGAGTTGAGATGTGATTTAGCAAAAGTGGACTGGAAACAGCTACTTGAAGGTAAATCAGTGTCAGACCAGTGGGAGGCATTCAAGGAGGAGACAGTGGGGGTTCAGAGCAAATATGCTCCCACAAAAGGATGGGGCTCCCAAATCTAGAGCCCCCTAGATGTCAAGGGGCATACAAGGTAGGATAAGGCAAAAAAGGGAAGTTTATGTCCGATACCGAGAGCTCAATACTGCAGAAAGCCTAGAGGAGTATAGAAAGTGCAGGGGTGAAATTAAAAAGGAAATTAGGAAAGCAAAGAGAGGGCATGAAAAAATATTGGCAAGTAAAATCAAGGAAAACCCAAAGATGTTTTATAAATACATAAAGAGCAAGAGGATAACTAAAGAAAGAGTAGGGCCTATTAGAGACTAAAAAGGAAGCTTGTGTGTGGAGGTAGAAGACGTGGGTATGGTTGTTAATGAAAACTTTGCATCTGTCTTCACAAAAGAGTGGGACGATGCAGACATTGTAGTTAAGGAGGAGGAATGTGAAATATTAGATGAGATAAACATAGTGAGAGGAAGTATTAAGGGGTTTAGCACCTTTGAAAGTAGATAAATCGTCGGGCCCAGATGAAATGTATCCCAGGCTGTTAAGAGAAGCAAGGGAGGAAATAGCAGAGGCTCCGACCATCATTTTGCAATCCTCTAAGGCGACAGGTGTGGTGCCGGAGGACTGCTAATATTGTACCGTTGTTTGAAAAGGGAGAAAGAGATAGACTGAATAATTACAGGCCATTCTGCCTAACCTTGGTGGTGGGCAAATTGTTGGAAAAAATTCTGAGGAATAGTATTAATCGTCAATTAGAATGGCATGGATTAATCCCTCTATGGCAAGGCAGCATGGATTTGTTAAGGGAAGGTCATGTCTGACTAACTTGATTGAATTTTGTGAGGAGGTAACAAGGAGGGTCGATGAGGGTAGCGCGTTTGATGTAGAAACATAGAAAGATAGGAGCAGGAGTAGGCCATTCGGCCCTTCGAGCCTGCTCCGCCATTCAGTATGATCATGGCTGATCCTCTATCTCAATACCATATTCCCGCTCTCTCCCCATACCCTTGACGCCTTTTGCGTCTAGAAATCTATCTTTCTCCTTCTTAAATATATTCAGTGACTTGGCCTCCACAGCCTTCTGTGGTAGAGAATGCCACAGGTTCACCACCCTGAGTGAAGAAATTTCTCCTCATCTCAGTCCTAAATGTCCTACCCCTTATCCTGAGACTGTGACCCCTCGTTCTAGAACCCCCAGCCAGGGGAAACATCCTCCCTACATCCAGTCTGTCTAGCCCTGTCAGAATTTTATACGTTTCAACGAGATCCCCTTTCATTCTTCTAAACTCTAGAGAATACAGGCCAAGTCGACCCAATCTCTCCTCATACGACAGTTCTGCCATCCCAGGAATCAGTCTGGTGAACCTATGCTGCACTCCCTCTATGGCAAGTATATCCTTTCTTGGGTAAGGAGACCAAAACCGCGCACAGTACTCCAGGTGTGGTTTCAACAAGGCCCTGTATAACTGTAGTAAGACATCCTTGCTCCTGTACTCAAATCCTCTTGCAATGAAGGCCAACATACCATTTGCCTTCCTAACTGCTTGCTGCACCTGCATGTTTACTTTCAGTGATTGGTGTACAAGGACACCCAGGTCCCTTTGTACATCAACATTTTCCAATCTATCACCATTTAAATAATACTCTGCCTTTCTGTTTTTCCTACCGAAGTGGATAACTTCACATTTATTCACGTTATACTGCATCTGCCATGTATTTGGCCACTCACTCAACTTGTCTAAATCGCCTTGAAGCCTCATTGCATCCTCCTCACGACTCACAATCCCACCTAGTTTCGTGTCATCAGCAAACTTGGAAATATTACATTGGTTCCCTCATCCAAATCATTGCTATATATTGTGAATAGCTGCAGCCCAAGAACTGATCCCTGCGGTACCCCACTAGTCACCGCCTGCCACCCCGAAAAAGACCCATTTATTCCTACTCTGTTTCCTGTCTGTTAACCAATTTTCAATCCATGCCAGTATATTACCCCCAATCCCATGTGCTTTAATTTTGCACACTAACCTCTTATGTGGGACTTTATCAAAGGCCTGCTGAAAATTCAAGCACACCACATCCACTGGTTCTCCCATATCTATTCTACCAGTTACATCCTCAAAAAACTCCAGTAGGTTTGTCAAACACGATTTCCCTTTCATAAATCCATGCTGACTTTGTCTAATCCCATTGATATTTTCTAAGTGTCCTGTAATCACATCCTTTATAATAGGCTCTAGCATTTTCCCTACTACTGTAGTTCCCTGTTTTCTCTCCCTCCTTTTTTAAATAGTGGGGTTACATTTGCCACCCTCCAATCTGCAGGAACTGTTCCATAATCTATGTAGTCTACATGGATTTTAGCAAGGGTTTTGACAAGGTCCCACATGGCAGACTGGTCAGAAAAGTAAAAGCCCATGGGATCCAAGGGAAAGTGGCAGTTGGATCCAAAATTGACTCAGTGGCAGGAAGCAAAGGGTAATGGCCAACAAGTGTTTTTGTGACCGGAAGGCTGTTTCCAATGGGGTTCCGCAGGGCTCAGTACTCGGTCCTTGCTTTTGTGGTATATATCAATGATTTAGACTTCAATGTAGGGGGCATGATTAAGAAGTTTGCAGATGATACAAAAATTGGTCGTGTGGTTGATAAAGAGGAATAAAGCTGTAGACTGCAGGAAGATAGCAATGGACTGGTCAGGTGGGCATAAAAGTGACAAATGGAATTCAATCTGGAGAGGTAATCTATTTGGGAGGGCTAACAAGACAAAGGAACACACAATAAATGGTAGGATACTGAGAAGGCAGCAGGACAGGTAGATAAGGTGGCATACGGGATACTTTCATTTATTAGCCGAGACATAGAAAAGAAGAGCAGGGAGGTTATGCTTGAACTGTGTAAAACACTAGTTAGGCTACAGCTAAAGTGCTGCGTACAGTTCTGGTCACCACATTACAGGAAAGATGTGATTGCACGAGAGATGGTACAGAGGAGATTTACGAGGAGGCTGCCAGGACTGGAGAATTTTAGCTATGAGGAAAGATTGGATAGGCTGGGGTTGTTTTCTTTGACACAGAGGAGGCTGAGGGGAGACTTAATTGAGGAGTTTAAAATTATGAGGGGCCTAGGTAGAGTGGATAGGAAGGACCAAGCTCCCTTAGCAGAGAGGTTAATAACCAGGGGGCATAGATTTAAATGAATTGGTAGTTGAGAACTTTTTCACCCAGAGGGTGGTAGGGGTCTGGAGGTCACTGCCTGAAAGGGTGGTAGAGACAGAAACCCTCTGCACATTTAAAAAAGTACTTGGATAAGCACTTGAAGTGCCGTAACCTACAAGGCTACGGACCAAGAGCTAGAAAGTAGGATTAGGCTTGATGGCTCTTTTTCAGCCAGTACAGACACGATGGGTCGAATGGCCTCCTTTTGTGCTGTATATTTCTAGGATTCTAAAGAAAAACCAAAAGCAGCTACAGTGAAAACAGAATAAAATGTTGTATTCCAAACCATAGTATCACACTAACTTGAATGTGACACTCAGAATGAAATACCTTATTGTAGCTCACTTTACTCACAGCCATTACTGAAATCAATATATGGCCGCGTGCTTCTTGAGCGATTTGCCCTAGTAAAATCTTACACAACAGTGTGGTCTGCACACAGCCATCTGCTTAGTATTAATGTCTATTTAAAATAGCTTCTGTGGCAAGAGAAATCACAAATACTAAAAAAACCTTCTTAAATATAGCTATTAATTACAATAAAGTAGTTTGGATTTGTTAAATACACCTGTATTTAAGTCAATAATGTCCAAACCTTTCTTTCTATTCCCCCTCAAAAGGGGCAAGTGGGAGTGTGGAGAGTTAAATTATTGTAAGATTTGATTTTAACACAGCCATACCTTATCAATAGTGAGCATGTAGAAGTTGGCAATGTTGTGTTCCTGTGCAAACCGGATTCTTGCTCGGCACTCATCTTCATCTATTACCTCTCCCACGTACTCATTTACAAATATTCCCTGCATGAGACAAAATATGCAGAATTGAAACAAGGAAAAATAGCAATTAGAAAACCCCCTGCCACACCGTCAAACTTGCCAGATTTCTTTTTATTCTATTTCTGCTCTGTCCCTAAAGAGAAAGAACTTGTCTGGGATTTCAACATGTGGCAGAGCATGTTGGGAACACCGCGATGTGCTTTACCACTGCACTGCTTCAGCTTCACATTATTACTTCAGGCAGCTACCACTTGCATGAGTATTAAACTTTATCAAGACAACTGAAAACAATTTTAACAGTGCTTCTCCTGTATGGTCAAACCATAAAGCGATCGTCATTGAGCTGTATAATGCACTGGTGTCGAGAATTAATATTTTAAGAGAATACACCTCCTGCTGCTATTTAAAAAAATATATAAATCACAACTACTTTTTGGAAGGGGGATGTAGGGGAAGCTAAAAAAGATGGGGCAGGGAGAGAGGAATTTTTCATCCCCAAGGTTTTCAAATTTGTTTGCTCTTTAAAAAAAAAAATCACTCCTTCTGAATTGGACTATTCCAGTGGAATTCAGTGACAGCAGAACGTGCCATGAGGACTGCTACAGTGGAGACTACAGGTGAATATCAGTTTAGTGTATTCTCATGCAGGCGAGAATTCATCAGGAGTTTTGTGATGTATATAGACAGTAGAAGGCTTCAGAGGAGGCAATCAAGCATTCCTCACCTCTACAATCACAGCAGCAAATTCTGGAATTCTCTCGTTTACCTTGCAGCAGCCCTCTTCAGAAGCAGGGATGCACTGTTCAGGCTCAATCCTGTAGTCTAATGAATGACGAGCTTTCTGAAGGTTCTGAACTTTTATAAACCTGAATGAACAAAAGCTTCCTTTATGTTAATTACCAGGCTGTTCAACTTCTTACTGCTCGTCAAGTCTCTCCCTTAATCCCTTCCTTACATTCTTGCACACTCACTGCAAGCATTTCCATATTTATCATACAGTAAACAATATTTTTTATAATGGCTCTTTTGTTCTGCTGGCAGAAGCTACTCTTGTGCAAGTACAAGTATATTCTGTTCTTGATGTTCTAAAGCAAGACTTATCGATGCTTACCCTCGAATTAAGCTTATTGAGAGTATTGCCAGATTCCTGTCCAATATGTACACCATCCAACCACACATTGAACTACTGAGCCAGCTGCCTTCAATTAAACACCATTAAGGTATGGAAATGAGTAAAAATGTAACAACAACTTACTTTTTTTATGTCAGTCTTTGAAATGAGGCCCCAGCCCTTTCCAGCAGTCTTGACTACCTGCGATTCAGGATACTGCCGTTTGCTAAAACACTGGTTTTGGCACCGTACACCAGCTGGGCAGACAGCTGGATGACATTCATACATTAACATTCTGTTCAGGCACTCTGAATCTGGGCCACAAGGATGATCATCAGTTGGCTTACAGTTGCATCTCGAGATTTCCGAAATATCAGCTGTGTAAATCTGCGCTTTGCCGAAAGGTTTATTGACCTTTTAAAAAAAAAATATATTTTTTAAAACTCCAAACTTACAGAAATTAGTAATGCTGAAATTAATGCTTTAATATACTTGAAATGTTTAATTTTTATAGCCTGTAAATTAACAGAAATCATGCAATACTTTATAAAGAAGGTAATTTAGGCTGCGTACCTGGCAAAATGTGTAACCTTGTTTGGGGTGGGGGCGGGGGAAAGAGGGGTGGGGGAGAAACACACAGACGGTGGGACAGAGAAAATTATTCATATAATAAGAGAAAAGGATCTTAATGACAGGATGAGCTAAATGACGAGTCATCATTCCTACAATTGTTTTGTATGCAGTATCCTATTTGAAAAAACTGCAATGACTCCCAAATCCAGCAACACATTCTGACTTACGAAAAGCATTTTGAATTTAGCGTTTTGCAATTATATTTTCATACTGTGGGTCAATGGAGCTTTAAATACGAAATAAAATATACAGCAAAAATAAGCACACACTGCAGGATGCACCAGCAAAGTAACAAGATACTAGAATGTCACATTTAAAATGGTTTCTATCAAGTAGGGGATTTAGCATTTCCTGATGATTTGATGGAACATAAATAGGAATTTGCATATAGATGAGGACAACAAGGAAGAAGGGAAAGTTTAGCTCGTGACAAGTAAAGAAATAGAGAATCATTCAGCCAACAATGTCAACCTCTATCGTAGAGAAAGAAACACTGCTATGTATTCAGAGCAATTGTTGGTCGGCACAGGTATCCTTAAAAAAGCCTGTCCTAGTAGTTAGCCACATGAACAAGCATTACTTCATTTTGATTCTGTTACTCAACATATTTTCTCCTCTTTTTGCTGCAACAGCCCCTAAACCCTACAAAATAAAATACTGACTTGCCAGCTTGGCAGGTGGCCAAAAAAAGCAATTCTGTCAGACAGAAAGGTTTTAGGTTCAATTCTTCATCTGTAATAAGTAAGCCAATCTCAGGTAGCTCAGCAGTGAGTGTGCACAGCAACCAGGGTTCCGGTTTCAGAATGCTAACCAATAACCACTTTTGTGGATATCCTTGGTTTCACTAATTCCTCTGAACTCAAATGGAATTCCCAAATCTCCTCCATTGCTTAAACTGTTTAAAGATTCTTGATTTCCTATTTCATGCTCAACAATTTCACCTCCCCCCCCCCCCCCGCCCCACATCAGCAGCCCTTAACTTTACACGAAGTCCAAGTCTGCCCAATACTTCACCCATATCTGGAAAAGTGTTTTCAGCACCTCTCTCGCAATCCTGGACAAGATACAAGATAAAGTTAATCTGATAAGTGACCCCCCCCCAATCCCTCCTCCTTCTAGCCTCCAACCTCTATCGCTGTCTCCAAGTTGCAAATTTTCTGATCTTTATTTTAAAATCAGTATTATTACTATGATCAGTACTTCTCTGAACTTTCTTCTCTTGTTCTTTCCAAATATGCAATCCTCATGTTCAACCCATGCATTCCTACCATGCTGGCATTAAAACTATTGCACTGGCATTAAAACTTATTGCACAATCTCATGCACACTCACGCAGAACCTCAAAACTATGGACCTCTTAACTCCCTTAGTCTTTCCTTCTCTTTACAATTCTCTAATCATTACTTTCTGATTTACCTCATCTTTTTTCATTTTACCAAATTTTGTGGCGTTTGGTACAATGGTTTTCATGGTTTTAAATAACCAAAATAAACCCTTGTTGAAAAGTGCATGCACATGGATTCATACTCCAGCATGAGGATTCAGGCCAGAGGGAGCAAAGGAATAGTGATGCTGGTTGTACTTCACACCTACCCTTATGTGTCTATACGGTGGAGGCTTTCTACCATTGCGCTCATTTTCCTGGGCTTCTTTGGTCTCCCGCTGAGCTTTAAGATCCTGAAAACGTTCTGCTGCCTCTTCTAAAGCTGAAATGATTACAAAAAATCAAAGTGGATTTAATTTTTTATGACCAGAAAAGAAAGTTCCAACTCCATTGTACTCACAGAAGATGTAGTCTAAAAATGAAAAACTGCACATTACAAATAATAATACAAATTTATTTAACACTGAAAATTCACAATTGGTAGATTTCACAAGATGAGGGCCTTTGCATATTTAAGTCCCGGGTTGTGCAAAAAATAGTGTTACCTCTTTCAATCTGGAACAATTTCCTGGGCTCACTAGGAGTTTAATTTTAAATGAGCAGTGTGTGAAGTGCTAGCACTCTGCCTTTTCCCTGGCTGTCTGTGCACAGAGGCAGTTACCAGCTGCTACAGTAACCTGGTGGTGTTAGCTTGACTCTTAGAACCCAGAGCACACCTACTGCTTTTGTTTACAGCATGTAAAACTTTTGACTTTGTTTTCATGATAGTGTTAGTTAAGCCGGATGTACTGCAGAGCACGAAGCACTGGTGGTCAAACAATCTTCTTGTGAACTAGCAATGAAAGAGTGGCTCTCAGACTGCTTCCAAAATTTCTGCGTAATGTGTGCCAGAGTTTCGTTGTTCATACCCTTATACATTAGCCCTAGATTAACTTCACAGATGCAGCCCGACTTGTTAAGTGCTTCAAACATTTTCTGTTTTTATTCCAGTCTCTTTGACATTGTGCCATGTCTGCCAACCCAGGTGCTTCAACTGCAGATGGGAAGCAGCGGTCATATGGTCACGTTCATCAACATCAAAGCATCTTAAAGGCATTTGACCCTTATGGTGAGTTTTGAGAGATGCTGGAATACAGAACATTTTTTTTCCTCATTGTCTTTATAGATTAAATAAAAAATATAAATATGGGCATTTCAGTAAATAAAACACTATTTGCTTAGGTTACAAGACCAGGGCACGAATCCCAGCCCAAACCAACAATCATATTTACATAGGATATATGGCACAGAAACAGGCCATTCGGCCCAACCAGTCCATGCCGGTGTTTATGCTCCACACGAGCCTCCTCCCGTCTTTCCTCATCTAAATCTATCAGCATAACCCTCTATACACTTTTCCCTCATAAGCTTGTCTAGCCTCCCCTTAAATGCATCTATACTATTCACTTCAACCACTCCCTGTGGTAGCAAGTTCCACATTCTCACCACTCTTTGGGTAAAGAAGTTTCTTCTGAATTCCCTATTGAATTTCTTGGCGACTATCTTATATTGATGGCCTTTCCCCACAAGTGGAAACATTCTCTCTCTATCCACTCTATCAAAAGCCTTCATAATTTTAAAGACCTCTATTAGGTCACCCTAAAGAGAAAAGAGATCCAGCCTGTTCATCCTTTCCTGATATGTATACCCTCGCATTTCTGGTATTATCCTTGCAAACTTTCTCTGCACCCTCTCCAGTGCCTCTATATCTTTTTTATAATATGGCGACTGGAACTGCAAGGTTCGATACAGGTTTAGCATAACTTCCCTACTTTTCAATTCTATACCTCTAGAAATAAACCCTAATGCTTGGTTTGCTTTTTTTTTAAATGGCCTTGCTAACCTGTGTCTCAACTTTGTGATTTGTGTATTTGTACTCCTAGATCCCTTTGTTCCTCGACCCCACCTAGACTCACACCCTCCAAGTGATAAGGGACTTCCCTATTCTTCCTCCCAAAATGTAATATCTCACATTTATCTGTGTTGAACTTCATTTCCCAATTATATGCCCATTCTGCAAGTTTATTAATGTCCTCCTGTAATTTGTTATAGTCCTCCTCAGTATTGATTATCCCCCCCAATTTGGTGTCATCCGCAAATTTAGAAATTGTGTTTTTGATTCCTAAGTCTAAATCGTTAATGCAAATTGTGAACAGCAGTGGCCCCAGCACTGATCCTTGTGGAAAACCACTACCCACCTTCTGCCACTGTGAATAGCTACCCTTTACTCCTACTCTCTGCTTTCTGTCTTGAAGCCAGCCAACAATCCATTCTGCTACTTGTCCCGACTCCACATTCTCTGACCTTGTTCATCAGTCTATTATGGGGTACCTTATTGAAGGCCTTTTGAAAATCGAGATAAATTATATCTACTGCATTACCATTGTCTACTCTTCATTTTTATATTTTTGGTTTCTAGATGTTCTTCTATTTTCTCCTTTAGTAGAGATTCCATTAATTTTCCTACCACCGATGTCAAGCTGACTGGTCTATAATTCCCTGGACATGTTCTATCCCCCTTCTTAAATATCGGTATTGCGTTAGCTATCTGCCAGTCCTCCAGCACTACTCCTTTTTCTAACGAATTATTAAATATGCCTCTGCTATCTCTTCCCTAGATTCTTTTAAAATGCGTGGATGCAATCCATCCGGACCAGGGGTTTTATCCTCGGAGTTTGATTAGTTTATTTAATATATCCCCCTTTTTAAAAAATTTTAAATGCACTTATCTCATCATCCAATGTCATGTCCACCTGTTCTATCTCCCTGGTAAATGCAAATAATGATTTAATATTTCTGCCATCATTTGGGCTCATTCTTCAGGTTAAGATTCACGAACTCAAGCCACCCAGGTTATGTTTTTTTCATTCACGGGATGTGGGCATCGCTGGCAAGGCCAGCATTTATCGACCGTCCCTAATTGCCCTTGAGAAGGTGGTGGCTGGCTAGGCCATTTCAGAGGGCAGTTAAGAGTCAACCACATTGCTGTGGGTCTGGAGTCACATACAGGTCAAACCGGGTAAGTACTAAGTACTAGTAGTAAGGATGGCAGATTTCCTTCCCTAAAGTACTTTACTGAACCTGATGGGTTTTTACGACAATAGGTCACCATTATCAACAATAGTATTCCAGATTTATTTAATTATTTTGAATTTAAATGCCGTGGGATTTGAACTCACGTCTCGAGATCATTAGTGTAGGCCTCTGGATTACTAGTCCAGTAACATAACCACTATGCTACCACCACTGTCACTGGTACTCTTTTCCCATAAAGTTCAAGTGTCTTTACCAGCTAGTAGTACTGGAGGCACCCAGAGCCTCCAGTATCTATGCGGCATGGATGATACACACCTAAAAATGTGTCCCACACCACACGTGTTTCTGTGGTGGTCACTTTTGAAGCGACTTTGAGTATTAGATTGATGCCAGAAAGGAATCTTGGTTGGGTCCAAGGAGTCCATAAATAAGGTCTATGGTTATGAAAGGGCTGGTGTTCCAAGTCTCCATAGAGGTGGAGAGGCAAAGAAGAGAAAGAAAGAATGTTTAAGGGACAGGGAAGGGAGACTTATAGGAAAAAAGGTACAGTGAGAAAAAGTTAGACAAACAAATACCGAAACAACGATGTGCCTGTGCCTGTTAAAAAGTGTAAATGTGCGAGAGAGAACAAAATGGAAGACAAGCAGAAAGACAAAAGAGTTGACAGAAAGAATTAAGAGGGTGAGAGACATTTCAAAGAGTGTTACAGGAATGGAGCCAATTAATTTTTAAATTTCAGTTCCTAAGGAGATCAACTAGTATTCAGAAAATTGTTTTATGGGTGTTATGGCAGCAAATATTAATTGCATTTCAGACAAATAAAATGTTTACAGCCAACGAACACATTAAAATCCTTCACCTATTGATATATCCTTGCAAGTTTCCAAGTACGGAGATTAAAATAGCCTGAGAGACTGCCAAAAAAGCACACCATTAAAAAATAATTTCCCTCACCTAGGTCATAAATCATTACATTTTGCAAGCCAGATTGCAAGCAGGTGATCTGTACTTAATTCCCTGCCGTTGCTACTCTAACCAGCTCCCACAAAGTACCAGTGCCTGCAATAGCACTCCTCCCAAGTTCCCCATTTTCCCTGGGAAGCAGCATTTGGGGGTTCTACTCAGCATTTCTCCACAAGATCTGCAAGTTGTCAAGTGAGGGAATTACATGGAAGAAGCTGCCCTTCATTATTGTTAATGTTAAATGACATAAGGCAACACTGAAATTTGTAAACAAGTTTGAATTAACCACAGTATTTCACTTTCAAGTAGTACCTTTTCTAAAGGCTTTGCTGAGACTTTTGATTTTGTTGTCTTTGCTTCCCTTATCGCCTTCCATATAAGGAAATACGCGTGCCTGATGGGTCCAAAAGTAGTCGTTTGATCCAAAGAAATGAACTGGAAACTCGCCAATCTCGTGCTTCATATTTTGAATATTTGTAGGAACGTTCCTTGGGTGACATATCTCTGCGGGCCACCACCTGTGTTTGGATAGCAGATTTCAGGAAAATCAGTACAAAAGTAGCAACCAGATTACTGCAACAAGTAACTTTAGTCTAATCAAATAGTAAAGTAAAAAGATAACGGCACCCAAATTTCATTGTAAAAATCCTATCTGTTTCTATGAAAACAAACAGCAACCACCACCAACATTTAAGGCGGCTTATACTTGAACAGAGCTCGAAGGTTAACTTGAGCTGTGTGGGTGGTAGGGGGCACACCTTGAAATGGAAAGTAAGCTTTAAGTGTGTAAATAATATGGAGGTAGAGAAGGAAGAAAGAGATTAAGCAGGGCAAGATGCCAAAAAAGATACAGGAAGACAAACTAAAATAAAAATGCATGTACATTAATGCACAGAGGACAAGAAAACAAACTGGGGTAGAGCCATTGATTAAAATAGAAAATCATGACATTAGAGCAGTAACTGAAACCTGGCTGCAGCTGGGTCAGGTTGGCAATTAAATATACCTGGGTATAAAACTTTCAGGAGGAATACGGAAGGACGGATATTAATTGGCGACAATATCATACCAGAGCACAAAAAAAAGGTGGACCAAAGAGAATCCCTTTGGACTCAGCGGAGAGCGCGCCAGGGATCCATTACAATACTGGGAGTATATTGTCAAACAGTGAAAAGGAAATTAATAGACAAATGAGAGAGATATGGATTAACAATAGTGCTACAGATTTTAATTATCCAAAAACAGACTGGGATCAGGAAAATATTTGCCACGAGAAAAGAGAGGATGAGGAAAGGGCATTTGAACGGGGAAAGACAAATTAGACATAAAACAGGCCCTAAATAGAAGGAAACATTGGTAAATAGAACTGTCAATGAGCAATAGAAAATATTTAAACATTGAAATAGAAATGGTACAAATCAAGTATATTCCATTAAGTATATTGAAAAAAGCATCCAGCACTTACAGGGCAGAATATAAAAATGAAAGTAGGCCAAATATAAAGGACGTAGCAACGCTACAAAAAAGATTAGAAAGGCTAAGAGGGAATAAAAAACAAAATTAGAAAAAATTACTACAAGCTGAAGAAGGAAAGCTTATAGTGGAGAATGCGTGAAACAGAGATATTAAGTAAGTTCTTTTACCTCAGTTTTCACATGGGAGTTAGCTATTGGCATCAGGCTTCACCTGAGGAAGGGGCAATCGATAGCTCCGAAAGCTTGTGATTTCAAATAAAACTGTTGGACTATAACCTGGTGTTGTGCGACCTCTCAATTATAAAACCACCAGGGGTGCGTAGAGCAGTTAGTGGCGATTACTATCAAAGAGAAATGGCACTAAAGAAGCTAATCAAACCTAAAATAGAAAAATCACTGGAACCAGATGGTTTACTTATAAGAAACTCGAGGGAAACTAGGAGAGAAATAGTAGAGGCTCCAACCATAATTTTCAAAATTGGTGGAAAGGAAAAATTATGCCAGAGGACTGGAAGCAAATGTAGCTCTCTGCTTCAAAAAGGCGACAGGAATAAGCTTCTTGAAGAAGTGACTGATTGGATTGATAAACAGAAAGCAGATGATGTGATTTTCAGAAACAATTTGATAAGATATCTCACAGGATGCCTGGACACAAAGTTGGTTAATGGATAGAAAACAACAAAAGGATTAGGGCTAATGGGTGCAACTCTTATTGGAGTTAACCCTATTAAGGTTTAAAATGATGTAGCCCAGTGGCCAGTTAACACAAAAGGAGAGGGTTTGGTACATAGCATGCCCTGATCACGGGCATAAAGTACAAGAGAAAAGAGGTTATGGTAAGTTTGTACAAAGTGATTGTTAGGCCAGAGTTAGAGTAATGTGCAGTTTTGGGCGTCCCATTATAGGAAAGCCATAGAGAGGATGCAGTGTAGGATGCTGCTAGGGAGAGACCCGAGATACTGAGACTATTTCCACTAGAACAGAAAAGCCTAAGAGATTTAATAGAGGTTTGGGTTTTGATAGTGAACAGGGAAAGACTATTTCCTCTGATTAGGGAGTTGGTATCAAGAAAATCTATTTAAAATTGTTACTAAGAGAATGAGGAGAGAGGATAGGAGAAATTCCATTATACAACAATTCTTTATAAGGCCCAAGTCCATTCATGACTTTAAAACTGGGAGGCTCTACTCATACTTTTGGACAAGATATCCTTTTCTCACCTCCCAAAATCTTTTTTGGCCACAACCTTTCTCGTCTCTATTTTATCAATACTACTATGGCAAGTCCCCACTGTGGTTTTCTCTCTCAACCCTTTTAATCTGCAAATATGGTGACCTGCATTTCCATTGTGTTCCTTTCTGGCCACAATTTACAAGATGTGGCTGCTCCAGTCATGACCATCATGCAGTGAAGCGGGACAATGCCCCCCCCTGCCAGAAACCTCGCCAGTTGCACCTCTCTGGTAGGTAATGTAAAGTACAGCCACATGTTGCAGGTATACTAGCAACACAGTCACAAATAGGGCCCACAATGCCATTTCCCAACGTCAACACAGACTTGGTCTGTACTTTTCTAAAAATTACTTATTCTCTGGCTCCAATAGCAGTTGCCCTGATGGGGTAGCAAGGCGCCACTACAATATCCGCCAACTCGCTGTGGGTCAGATGCCCATAAAGCAAATGGATTGGGTGTCTGCCCATTTCATGTAAACGGCTCCATCCCCAGGATTTGTGATGGGGCTAAAGCCAAGACGGGCAGGTGGAAGTGCCACCCCTCTGTAATTCTAACGGCTCAACAGCCTGCCAAAAATTTCTAGGTCCAGATCTCTCGGCTTAACAATTCACAGGAATGGATTTCCAAGGATGTATCCGAATGGAGCAGCACCTAATTTGCATTATTTGATTTCCACAATACAATCTTGGGGGTTCCGAAAACTAGACAAGGGATTTCAAATTAGTTTCCAGCTTTGAAATCCTATTAACTGTGCCGTGCAATGCATTTTCACGATATAAAATGAGAAAACTTATTTAACAAAACTTGTAAATAACAGCAAATCATTTGTATATGTTTGAACTGACCTGTAGCTACCCAATTTGACCCAGATGATGTCTTTGTAGCGTGGCTTCTTGCCTGCTTTGCAGTCATTGCAATACCAGCTCCCCTCCGGCATATCAATGTTGAGGCATTCTGGGTGAAATGCTGCAGGACAGGACTCACAACACAATAGGCTTCCCCCTGCAGGAAATGAGCTAACATTAACACAGGGTAACAACTTTTATAGAAATGTGCAACATGTTTAAAAGAAAAAGTTTTGCATTTCTATAGCACCTCATTATACCTCTCAGTAAACACTCAAAGCACTTCAGGTACAACGAGATACTTTATTTACTTTGAAATGCAGTAGTGGTTATGTAGACAAACAGCAAAGAAGTCATCAGCCATGTCATTTTTAATCCTCCACTAAATACACAAACCTACAAGGGGCATTATCATCAGGACCCATTTTAAAAACACGTACTTACATATTTATTTAAATATCAACTCAGAGATGCTCTTAGATGGCGCCTAGGAAATGCGACAGAGCTGTTCATGGATAACTCTTCCTCTGATTCCCACCCCTCCTGCAGCAGACATGTGCCTCACTTCTGTACTTCCTTAGCTATGCAAGTGAGATTAGGAACTCCTCCTCATGGAGGAAAATTGAAACGGCACCTATAGGACCCTGCTGAAATCTGAAACTAATGGGCTCCGATGACATTATTGGAGTACTGATTTGAAGAAGTTATTGAGAAAGTCTAGCTGTGGAAGGGAATCACAAGGAGAAGCTAGGTGCTCCCTGGACAGGGAAAGAAAACAAATTGATAGGGACTTCCTATTGGCCACTTGTTCTCACCTCATGTGGCTGGGGAGCAGTTTTTTTTTTTTTTGGGGGGGGGGGGCGCGCATCAGGAAGAGAAGCACGTAAAGAATCTCAAAAAATAGATTCTCTTTTTCTGCAATGACAGGTACTGAAACTTCTGTTGTAGCACTGTAATTCAGGTAATTCTCGCAGAGAATCAGCCAAGACTCCAGCATAGGAAGTCTGTGAGAATGCCTATTTATTTGCAACTTGGCATTTGTAGTGCTGGAAGAGACCAACGTTGGCTGGCTTCAGTTTCAGACCAGACCTGGATGAGGCTGGCACAGTTCTGTAGATACAGATATCCTTTCACTGGTCCATCAGCTTAATCAGTTTCTGGGAACACCGCATAAGTTAATTTGTTCTTTCAGATTAGTGCTCAATGTCTAACTTGCTGAATGGTATGCACCTCTAGAAATTGTGCAACATCAGGAGGTGACACAAGAACCATCAGAAAGACTGTGGGAGATGTATAGTTGTTGAACTCCAGTAAAAATATTGAACTAATAACACTAAACAAGTTCTGAAAACAGAAGTCAATGTTGATGACTATGCAGGATAAACATTGTAAACAAAGAAGCCAGCTAAGCTTTTCAGAAGATATGCAATTATCTTGCCTTTTATAAACACCAATTAAAATGTGAAAAATAAATCAAAAGTTAAAAAATAAGTTAAAAGGTGAAGCAGTAATTTTCCTAGAATATTAATGGAACCACTGGTGATGTGAAAAAAACAAGAAGCAACAGTAGGATGAGATCTTATAACGGCACAGACTTGTGAAATGCCAAACTTTTCAATGGAACAGTGTCCAAGGTGCGCGTGTCTCCCTATTTCAGGAAACAGCCCCAGTACATATGGGCAGAGGGAAAGATTTCCTCTACATGCAGCAAATTCATGAATCAGTTTGTAAAGCTAAATATTCAAAGGACTAAAATAAATCAATTTAACAATTCATAAAATCCAACAGTAAAAAGTATTTCAAACTAACCTCTTGAACACACAAAGCACCAGCTAACATTGACATGAGCATGATGCCTGTACCCCTTTTTTGGAGCAAAATGGTTGGTACAGATAATACTGTTGGCTGCCAGTATCACAGACCCTGCTGCAAGACAGGTCTCCCCTCCATGATAAGCCACAGGACAGCGGACACAGCGCATCATTCGCCCTGGTAGCAGAGAGAATTTAGCGTTACCCTTTAAATGAAGTTGTCTTTTTCTTAAAGCTCCATCTCCCCAAATTTTCAGTAAATTTATACAGAAATATTTTAAAACAGATTCTTAGCAAAGATTTTACTTCAAGGCACCGTGGCATTCCACCCCAACAAAAATCTCCTCCTTCCATGAATGGCTCATTTGAATGTTGCTGATGAATCATGTATTCTCTGGAGTTTCAAGCAATTTAATTAAATATTTCAGTATTTAAAATATAAGATTATGAAGGAACAAACAGAAACCCGATTCAGGTTTAAGGGTCATTATTTCCAAACATTACAAATGCCGAATGTATTTAGTTTCTATCAAAGACTTTTGTTTTTGCTTTATGTCACAAAAGTTTCCCGATAGTCTACTTTTAAAAGACCTGCTGATGATTCATGTCGCAGATAAACATTTTGGTAAAAATGCGCAAGATTAAAAAGTTAATTTTTTTTCCAAGAGTCTGTAATGGAAGAAGTCTAAACCTGAAATAAAGAACAATCACTGTCTCAGTAGTGAATCAGCTTGGCTTTATAAGTGATTCTTAGATTTGGTATTCAAGCGAATTTCCTCATTACAGGCTTATGAAAAGTTATAAAACTTGAGTTTCGAAATTGGTAAACTGCTTCTATCATCCCTGATTCCTGATGTACGGTGGAATGATACCAGAAATGATACAAATGTAGGTTTGAGCCACGTCAGTGCAGCAAGATTGCACAGCAGCCTCTTTCATCAGACAGCAATAGCTTTTCTCCAATGAGTGCATTTAAATGAAGTCCATTTTTTTTTATATTAATTTTTAAAAGTATTTAAAACAAAAAGTTGTGGGAAATGCAGCTTTAAGATACATGTCACAGTGAATATGCAGAATTACACATCCACATGAAATACATTAGCAAGTACAGTCAAGTCTCAGCTTTAATACTATATACAATTCCCACTCCTCCCCTAAAAAAAATTTCACGCTAAGTAATCATAACATAAATGCATTTAAATAATATTGAAAAGTATCCAGTCATAATTAGTTTATTTTTTAAAAACAAAGAATTGTATTTTGACTAAATCATGGTTCTGGGTCTTGGTATAGAAATTTAAATATGCAATGTGTTAAAGCGCCTACTCTTAAGGTTCTCTAGTATAATATTTCAATCATTATGCATCAAACTTATGAATTACATTTGGGCGTAACTCCTGATCCCAATCCAAATGCCTGCTCAAACTGAATCTGATGGTTTGCATCCTGTGCCCTGCTCGATGAGCTCAGTATAAAATTCCACATCCACTTCCAAATCTGAAACACCTCTAGACTCAACTTTTCCAAAACCCAATCAAGGGCCATTGAAACTCCATCCTATGGAAACACCAACTCGTCCAGAAATCCACCACAGGCATTCTATCGGCACAAAATCCCCCACATCTATCACCCCAATCCTTGCTGTCCCTCAAGTCACTGATTTCTAAAATTCTCGTCAGCCTCATATTCTTGCTATTTCCTATCTTTGCAACCTCTTCTCATGCTATGCCCCTGCCATGCCTTCAACTTTTCTAACTAGTCTATTTGTGTTCACTCTCTTTCTGGTCTACTATTGGTGGCAGAGCCTTCAACCATCTTGCCCCCACATTCTGGAACTTCCTCCCTAAACCCTTTTAACCTTGCCACATCTGTTCACACATTCAAAAGCTTCCTTAAAATTTACCTTATTTACTGCACTTTTGGTCACCTTTCCTACCCTCACCCACCTACTCCTTCTTGCGTCTGAATCACAACTGTGAAGCACCTTGGGACATTTGGATATGTTTAAGCGTTATATGATCGCATATTGTTGTAGGAACATAGCAACATACATGATGGGAAAAGACCATTACGATATATCTACTGGTCCCAAAGTTTGAAATAATTTCCTCTCTCATACTCACTCTTAATCACTTGGTCTGCCAAATATCTATAGTTTCTTCCTGAACGTGCCTCCACTGTCACCCTAGACAGTCTGGTTCTATATATTAATCACCTTCTGTGTAAGGTAGTTAAATCTAAACCATCTGTTCACCTTCTCTCGAGATCGAGTCTGTACCTCCTTGCTCGGTTTGTGATTGTCAAACATATTGCTGGCAATCAATCTATTTATAGCCCTTAAGATCTTAAACACCTTGATGAGGTCTCCCTTAACATTTCATTTCAATAGATTCTCCCCTACCTCAGGTGCTTAATTCAAGGTATTGTTATTATCTTTGACTGTATCCTCTCCAATGCCGAGCTGTCCTCAATGGTGTACAGTGACCAAAATTGTAAACAGAACTCTTCCTCCCTCCATTTTGTATCAGCAAACTTAGACAGCTGCGTTTTAGTTCTCAATTCCAAATCATTTATGTACATTGATGACAACAATGACTCTAGTATGAATCCCTAAAGCATCCTGATAATCAATTTCCAATCCACTTTGGAAACCCAACCTGACCTCCCAACCCATCCATTTTGTGCCTTTCAAATGCAAGAACAAACCAATCTCCCATGTTCAGTTTTTCTTAAATCCAAAGACTTAAGTTATAAAACACACTATATTTTTCGTTGATAGTGTGCTCAATCAAAACTTGCTTTTAAAAGAACTTACCTTATTCAGACTTTCATATGGATAACCAATTCCAATTAGGCAACTACATAATATATCAACTTTAATTAAAAAGTATTATAGTACGACATCCAAGGCCCATTTAAAATGTAAATCCTGCCAAATAAATTTCCACATATCGGTAAATTTTAACAATCTAAGCTCTAAGGCATTTGCACTTATCCTAGGGATTCTGCACCTTTTGTTGCCCTGGGGTTAGAGGGGTTTGTGGCATGGCAGCTGATACATGTGTGCAGTGGGCATCGAAATCTCTTGTTTTCAAACACAGTTGGGGGGTACTTTCTCACACAGTCCTCGTGGTAGAACTTGCCACACAGAGGAACAATACAACGCTTAACATCAGGCCCATTCTTCTTACACACAAAACAAGTGTGAACACCTGCACAAAATAAATACATAACAAAAAGAAAAACACAAACTCATAATCAATAAATGTTTTTTTTTTTTAAAGTTGCATAGATACAATGCCTTAAAATAAATTAAAAAATCCACTAACTATTAGTCCTTAAAAAGATGCATATATTAAATCATGGACTTTTGCAGGTTTCAAAATAGGTCATCATATGACAGGTGTAAAAATATTTGTCTATTTTGAACTTGAGAAATATCAACTGTAAAATTACTGAATTCGCATGAGTCGCCAAATACTATATTCAGAAATGCAGCTAAATACTAGTTGCTCACCCTATAAATCGCATACAACTTCATCCTTCAACAATGGCTAGAGGAAATGGTTGCACAGTTCTATAGCTGCAGTCTTCAAGAAATTCTTAATTTAAAAAAATCATCCTTTTAGGCAAGTATTCCGTGATAGATCACCTTTCCTATCAAAGGGGTACCCATCAATCACGGTGTCGATACCATGCCTGTCCCCTTCCCCATGACAAAAAAACAAAAGTAGGCAATGTTGGATTCATAGGGGAAGATTTTGGGGTAAAAATATATCCTTTCAAAATAACTATACAGGTCATACTATATCAGGGAGAAGTTCTGTATAGACCATTTACTTCATTGGTCTGAGTGACGCTATGGTTTAAGAATTATGCAGATCATCGAATACCAATGAAATACAAGACTGATGCACAGACACTCCTGTACTATTCCATTCATACCACATAATACATTTACAAACAAGAAAATAAACCGCTTATTTAACTTAATTATCACGCAGACGACATAGTTAAATTTAATAGGTCATGGGAGTTTGGAGCTCCAGGAACTCCGTGCTGTATTGTTAGAGCTATCATGATGCTGTTCATTTTATAGCTGGAAATGCACCAGAAGCAAAGAAGCTGAGTTTAAGAAAAAAGATTTTGGTAGAAGCTTGTATGCTAAAGAACCCTTTGTGATCAAAGCAATGCTGGAACATGGATGATAGTAGCCTGATGCGGACATGCCACTTGAATCTTGGATAAATTCCGTTTTAAATGGAGTATAACCACTGGCAACCACTTCTGCCACCCAAATACCAATGGATTGCAACAGTAGGTTCTCTCTTTAACCTCTCCAATGTCTGGCAGTAATAGGTTGTGTGGTTTGGGACATAGAGGAAATGGCAGTGGGCATGCTTAGCCTTGACCCATTCAAATCTACCCAAACTGCACCATAGCACTTGAATTTTAAACCTAGAGAGGATAGTCTCCTTGGGCTACAGAAGAAAACTGGGATGATATTGGAAATTCTGAACTAGTTTATGTATGAGAACAACACAGTCTCAGGGGTCATTTGAGGTCCCAGCCAGGTGAAAACCATCACAGCCACTTCAGTCATTTCCTGTTCTGCATGACTTCTTCAATGACTGGATGAGCTCCCACCCCTGTAGAATACAAAAGTTTAAAAAAAAAAACCCACAGATGAAGAAAATCTGAAATAAAAACAGAAACAAACAGCGGGTATTGAAAAAAAAAAAATCACACCTGAAACATTAACCTTCCTTTATGTTTCACATGCAGAACACAAAGGATCTGTTCAGTATGTGAAAGATGCAGCTGACATTTACAAATACTACGCTTACCTAGTTTTGCCTCTGCTTGCCACCCTAATCTGGCATCCCAAAGCACCAAGCAAACGCAAAACAAGTCAATGGATTTTATAAGTGTGGCTTAATGAAAAATCAAATGGTTTTATAGGTTATGTGTTAAGTGTGGAAATAAAAACAAATCTAATTTCGGTTGTGCTTAAATTCAAGCAATATAAATCATGTAAAATACAATGAATAATTCTCACAAACTGTCTGTGGAGTCATTTTATGCTAAATACTATCCCGTTCTGCCTTCCATGCAGTGGTTATACTATTTTGTTGCTCTTTTTTGCTAATTGTGACTAGCTAATAATTTCCTTTATGAAAAAATTAAATAGCAGCTTGTGTGGAATTGAACAGGGTTTTGGCTAAGTGAATTTAACAGTGAAGTGTATTTTAATGGAACTAAAGTGGTATTTCTGGAGCAAGGAAGTTAAAAAAAATTAATTTGGGATGAATGGTGCATGTAGGGAAATTCAAACGAAATGCATTTACAAAATTCAAAACTATTTAAGTTGATTGTATGGAACAAATTGCTAACAGGTTATATTATAGCAGCTGTAAAAGGGCACATCAAAGAACCAAATTTGACATTTCCAAGAAGCTCAAGATTTCATCAACTGGCACATACTATAATTTTTTTTTTATAAAGTCAGCTGACTATTTTAGGACATGCGATTGCTTTGCATTTCAGGCACTTAAAAACAATCCAAATTTGATTTGGATACATGGATTTAAGTTTTAAATTTCAGAGAATAGTGTGTGTAACCTCACAATTCATTTTAAGAAGGGGCTGGTATCTACAATAAAAATTAAAATACATTACCTGATGTGCATTCTCTGCACATAAATTTGCCTTGAGGTAATTTAGACAGCCCAAGACAGGCCAAGTGGAACGCCCCACAACACTGTCCTTCACAAAGGAGCAGTTCACCAGAGTTCTCACACACCTATATAAAAAGAAGAAAAATCATGCGTCAGCCTGTGGAAAATTTAGCAAACTGTCCAAAAGCAATTTTTTAAAAAACCTACATGCTTGCAAAGGTGTACAATCCAAGTTTAGTTTTGACTGTGAAGCGTGTATGCCATTCCCAAATTATTCAAAAGCTTGTACATAACCGTCACATTTTGAGGAATAAAAATTTTCACTTTCTCTCTACTGTATCTCAGCTGCAAAATAAATTAAGTTTAAAAAAATAGGTAGACTAAGAAGATAGACAGATTACTCACCTTTAGGTGCAGTATTCCTCATTCTTCAAATGAAGTTGTCCTCCACATACCTTGGGTAAGGTCAGCATACCAACAGGAAAATCACTAGGGACGCCTGTCCCTTTAAGAGATTCAGCCAGAACCACACCACTGCCCCCTTCCCACGCCCAAATACAGTAACCCCACGTGGCAATCTTCAGTTCTTTTTGACAAGAGAAGACAAGGCAGAAGAGGATAAGCAAGGAGACCAGCAAGGAATCCATTGCCCTCTCAATTTTTTTAAATAGCCAAGAAACTTATTTAATTGTTTAACCTTGTTATTAATTCAGGTTTAGTGTTTTTTTTAAAATGATGTCCGATAGATTTGTTCAATACATATGTGTAACACAGGCTTAACAAATACACAAACCCAAAGCTAAGGGGCTAAAACTCTAGACTAGATGATTATGCAAACGATTGAAAACTTGGTATGTGGAGGTTAACTTTATTCAAAGGAGTACAGTAATATAGTACGCCTAAAGGGAAGTAAGCTACTTTAAATTACATCTTACTATCCTCCACATACCACAGGTGATTCTCTCAAAGATCCACTTCAGGAAAAGTATCCAAGTCAGAGGCAAGAATAGCCCCTACCAAACCAAGCATCTCTGCAGTCAAATCCAAAGTACAAGTAACTTCTGGTAAATATGCAAGGATTACTCCACGTGGTTGCCTTATATATATCATCCAATGCAACGTGCATGAAATCAGCCAACATATTGGCTATTACTTGTGTGAGATGGTGCTTTACAATGAAGTCCAAAATTTTAAATAGTTTCTGTTCTATAGTTGAAGTGAGTTAGTTTCCACTCTTCATTCATAATTTTATGTGGGAGAAAATGCAGCTTTAAACCATTACAAAGTAGAGATTCATTGAATCAACATTAATTTTATAAACTACTGACAAATCACCAACAACAGGTGAAGATATAGAAATCTTCTGATGATTTACTTTAATTCTGCAAAAACCACACTGTGAAGTATCTTCAAACTCTTCAGATATCAGATCATCACGTGAGTGAAGGTACCCATATCAGTCTATTATATATAAAAAATTAAAAACGCACACAAATAGGGAGCCAGTTTCTTTATTCATAAGAAGTCAAGCACATAATAAAAAGAATATCCAGCGATCAATAGTTTTTATCTCAAGTCAGAAAGACAGATGGAATGCAGTCACATCTGCAGTACTCATGATTTTAGATTTTCTTTCTTGCTCATGAAATAAATTGATCACGTGACCGAACAGCTCTATTTCTTTGTACTGTATGTATGCTTGAAGTCCGTCTCACCTGACAAACTCCTTCTTTCTTAGCTGCACCACTGCCTCCTCGCTCTCCTTGGGATTTTTTGGATGATACAGATGAAGCCTCTGTTGGAGTCTCATCTGCACTTTCATCTGCTGACTCCAGCTGTCCATCAAATGATGTCTGAACACAAGAGGCAAAACACAAAATAATATTTTAATATAATTAATTACTATGATGCTGCAATATAAAGTGATATGTTAGCAAAATAACTTTATTTCATTGCGAATCAACAAAAACAGCATTAAAGAGAGATTGCAATTTTTGGGAATTTATACAACACCAAACCAGCAGCAATTCCACTCGAAGGCCACGTCTAATGAACTATTGACCAATTGTAATATCTTCCCCCCCAAAAAGTTCAATATATATGTTTGAATATTTTTAAACTGTTTGATTCAACAAACAAATAAGCAGTGCAAGAGAAAACAGGTGTCAAGTGTTTGCCGATATAAAATACTGCACACAAAGATTATTTGCATTCCTCAGCATGGTGAACTTGAAGAGTGATGAGAACACATTCCCCCCCCCCCCCCCCACCCCCAACAGAAATGTTTACAACAGCAGCCCTTGCACAGCACCCAGCGCCCAGTTTCAGAAGGGTACCAGCAGAGGTCTGCTAGCAGGTCACCCACTTGACCTTTTGTTCAGTGACAGTGTATGGGACTGGGAAACACCGCAAGCAAAAATGATGTAAAGACCGCAATAAGAATTAGATCCCATGTACAAAATAAGGGAAAGTTATTATGCTCTTCAAAAGCAGATTATTAACATTAATTAGACACAAATTGAAAATGTTCTAATTTTAGTCCTATGTAAAATAAAACAACTAAAACATCAATGGAGCACAGTAGTGAAGTGTGCTGGGGTTACAGTGTGCTTATTATGACGTGGATTGGTCCTCTGATGGGCTCCACATGTGAATTCCGAATCTCATGAAAACAAATTCCACTTTCTTAAAAGTTTTTTTTTTACGATTGAAATAAATTATGTCTTTTCACAAATTAGTTTAGCGAGATGAAGAAATCAAACATAATTTAGCTAAAAAGCAATTTTTTGTACCTACAAATATTGCAACAGTAGACTGATTAAGACTTCTAGCACAAACCGTCTAATGACAGTTAAACAGGCACTTCTAAAAATATCGAATGGTGCATGGTCATCAACAGTCAGCTTTCAAACTAGTTAGTTGGAACATAACAAAATTCAATTTAAAGGAAATTAAAATAGGTTTCAAGCCAGCAATTAAGTGGGAACAGCTGACTTGCAGGTTGAATACTTGAGTAAAAAAACAAATTTGGATAATGTGTGGCATCAATGGTTCTCTACACTCACATTATCTGGATGCAAGCTCTTCAATAATTGTTCTCTGGGTTCGGATGTGGAGTGAGAAGCAGTCATCACAAATATGCCCCAAAGCAGACTTGTAAATTGGAATGTTACAGCACAGAAACAGGCTACTTGGCCCATCAAATCTGTGCCAGTGTTATTCTCCACCAGTCATTTACTCCAGTTAACAGTCTCCTGCATACTCCCCATCACCTTTAATATTCCACTTTTTTCAGGCAACTACCTAATCCTTTTAAGAATTTATGTTTAGGCAGATAATTCCACATTTTAACCATCCTCTCTAACTTTTTTTTTTCCTAATTTCCCCTCAAATTCTTTTTGGTGATCATCTTTAATTTATGCCCTTGTTGCCATCTCTCATTACTTACACTTTATAATCCTGAAGACTTTGATCAGGTCACCCCTTAATCTCTCAGCTCTGGTGAAAAAAAGCCCTAGATTTGCAAGCCTCTCTTCCTAACTCCTCCCTGGTACCATCCTTGTGAACCGACATGGCACCTTTTCAAATGTTTATACATCCTTCCCATAATGGGGTGGCCAGAACAGCACACAAAATTCCAACTGGGGCCTAACTACGGTCTTGTATAAAATAAAAGCCTTGCTTTTGTATTGTGTCCTTCTAGATACTAAACCAATGGCTTTCTTTATGATGATCAGGTGATCAAGAAGGCCAACGGAATGTTGGCTTTTATTGCTAGGGGGATAGATTATAAAAACAGGGAGGTATTGCTGCAGTTATATAAGGTATTGGTGAGACCGCATCTGGAATACTGCATACAGTTTTGGTGTCCATACTTAAGAAAAGACATACTTGCTCTCGAGGCAGTACAAAGAAGGTTCACTCGGTTAATCCCCGGGATGAGGGGGTGGACATACGAGGACAGGTTGAGTAGATTGGGACTCTACTCATTGGAGTTCAGAAGAATGAGAGGCGATCTTATTGAAACATATAAGATTGTGAAGGGGCTTGATCGGGTGGATGCGGTAAGGATGTTCCCAAGGATGGGTGAAACTAGAACTAGGGGGCATAATCTTAGAATAAGGGGCTGCTCTTTCAAAACTGAGATGAGGAGAAACTTCTTCACTCAGAGGGTAGTAGGTCTGTGGAATTTGCTGCCCCAGGAAGCTGTGGAAGCTACATCATTAAATAAATTTAAAACAGAAATAGACAGTTTCCTAGAAGTAAAGGGAATTAGGGGTTACGGGGAGCGGGCAGGAAATTGGACATGAGGCTGAGTTCGGATCGGTCGAGGCCTTGTGGGTGGCGGAGCGGGCCCAGGGGCTGAGTGGCCGGGTCCTGCTCCTACTTCTTGTGTTCTTTAGATTTGAGGTGAGGATCAGATCAGCCATGATCTTATTGAATGGCGGAGCAGGCTCGAAGGGCCGATTGGCCTACTCCTGCTCCTATTTCTTATGTTTACTTGTAATGACTTGCGTATCTGTACACAATGTCCCTGTGCTCCTCCAGGCTATTTAAATTCTTGAGATTTGAGGTGCATTTCCTTCCCTTTTCACTCAAAGCTGGCAATTTGAACTTTATTCACATTTTCTCCAAATAGTTTCCTTTTATTTCTTCCCATCACAGCTTCGGAACACCCCTCCAGTGGCCTGAACTTTCTGCCAGGACAGTTGTGGCTAATTTTTTTTGTCCTGTATGTGCCAACACACGTGTGTATGCAGCAAATATACAGGGAAATATACCAGAAAAAGAAAATAAGATTATGGGGGGGGGGAAGAAATGATGATTTACAGGAAAACGCTGATAAGGAGCCATTAATGACCTGGCCCATCAATACTCTACGAGTAGCTGTTGGGAACTGTATAGCAGCAATCCATAGCAGCTGGTACCATATCGAAGTCAACTGATACTCATCATTTATCTCATGGTGCACAAGTACAACTCACAAAATATCACCGTGAGCTGGTAGAGGTTGCACATCCATAGTTTCAACCCCAACTTTCAACCTCGAATCATACTATCCATTGTAACCCATTTTTCTCTATTTTATTATGGGTGCATTACTGGGGCATCTCTGCAACTTCCTTTCGAAATTACCTCATTTTCTGTAAACACAGTTAGAGGAGATGGATTCTTGCTGACAGCTGGTACCAGAGTTTCTGTAGTTGATGCTCTGCTTCGCTTTTTCAGTGGTTTACATGCATCAGAGAGTTTGCTTATATCTGAAAAAATTGCATGAAGATAACATTTGATACCAAGCTTATCAGATAAAAAAAACTTTTAGCTTCCCAAATAAAGCACGTGCAACTTGATTAATTCACATTTGAATTTGGGTTAAAATGCACACTAAAAATAGGGCCATCTTAGCAAAAATACAATTATCTAGAAGTCGATAAATCTTTACCTGACTGGCTGTTTTGGGATGCATTAGTAACAGAAGATAATGTTTCTCCAGCCTCAATACCATCGCTTCCACATGCCTCTGCTTGGCCAGAATTATTGAAATCATACTGTGCATAAAAAATAAAAGTAAGTCAGCACTGGTTACCCAATAGCATCATATATGAGAACATTTTAATACACAAGAAAAGCATCATCAGGTGCACAACAAAGCCTACTACAGTCCTCAAAGCAAACAGGTTGAATTGCCACAAAGTATGTTCTAATTTAAACTCACTAACTACTGTCTGAATCATGCTTACAGGCGGTCAGTGTTAATATTGCTGCCAGCATTCAGATATGGATGCAACTTCATAGGGTGAGAAACTGGATCTTATGAAAAATAATTGAGCACCAATTGATATAATTTCCCACTCATTTTACTTCATTAGAGTTTTGCCAAAATCATATGCAACAAAATTATTAAGTATTGGCAGGAAAAACAAAATGTTTCCATAACTAGCTTGGCAGGGGGGTGGGAACCTGAGCATAGATTCAGAAGGGAGAGAAGCAAAGCTGGAAATGGAAGGCAGTGAATTAGTAAGTGAGCTTGGAAGCAGAGGAAACAAAGGCTAGAAAATAGACAAGGGTGTTTAGCAGTGCTTAACGGTATATACTTCAATGCAAGGAGTCTAGTGAATAAGGCAGATGAGCTGAGGGCACAGATAGACACGTGGAAGTATGATATCACAGCTATTACTGAAACATGGCTTTCAGAAGGGCAGGAATGGCAGCTCAACATTCCTGGTTACAAGGTTTTCAGACAAGATCGAGAGGGGGATAAAAAAAAGAGGGGGCATCGCAATATTGGTTAAAGAAACAATTACAGCTGTGAGGAGGGATGATATGTTAGAAGGATCAAAGGAGGCCTATGGATTGAACTGAAGAACAAAAAAGGGGCAATTACACTGCTGGGAGTGTACTATAGATCTCCAAATAGTCAGAGGGAGATAGAAGAGCAAATATGTAGGCAAATTTCTCAGAAGTGCAAGAACAATAGGGCAGTAATAGTATGGTATTTCAACTACCCTAACATTAACTGGAATAGAATCAGTGTTAACAGTATAAAGGGCACAGAATTCATAAAATGCATTCAGGAGAACTTTTTTAGCCAGTACGTAGCAAGCTCAAAAAGAGAGGGGGCGGTTCTGGACTTAGTTTTAGGGAATGAAGCTGGGCAGGTGGAAGGGGCATCAGTGGGAGAGCATTTTGGTGGTAGTGATCATAATTCAGTTAGATTTAGTGTAGTTATGGAAAAGGACAAAGACAGACCAGGAGTAAAAGTTCTCAATTGGGGAAAGGCCAATTTTACTAAGCCGAGATGTAATTTAGCAAAAGTGGACTGGAAACAGCTACTTGAAGATAAATCAGTGTCAGAGCAGTGGGAAGCATTCAAGGAGGAGACAGTGGGGGTTCAGAGCAAATATGTTCCCACAAAAGGATGGGGCTCCCAAATCTAGAGCCCCCTGAATGTCAAGGGGCATACAAGGTAGGATAAGGCAAAAAAGGGAAGCTTATGTCCGATACCAAGAGCTCAATATTGCAGAAAGCCTAGAGGAGTATAGATAGTGCAGGGGTGAAATTAAAAAGGAAATTAGGAAAGCAAAGAGAGGGCATGAAAAAATATTAGCAAGTAAAATCAAGGACAACCCAAAGATGTTTTATAAATACATAAAGAGCAAGAGGATAACTAAAGAAAGAGTAGGGACTATTAGAGACTAAAAAGGAAGCTTGTGTGTGGAGGTAGAAGACGTAGGTATAGTTCTTAATGAATACTTTGCGTCTGTCTTCACAAAAGAGTGGGACGATGCAGACATTGTAGTTAAGGAGGAGGAATGTGAAATATTAGATGAGATAAACATAGTGAGAGAAGAAGTATTAAGGGGTTCAGCATCTTTGAAAGTAGATAAATCGCCAGGCCCAGATGAAATGTATCCCAGGCTGTCAAGAGAAGCAAGGGAGGAAATAGCGGAGGCTCTGACCATCATTTTCCAATCCTCTCTGGCTACAGGTGTGGTGCCGGAGGACTGCGAACGTTGTACCATTGTTGAAAAAGGGAAAGACTGAGTAATTACAGGCCAGTCAGCCTAACCTCGGTGGTGGGCAAATTGTTGGAAAAAATTCTGAGGGATAGTATTAATCGTCAATTAGAAAGGCACGGATTAATCAAGGACAGTCAGCATGGATTTGTTGAGGGAAGGTCGTGTCTGACTAACTTGACTGAATTTTTTGAGTCAGTAACAAGGAGGGTTGATGAGAGTAGTGCGTTTGATGTAGTCTACATGGATTTTAGCAAGGCCTTTGACAAGGTCCCACATGGCAGACTGGTCAGAAAAGTAAAAGCCCATGGAATCCAAGGGAAAGTGGCAAGTTGGATCCAAAATTAGCTCAGTGGCAGGAAGCAAAGGGTAAAGGTGGACAGGTGTTTTTGTGACGGGAAAGCGGTTTCCAGTGGGGTTCCGCAGGGCTCAGTACTAGGTCAGTGCTTTTTGTGGTATATGTCAATGATTTAGACTTCAATGTAGGGGGAATGATTAAGAAGTTTGCAGGTGATACAAAAATTGGCTGTGTGGCTGATAGTGAGGAAGAAAGCTGTAGACTACAGGAAGATATCAATGGACTGGTCAGGTGGGCAGCAAAGTGGCAAATGGAATTCAATCCGGAGAAGTGTGAGGTACTGCATTTGGGGAGGGCTAACAAGACAAGGGAATACACAATAAATGGAAGGATACTGAGAAGTGCAGAGGAACAGAGGGACCTTGGAGTGCATGACCACAGATCCCTGAAGGTAGGACAGCTAGATAAGGTGATTAAGAAGGCATACGTGATATATTCTATGCCTCGGTTAATAAAGGAAAGTAAGAGCAGGGAGGTTATGCTTGAACTGTATAAAACACTAGTTAGGCCACAGCTAGACTACTGTGCTCAGTTCTGGTTACCACATTACAGGAAAGATGTGATTGCACTAGAGAGGGTACAGAGGAGATTTACGAGGACGTCAGGACTGGAGAATTTTAGCTATGAGGAAAGATTCGATAGGCTGGGGTTGTTTCCTTTGGAACAGAGGAGGCTGAGGGAAGACTTGGTTGGGGTGTATAAAATCATGAGGCCTCGATAGAGTGAATAGGAAGGACCTATTTCCCCTAGCAGAGAGGTCAATAACCAGCGTGCATAGATTTAAAGTAATTGGTAGAAGGATTAGAGGGGAGTCGAGAACTTTTTTCACCCAGAGGGTGGTGGGAGTCTTGAACTCACTGCCTGAAAGGGTGGTAGAGGCAGATATCCTCATCCACATTTAAAAAGTACTTGGATATGCACCTGAAGTGCCCTAACCTACAAGGCTACGGACCAAGAGCTGGAAAGTGGGATTAGGCTGGATAGCTCTTTTTCAGCCGGCACAGACACAATGGGCTGGATTTTCATTGACCCGTGGAGGCGGGTTTGGAGGCGTATGGGGGGTTAAAATTGCAAAAACTGGCGGGCGGGCACAAGTCCGCCTCCATCCCACCTCCACGCAATTTTCATTAAATCATGTCTGCTGGTCCCGACTCCGTCCCACCTTTAAGAAGCGGGATAGGCTGTTAAGGCCCTTAACAAGCACTAAATTGGCTCTATAATGCCATTTTGAAAGGCCTTTGTGATTTTAACCCTTGTTCTACGTGAAGCACGCCTGTTCTGAACCACGAATGTGAAACCTGGCGGGAGCACAGCCAGCCGGCCGGCTGGCTATGGGGATGCATATATGGATGGCTATGTGGATGGATGTATATCTGGATGGATAGAGAGGAGACATATCTGGGAGTGGTGGTGTAAAAATATCTGGGAGCAGACTTAGGGCTGCTGCTTATTTTGCAGGTCCTCTCACAGCAAAGGCCAGGCAGTCTTTGAAGACCTTCAATGCAGCAGCAATGATGACATCATCAAAGGCAACTTTCAGACTGAAAACACTAATTGATTCATGGGTTTCCACATGCTGGAACTCAATTGCCCAATTAGGTGAAAATTGCATCAATCTCCCACATCCAATTGCAGATGGGTGGATAACACGAAAAGTGGATGACACGACCCCAACCCGCCCCAGTATCAAAATCCAGCCCAATGGGTTGAATGGCTTCCTTCTGTGCCGTAAATTTCTATGATTCTATGAACTAGTAAATTTTATTCACCTCTCCTCCCAATGTGACAATGAAAGCTAGTGAAGATAGTCTTGGTAAGTCAGTTGTTTGTTCACTTTGCATGGGTTGCATATCAAGATTAGGAAAGATAGAGCTAGAAGCATCAAGCATATTGATAATGTGCCTATTATTCTACCAGCCAGTTGGGAGGACCTCAGAAGGGCATGCCAGTAAAAGGAATGGTCTTTATGGCACCAAAACTTTAAGGAATTAATCCCTTAGATCATGGAAGAAAAAGCAAAGGGCATTTTTGGATGAACTGCATGAATTGCAGGGAAAGGGAGAGAGGTTGGAGACTAGAGGAGAAAGATCTTGCCTATCAGATGACAAGCTCTATTTATATGTTCAGGAGTGCAAGACAAGTGTTAGAAAAGCCTCCCCAGATAGGAGAGTAACATTCAAGCTTTGCAGGGACTTGTGTCTTATGGAAAGCCATGAGTTGTTCAGAGGAAGAGTTCAGCAC
Organism: Squalus acanthias; assembly: GCA_030390025.1. Lineage (NCBI taxonomy): Eukaryota > Metazoa > Chordata > Chondrichthyes > Squaliformes > Squalidae > Squalus > Squalus acanthias. The sequence continues at coordinate 5,046,966 of CM059426.1, read as the reverse complement.
ATAAACATGACAAACTCAGTTTCTTCGAAGTAAAATTAGTCATTTGGAAACTGGTTTAAGACCGAAAAATTTCATTTCGGATTACCAACAACTGGGACAAACAAAAAAAAGTGTGAACTTTGAGCTTAATCAAGGTGAGGGATGTTGGTGGTGGAAATGGAACACTTAAAAATTCAAACACCCAGGAGGCAAATTTAACCCAGCTGGCCCGGTGGGGAACTTTCCAATGGAAAGTGAAATCTGGCAGTGTGTAAAATGGGCGGCCGATCCGATCATGCCAGTTTCCCACCGGCCGAGTTAGGTTAAAATTATCCACCTCGTGTCAGCATTAAGCGCACTCCCTCAGCTCAGTTATATTAAGCACAGTTAGATGCAGATAAAGTTCCCTCGACCCTACCTCAACATCAGGACATCATCCCTAATGTACTAAAGTAAAACATTTTCGCTTCCCATGCCAGGCATCCTGTGGTATCAGACTGATATTGTGAATTCATACTAAATCAGAGGCTGTCCATGCCCTAGGAACTGGATTCAGACTGATCAAATGTAGGACCTTTGCAACTATCAGACAGAAGAGATCTCATTAGGCTGGATTGAATATGCCATTGTACCGTCTCCACGGTGTTTTTAAAAAAAAGTCGGTATGCTACCTTCCAAATTCTACCTATAAAAGATAGTATAGCTAGCTCTAATTATGATGTACCACGTGGGGGTGCCCAACACTAGAAGCACATAGAAAACCAGCATAGCAACTGTACCACTACAAGCAGATCTATTTGTAACCCTTCCCTTTTTTAAAAAAATGGACTGGGGGAATTACACATGCTGCACAAGTTTTTGTAGGCGAGATTCTAAATGAGCAAGTACCTTTTCATCCTCATAGTAGTTTCGCTTTAATCTCTTGCTCGAGCCAATTCGCTCTGGAGAGTCCTCCCTGTAATCTATTATTTTCCTAGATAGTCTTCTTTGCCTAGTTGATTCTGAACTAACTGGAAAAAGAAATAAAGAGCAGTTAACAGCTTGGCTTAGTTTGTACCAATTTTGTCTGAATTGGAAGGTAGTGGGTTCAAGCACCCCACTCCAGGACTTGAGTGCACAATCGAGGCTGCCATTCTGTGCAGTACTGAGGGAGTGCTCCAATGCCAGAGCTGCCGTCTTTAGAATGAGGCACTGAACTGGACTGTCATTGTCTGCCTATTCAGGTGAACATAAAAGAACCCATGGCATTAATTGAAGAGCAGAGTTCTCCTGGTGTCCTGGCCAGCATTCCCCCGGTGTCCTGGCCAGCATTCCCCCATCTTGGTTGCCCCTCAGACAGCACTGAACAAAATAGATTAAAAGGTCATCATCTCGTTGTTTGTGGGGCCATACTTTGCACAAATTGGTTGCTGCGTTTGCCTACAGAACTAAAGCAATTAATTGGTTGTGAAGCGCTTTGGGATGTCCTGAGGACGTGATTCGGTGCTTTATAAATACAAATTCTTTCTTTAAATGAGCTACGTGAGGAACAGTTATCCAAATTAGGTGAAGTGTTTGATTTTGGGCTTGATACTAACTTGTCACGTATCAAGTACCTTTAAGTTCAATAAATACCATTGATGGCAGGCCCGCAGTTCTACTGCCATTAGCAGCACTCCGCCTCCAGAGACCCAATGGCATTGGAGCCCCAATTTTCACGAGTCACTACAACTGCAGTTCATCTCCATTATCTCTTTAATGAAAAGATTTCTCCCAGGACTGTGGCACTTAACAAATGTGGCACATGGAAACTCACATCTATGTCTGAGTGCTGCTCCATCAGACTATAAGCATTTACATATTTAAAAATCTTGTGTCAAGTCTCTTGTATCATGCCTTCCAAAGGTGTCACACTTGAAAGAGTCACAAGTTTGTTGGCCAAAATTACTGATTGGTTAAAATGAGGACTTATCGGTTAAGTTAGCAATCAATATTCAATTGACAATGTGATTGAATCAAAAGCAGTTATATTCCGCCAGTAAGTACCATGAGGAACAAGTAAGTTGAAGAAAAATTCTTTTCAAGCCTGCCATTTCTGAATTGGCAAATACTGTAGTAGAAACAACGCAATCAACTTGGTAAAATAATTTTGTGAAGTTCTTTTAACTCAATAGTCTTGAATTTTTTTAAACCTACCTGAAAGTATATTAAAAGTTAAGTAAAAGGAAAACTTAAAAGAAATCCACAAAAAATTCTTATTCTTACTCAGAATGGTCACTTCCTGGAAAACATTTTCTGGGAAGCCAGACTCCTGTATCAATTTGGAGTACCTAACTGGACCGGAGCTGGCTTTTTTGTACAGTTTTTTTTCTGCTAATGAAATGGCTCCTCCCACGTGACTGCTGCACAGGTCAATGTCAATTTGTCCTGGAGAGGGTGTAGGGCATGAGGGGAAGCAGTAATGTGTTCAATTGCTGATCAGGCAGAGAGATAATGCAGGAGAACCAAGGAGCCTCAGGCACATAAACCCTGACCACATGGGAAGTTATCAAACCAGATAATATTCCTTACCTGTTCCTCGCTGGTATTTACCAACTAAATCGATCTGTTTTTGATTTGTTCACATTCCGTGAATTAAATACGTATCTACTTGCAATTGAATCCACCAGTTATGACAAGCCCCTCATTTTGGTTCCAGAGTTCCAGTTGAGGATTAGACCTTTCAGAGTGTAATGGAATACCACCACACATGGGAGCTCAGGAGGAGTGGGCGAAAAGAAACAGGGAGGCACACATCAGTAGTATTTTATTATAAGTGAGCATTTACAGAGAAAGCCAAGATTTGCTGTTTGTAAGCCTGCCTCCTTCGACCTGTGATGGACAACTGGAAAGCTGAGAGGAATCTGGTGTAATTTTTCTGTAAAAGATCAAAACAACCTAAAGCATAAACTTTAGAGGTAAACAAGGGGTTGTTTATTTATACAATGTGTTTATTAAAGCAGCAAATTGTTCTAGAGATTGCATCCTGAGTTCCCTAATCACTTGCCTCACCCACTCTCAGGAATACCATCTTCCTTTGATGTTTACTTCCAAAGTGCAGTTCCGGGTTCAGGTGTATGGGGTTCCTTAGCTGCCTTTCGTTCTCTCTCAACAGGATTAACAATTGAACACATTGCCAATTTGCACTCATGCCCTACATCACTCTACAGTACAAAAGAATGATGTAGTTATCTGGTCCTGAGTCACCCGCCCCCCAACCCCACCATGTTACATGACAGAGTTATGGAAATAACATGCAAAGAAAACCGATTTCTTTATTCATATACCTAAAGTTGGTAAGGAGAACACTATTTACTTATCCACAAAACAACCAATAAAAATACACTTACTTCACTCTCTGCACAAATGTGTGACAAACCTCTTTCCAAATCCTTTCAATGGAAGTGTGCACCACACCTACCCCAGCAACAGCGGAACGCCTGGCTTACTTTGAGCAATACCACAGGAGATAAGCTAGTTTCATGTAAAAGTTCCTTAATCATTTCAAAATTTCCATTTCAGTTTTGTTTTAAATTACAAATTTGATAATCATGCCCGATAGTTGTGACGGCATTCCTGAAATTGAACCAGCAACTTATATGGTTATGTAAATGTTAGCCATTTGTAATTTACATAGTCTATATAAATACTTTGATCACACGGGTAAGGCCGGTCAAATGTGAAAGCTCAATATTATTTTTAAAACGTTCAATGCAGTCGACTAAACCACATGTAAAACAACTAACCGCAAGAAAAATTTCCTTCAACCTACCACTCGATCTAGTTGTTCTTTTTGGAGATTCCTGCAGCACTTTGCGTCTGGTTGGCCCAGGAGATGCTGCTGAAAAACCTATTGGGACAGTATTTGGGAGAAGAGAAAAATCTGAATTCATGCTTTGGGCCACTTGCTACCTATTTCTTGCATTTTACTAGTACCTGATCGCTTTCAGTGCAGTATGAAATAAAAGCTATTTCGACAGAACAAAAAGCCATTTAAATCAGCAGGATAGATGTGATGCAGAGAGAAGCACAATTAAGCTTTGGTACGGTGATTTGTTATCTGTGTATCAGTAAGTTTCTTTCATAGTCTGCAATGTAGTAGAATAATGAATGGGAAAAACTGTTGTTGGAGTATTGTACATTTATGCTTTCATCTCACTAGGTCAGAACATTATGGTTAATTTCTAACGCTGGAAGCACTGGGACTTAGAAGGGTGACTGAAGGATGCCATCTACTCGTCTAACTGAAATGGAAAAAAGATTGCGTGCCCAGTATTTAAAAAAAAATCCAATTACATTTTAAATAAATATCTGTCCATTCTATCTAAACATTAATGGTTTGCCCCCTTGTCAAGAAGTACCTTATTAACTTGGAAGCCGAAATAAAAATGATTTCCATGAGCATTATAGTAAACATCACATGAGCGTGAAATTTTGTTTAATATTATGCAGAATAAAAACCCAAATTATACTGTATTAATGTAGAACATTCAGAGAACAATACTATACGGAGACAGACACTGTGGGGGCAATTTTAACCTAACCCGCCCGCCTGGAGACTGACGGGATCGGGTGCAACGCTGGTTTTACATCTCACCCAATTTTACTCTCCACTGTATTCAATATTGGACGGAATGTAAAACCGACATTCTACCCGATTCCGTCAGTTTTCCGATGGGCAGGTTAGGTTAAAATTCCCTCCTGTATCTCTGCACCTTCTCACTGAAGGGCTCAGAAATATCATTTCTGTTCTTGTATTTTATTGTCCTCGGAATGTTCTACTTTGACAATTTGCTTTTAAACCAAAATGTTATGTTTGAAGCAACTGCCCATCTCTTGCAGAATAAAACTTTAGTACCGGTTACAACTGATAATTTACACTTACCTGAACCCGATACAGGAGATTTGTGCTCCGTTACTGGGGTTACTATAGAGAACTTGGTATTGTAGCGTGCTCTCTGTTTATCACTAAGCATAGCCCATTGAGACTTGAGCAGCTCTTCAATCTCCTCACCAGAAGCATCTGGATGCTCCTCAGCCAGCTGCAAATGGAAAAGCATTTCAGAATTATTTTGCTCTTGGTTCAAGTGAACACAAACTCTTATTTGATAAAAAAGAATTCACACCTATTCCTCAAAATATTGCACAATAACATACTATTTATGAAAGCTGAAACTCTATAAAGAACACTTGTAAAGGTTTGCAGTCAACATTATAGTGCCAATCTATGCAAGGCCACTTTTAGGGTGATGCAAAGTTTTGAATTTCAACACACTGGTTGGCACCTGCAATTCTCGACGTAAATGAACAACCATGGCCATGCGATCAGAAGGAAGTGCAAAACAGAGGTCAGGCACCATTACACAGAGGCATAATCCAAGCTATCGGCTCACGAATAGCAGAAGTTGCTCCCCGATGGATAAACGCAGTATAAAGGAATGGCACTCAACCAGAAAGGTCAGAGATTCAATTGGTATGCACTGAATTAGATATCATCAGCCTGGTGGTTAGGGGCAAACATGATGAAAGAGAAAGAAAAGAGGAAGAGAAGAAATAAATCAACTATGGATCTCACAGCTGATCATCGTGCATGGATTCTTACTGGAAAATGTAGGTGTGGCGGCATGGCACAAGGACAGGATCTGGCTTGGCTGTGATGCCTGCCATGGTGAATCACTGTTGAGAGGAGTACACAAGGAATAGCTACAGTGCTGGTACAGGAGAGCTGCCAGTACCCATTGAACTATTTCCCAACCTTTTGTAGATGAGTGGAGAAAACTGGAAAAAGGGTGGAGACATGGGAGAAGAATGCATACTTGTACTCTTGATCAGGGATCATTAAAGCAATCTAAAATTATTATTGATTATGTATGGTTATTTTGGAGCCTTCTTTATTTCTTTAGTGAATAAACTTTACAGAAAGCCTAAGACTCTTGCAATAAATTGCGACATGTTTGTTTCAGGAAATTATCAGCAATACTCCTTCAAAAAGCATACACTTATTCTGATTATATTAAATATTACATCACAACCAACAGAATCATTTCAATAACAAACTTCAACATGGGGTAGACAGGGATGAAAGCACGAATGGATGTTTTATACAATAGGAAACATGCATTAAGGGGTCATCTTCAGATTACAGGAACCTTGGAGAAAAGTTCTCCTTTGTTCACTCACTACTTGTAATGATATCACTATAAATTGTGAAGGAAATCTTCCCCCTTAGTGCTTAAGGCAAGGGTAGCATAACTCACATTTGGTCATTTTACAAATTTTTGCAGATCTTAGATGAGAAACTTAATGGCTCGGAGAACTTGAACCTCACTTAAAACAGAGGTTTAAACCAAAATAAAACATTAAAAGGAATCATTGTGTAGTGATTGTCTTGACGATAACGGAATGACTGTACAGCATTCTATATGTTTATATCTAGCAATTTTTGGGTGGCAAAGCAACTGGGGTTCCAGTTTATATGCACAATAGATTTAAAAACCAAATACAAACATTTATAGGAATAGGTGTGACTTCAACTTATAATGAAGTGCTGTAGCTCTTAAAACATACAAAGATATGTATATTTGAAGCCAAGATCAAGCGTGCACCAGAGAGGAAAAAAACACATAAAAGTAGCATTCCTACTTAGTTCACCAAAATACAGCAAGCCACAGAATGTGAAAATTGAATATTTCTTATTGTGGGGAGTGGTCCACGTGAGGGATTCTACCACTGCACGGTAAAGTGTATTGAACAGCACCAACAGGCTGCCCTTGCTGGCTGCCTTTTTTTAAATCTCACACACCCCATGTTAAACTGAAGTTATGGAGGAAGATGATAAACATGGAGTAGATGTGCAACATTAATTTAATTTGAAAAATTTAACCTGCTCATGCCCCATTTCAAAGCAACTATGTCAAGCAATATTTTATTCAATATACTCTTTTACAAATTACATAATTATTTGCAAAATAATTTTCTTCCTGGGAATTATGTTTCTGCCAAGATTAAGTTCATTTAATTTTCAGTGCAGAAGACTGCTTGTATGTACTGAGGGGAGATTGGGCAGCATCAACTGGTTTGCCGTTTATGAGCATAGAAATTACAGCACAGCAGGTGATCATTTGAGCCATCGTGCCTGTGCTGATGCTCGCTCTTTACCTGGAGCAATCTCCTGTAATCCCATTTCTCTGCCTCTTCTCCAAATCATTTAATGTTAGTCTTTTCCTTTTTAAATGATATTACAGTCTTTGCCTCAATAGCCACTTGTAGTAAAGCATTCCATGGTCTAAATAACTCTCTGTATGGAAACATTTCTTCCAACTTCTCCTTTTGTTCTAGTGACAAAACAGAACTTCTGCTTATACAGGGGAAACACTCACTAACAATGGCCAATAACAAATGCCCCATCTCCAAAGTTTTGTCCATTCCTGATGCAAATTCCATGCGTGGAATTGGCTAACTTCAGTCTTCCTTCCAACGGAAAGATTCTACGAATATAATCTTTCAGATGGTTATCTGCAACATTTCTAAACATTTCATCCTCACTAGCAGTTTTAAGTGCATTTAATTATTCCCAATAGTATCCAAACAGAAATAACATTCTACTCTTTTCATCATTGGAAACTACGAAGGTACGGGCTGCACTAATGCCATCCATGTTGCCAATTGATATGAAATTTTAATAACCAATTGTGTGTCATTAACAATCAAAGTCAGGTCAGAACTCATAATCCAGGCTATATCAGGACATGCATTTTAGTGCTAAACACAAGCCAGCTTCTATTTGGTATTATCTTTTCAGGTAATAGTGCTTTCTTTCCAATTCCCCCAATTAGGCATTGTCGCTTAATACAGTGCCTAGACAAATCTACAGTGCTAAATATTAAATACTGTACTCCTAGTACTGCCCACCTACCCTGTACTGCCAGAGTATAGAGACAGCTCTGAAATTGGATAGCCTTTTAGAGACAGAAATCAAGTGCGAATGCAAGTATTTATACAACTTTACTTGGCAAGTAAGCTTTTAAAACACAAACCTCATCTCTGTGTTTCTGACAAAAGGCCATGAACTGAGCAAAGGCAGTGTCACATTTCCTGGTCCGCTGAGTGGGGACTCCTTGTTTTCTCTTAGCCACGGGGGAGCCTGTACCACTCTCAGAGTCTGATGATCTACAAGATGTCCTGTCAGTTGACTGACTTTGAGCAGAACCTTCAGTACAATCTACAGTCCTATTTACACACTGCTTTGCAGGGGTCTTAGGTTCATACGGCTTTGAACACCGCCTTTTATTTGGTGCACTGCTGTTTCTTCTCCTCCTAGTTCCTTTACTGTCAGTGAGATTTTCCTTGGTACTAGGAAATTCCTCAGTTGGCCATTTCCTGTCCTCAATAAGTTCAACAGGAACCCCAGCTTCCTTTGCAACCTGAGGCGGTAGTAGTGGACGGTCATGATCATAAACAAAGGTGTATTTAGCTTTTCGATCCTCGAGGTTCATTGCCAGTGCTTCTTTAGCTTGGGCAATACCTACATCCCACTGAACACGAATTTTGGCAGGAATTGGTTTTAGGAGCTGAAAAACAAAGAGAGTTATTTCATTCTCTAAGGACACGTTATAATTGGTAAACTGCTAAAGGAACCTCTTTTGACCTGCTAGGGATGGGTTTTACACCTCACATTCTAAACGCATTACACATTTTATCACAAATGATCGAGCGAGCGCATACATGGGATAGATAGTAACTAAATTGCTAAGTTGGTAGAAATCTCCATTTAACTCTACAGGAATTCAAAGCTCCTTGGGCTAGACTTTAAAAAAAAAACACATTTCAACTCGCATACGGACATAAAATGTTACAGCAATAAAGCTATTGTAGTAATGAGCATATTAACCAGAAGGTGCAATATGTGGAAAGATTCAGTGAGACAGTATTTATGGATGACTCCAGGCAGGTTTCATTATCACAAGCAAAGCTAACCCCGAGGCGGATCTCACTTGCAATAGCAGGGACTCAAATTCAGAATTTGGCATGAATACACTGTGCTTGAGGCTGGACTTCAGGACTTATCCATCTGCCAAACTGTAAGAATGATGCATGATGAGTAGTAGTTTTCACTCTGCTCCTATGGAATTACAATACTCAGAATTCACCAGAATGACCCACATCACAGGAAAAAAAATCAGTAGAAATGAACAGGGAAATTTTAACTTGTTTGTGTGAGAGGTTTGGAAAACTCAAAGCAGAAACAAAAAAAGGGGAGAAAGAGGTGGGGGGGCGGGGGCAGAAAGATAGAAGAGTGAGAAGGGAGCGGGAGGGAAAGAGAGGACAAAGGAAGGGAAAGAAAGAGAAAGGAGGACAAAAATGACCCACTCAATATAGAACTGCAATATCCACGAGTGTACTATGCCAATGCAGATGGGAAATTTAGAAAAGGCAGAAAAAAAGATTTCATTTTTATCTGAGCATTTTATATAGTTTACAAAATATAATACAAATTCTGAGCCAATTATGCTCGAGGCCAAAAGGAGATGTTTATAAAGCACTCCAATACTGACCTCGGACACTGCAGCAAGGTTTGGTCACCCAAGTCAATGACCACTTTTTAGCTGCTGGTCATTGGAGACTAGATGGTGGGAAAACCCTAAACCAGTCAATGCTACACTGACAACAGTTTCAGCAAGAACTACAAATCCAATGTTGGAAGTAAAGGGGAAGAAAATAATTATTTTATCATGAAGAGCAGAAAACAAACATTAGGACTAAGATGTTCAGAGAGAATGTCAAACAAATTGGACTAGATTTCTGGGAACAAAACGTGTGTGTGTCATAGAAAAGATACACTGTAAAATTTCAATGCTTTAAAATGTGTCCAAGGGAATTTTCTACCTTGTTTTTCTCTGCCTTGGAACTTGCATGTTTGGCACTCTCTTGGACCAACTCGTCATATTGATGAGCATCTTCAAAGGGTATCATACTCTTTTCAAAAATCCAGGCTCTTTCTGGGGCTTCTCCAAAAAACTGGACATGGTACTGGCGACAAATGGCCCTGTTCAGACCTGTCAAAGTAAGAGAAAATAATTGTTAGCAATTTATAAGGACTGCAACAATGTACAAGATTCAAGAATACAATACTAACAAAATTACTTCAGTTTGCATCACTCCCTGTCTTCGATTTAAAAGGATTAATACTCCAAATCATTGCTGGTCACAATAACTTTTCAAAACCTTGAATTTCTATGGTACTAACAAAAAAGTCATTTCCCCCAAAAAGTTGCAATTATTTTTTTTTTTTTAAAGTGATGAATTTGGTACAATTGTTTTCTGAAACACAACAACATTAGAAAAAATTGAAACATGACAAAGCAGGAAATTTTACTGAACATGACAGACTCCCAAAGAGCAACTATATTTGAAAATCTTACTTATCCCACTGAAAATGCAAGCTGTTAAGCAGTCATTTTCTGAATACCTTTACTGAAAAGAAATCTTGAAGATAAAACACTTCTCAATAGGCTTATAGATTCAAATCAAGTTAATATTACCATAAGTCATTCAAGAGGACTGGGAAAAAGGTCACCTACTGGCCATTTAGGAAGGAGTGTTCGCAGGGGAGCAAGTTATATTTTCCAAAGCAGAATTGTAAACAATCTACAGTAATGTAATGTTTCAATAGATGAGGACTACACACACACACACACACACACTATGGTGCCATGTTTCTTCTCATTCATTAATAGTACTTTTGTTTTCTAATTTGTTATTTTCATTTTTAAATTCCTCACCAAATCACATTGTGCAAAACGTCCTTTCTAATTGGCTATTAAAACAACTAGGCACATTCCAAAAAAAAATCTCACACTACTGCAATAAAATTTAGCCACCCATGACCTCCCACAGTGAGAATCTGCCAGCAGGTAATAGCGTTCACACAGAAAAATGCTAATGTTGCAAGAGCTTTGGACTTAAATTACTTTTATACAGCGCAATGGGATTTTAAAATAAAAACATTGTGAATAAAAACATGAGGCCTAGGTCAGGACAAGCCTGGTACTTAATTTAGAAGTAGGCCAGAGTAACAGTTAGAATTAAGGTCTAGCACTTAAAGTTGAACAAGCAGTAACATACAAGCGGTTATTATTCAGGGAATCATATTTTATTGCACAGCCGAAAGAACATTGGGACTGAAACTTAATTTACAATAATACCTTGAATTCAATTTATTGAAAGCCTACAATAGTGCAATTATGAGTTAGAGACAAAATTATTTATGTATTTGAGCCATGATAGAGGTCTATAAAATAATCAAAAGCCTGGATAGTGTCCCTATTGATAGATTATTCAGACCAGGGTTCAAACTATGCGAGGGTAGGAATAGATTGGGATGTTCGGTGGTTCTTCTTTTCCCAGAGAATTGAAGAATTGAGCCTGTGGAATACATTGCCAGCGGCTGTGCTGGGTGACTCTCTGCATGCCTCTAAGAAGGAGCTGGACCAGTTCCTGACTTGGGCAGAGATCGCATCATATGGAAGGTAAGTGTCTTTACAGATCGTATTTCTGTTTCTCTCTCTCACCCCAGTCTTTCGGATGAGACGTTAAACCAAGGCCCCGTCTACCCCTCAGGTGGATGCAAAAGATCCCATGGTACTATTTCGAAGAAGAGCAGGTGAGTTCTCCCCGGTGTCCTGGCCAATATTTATCCCTCAATCAACATAACAAAAACATATTATCTGGTCATGATCACATTGCTGTTTGTGGGAGCTTGCTGTGCGCAAATTGGCTGCCGCGTTTCCTACATTCCAACAGTGACTCCACTTCAAAAAGTACTTCATTGGCTGTAAAGCGCTTTTGGGGGTGGGGAGGTGGTGTGGGGGGGAAAGTCCTGAGGTCGTTATATAAATGCAAGTCTTTCTTTCTTTATCGTTCTTGGTTCATGTGATCTCCTGAACTGGTTTTGATTGCCCGGGGGGAGGGGGAAAGAGAGGAATTTTCCAGAGTTGTTTTAAATCCCTTGTTGGCTCGGAGTTGTTTCTATGGTTTTTTTGGTCTCAATAATCTTCACAGGATGTGCTTCAACTCAGGCACTATGATGCATACGGAGAAATTCTGCAAATGGCACGTGCTCAGAATGCAGATGTAGTTGGTAACTCCCTTCAGTTGTTCTTGGGGAAAATATTCAGTTGAAGCCCATGCTTTTGAGAGAGGCTGAGGCCTTAAGTTAAAACTTGAGCAAAGGTATTAAAAGGCACACAAAGCACGTCAGGTTAAATTTAATCTTGTTATTGTGACGCATGTAATTTTAATGTTTTTACTTCATTCAAAACATTTTGGGCATTAGAAATTTCAGTTACAGAGCAAAAATGACACAAGAAAATTATTTCAAAAAGCATTTGAATGATTTGATTGATTCATTTTCTTTAAGAATCACAGATTTTCATAATTTGTTTTTATTGCCAAGTTCTCCTGATTGGTCCTTCAAGTTTAGACATTTTCAGAAGCCCTTACATAGAAGATAGGAGCAGGAGTAGGCCATCCGGCCCTTCGAGCCTGCTCCGCCATTTAATGAGATCATGGCTGATCCTTCAATTCAGTATCCCGTCCCCGCCTTCTCTCCGTAACCCTTAACCCCTTTTGCCTGTAGAAATATATCTAATTCCCTCTTAAATATATTTAATGAGCTGGCGTACACTGCCCTCTGTGGCAATGAGTTCCACAGGTTCACCACTCTCTGAGTGAAGAAATTCCCCCTCATTTCTGTCCTAAATGGTTTAGCCCTTATCCTTAAATTATGTCCTCTAGTTCTGTTCTCACCCGCCAAGGGAAACATTCCTTCTGCATCTAATCTGTCTAGACCTGTCAGAATTTTATACACTTCTATGAGGTCCCCTCTCAATCTTCTAAACTCCAGTGTGTACATCCCTAAACTACATAGTCTCTCCTCATAGGTCAATCCCGCCATTCCTGGTATCAGCCTGGTGAATCGCCGCTGCACCCCCTCCATGGCAAGAACATCTTTCCTCAGATGAGGCGACCAAAACTGTACACAGTACTCGAGGTGTGGTCTCACCAGTGCCCTGTACAGCTGCAGCAAGGTATCCCTGTTCCTGTATTCCAACCCTTTTGCTATGAAGGCCAGCATACCGTTTGCCTTCTTGACCGCCTGTTGCACCTGCATGCTCGCCTTCAGTGACTGGTGTACAAGAACACCCAGGTCTCTCTGTACTTCCCCCTCTCCCAATTTATTGCCATTTAAATAATAATTTGCCCTCCCGTTCCTGCACCCAAGGTGGATAACTTCGCACTTGTCCACATTATAGTGCATCTGCCATTTATCCGCCCAATCACCCAGTCTGTCCAAATCGCTCTGGAGCTTCCTGGTCTCCTCCTCTGAGCCCACCCCCCCTCCTAGTTTAGTGTCGTCTGCAAATTTGGAAATGCTGCATTCGACTCCCTGATCCAGGTCATTAATATAAATTGTGAACAGCTGGGGACCCAGGACAGATCCCTGTGGTACCCCACTTGTTACTGCCTGCCATTCAGAAAATGAGCCGTTTATTCCAACTCTCTGTTTTCTATCTGACAGCCAGTTCTCTATCCACGTCAATACTTTCCCCTTTATCCCATGAGCTTCAATTTTCCATGCTAATCTTTTATGTGGGACCTTATCGAAGGCCTTTTGGAAGTCCAGGTACACCACATCTACTGGCTCTCCCCCATCTATTTTACCAGTTACTCCCTCAAAAAATTCCAATAGATTAGTCAAGCACGATTTACCCTTTGTAAATCCATGTTGACTCTGTCCTATCCTGTCCCCATTTGCTAAGTGCTCGGCTATTTCATCCTTAATGATGGACTCCAGCATTTTGCCCACAACTGATGTAAGGCTTACAGGTCTGTAATTACCTGCTTTTTCCCTACCCCCCTTTTTGAATAGTGGGGTAACGTTAGCTACCCTCCAATCTCATTGGCAGTTTTCTAACCACATTCCTTGTTCTTGATTCACATGCTCCCTACCTTTTCAATTCTGATTTGTTGCCGTTATACGTTGTATCAATCAACAAAATGTAACCACCAAAGTGTCACAACAGAGACGGGCGATATTATGGAGGTGGAATGAGGCGGTCTATGGAGGTGGAATGAGGCGGTCCCTTTGTGATGGAGAGGATATGGGGTTGGTAGCTCAGCTCAGGGTCAAATAGGACGCGGAGGATGGGAACACTCTGGTTCAGCCTGTGGCCAGGGAGGGGGATAAAATCGGTGGCTAGGGAGATTGTGGCAGGGGCCAAAGACAATGGGTTCAGTCTTCCTGTTGTTTAATTGATGGAAATTATGGTGCATCCAAGACTGGATGTCAGACTCTGACATCCAGTCTTGGATGCACATCACAGAGGCAGTGGAGGTATCGAGAGAGGTGGCGATGAGGTAGAGGTATGTGTCGTCAGCGTACATGTGGAACCCGCCATTGTGTTTTCGGACAACGCTGTCAAGGATCAGCAGGTAGATGAGAAATAGGAGAGAACAAAGGATAAATCCTTGGAGAAACTCCGAAGGCAACAGTGCAGGGGTGGAAAGTGAAGCCATTGCAGGAGATTCTCTGGCTACGATTGGCTATGCAAGAGCTAGACTAGGGCAGTCCTACTGAGCTGGACAACAGAGGAGAGTTGGAAGAGGATGGTGTGGTCAACCATGTAAAAGGCTGCAGACAAGTCGAGCAGGATAAGGAGAGATGTTGCACTGCAGTCACAGTCACATAGGATGTCATTTGTGACTTTAATTAGGGCCATTTCAGTGCTGTGGCAGGGACGGAAACCTGATGGGAGAGGATGGGAGTTGTGTAAAAGACGGGCATGGATTTGGGAGATGACAACATGTACAAGGACTTGGGAGAGAAAAGGGAGGTAGGAGATGAGGTGGTAGTTTGCCAGGACAGAGGGGTCAAGAGTTGTTTTTTGAGATGGGGTGGTGACACCAGATTTGAAAGAGAGGGAGACAGCACCAGAGGAAAGGAAACTGCTGTATGCTGATGACACCCAGGTCTACCTCACCACCACCTCTCGACCCCTCCACTGTCTCTAAATTGTCAGATTGATCATCCGACATCCAGTGCTGGATGAGCAGAAATTTCCTCCAACTAAATATTGGGAAGACTGAAGCCATTGTCTTCGGTCCCCGCCACAAACTCCGTTCCTTAGCCACCGACTCCATCCCTCTTCCTGGCAACTGTATGAGGCTGAACCAGACTATTTGCAACCTTGGTATCGTATTTGACCACGAGATGAACTTCCAACCCAAGGCTGCCTACTTCCAAATCCGTAACATTGCTCGACTCCACCCCTGCCTCAGCTCATCTACTGCTGAAATGCTCATCCAAGCCTTTGTTACCTCTAGACTCGACGATTCCAATACTCTCCTCCCATCTTCCACCCTCCATAAACTTGAGCTCATCCAAAACTCTGCTGCCTGTGTCCTAACTCGCACCAAGTCCCGTTCACCCATCGCTCGCTGACCTACATTGACTCCCGCTTCAGCAACTCCAAAATTTTAAAATTCTAATCCTGGTTTTCAAATCCCTCCATATCTCTAACCTCCTCCAGCTCTACAACCCTCAGAGATCTCTGTGCTCCTCCAATTCTGACCTCTTGCGCATCCCCTATTTTAATTGCTCCACCATTGGTGGCCGTGCTTTCAGCTGCCTAGGCCCTAAACCGCTCCGCCTCTCCTCCTTTAAGACGCTCCTTAAAACCTAATGCTTTGACCAAGCTTTTGGTCTTCTGCCCTAATATCTTTATGTGGCTCGGTGTCAAATTGTGTTTGATAATCGCTCCTGTGACGCTTTATTACATTAAAGGTGCTAAATAAATGCACGTTGTTGTTGTTGTTAACAATATCAGCTAACGTGTGAGCCAAAAGGGAAGTTGAGTGATCAGCAGGTTAGTGGGAATAGGGTCAAGAAATCGGGAGGAAGGTCTCATGAACAAATTGAGCTCGGTGAGGGCATGAGGGGAGATAGCAGAGAAAGATGCGAGCTCCGATCAAGGGCTTGGTGGGCTCAGGGAAGGTAGGGATGTGGCAAAGGCAACTGAACAGATGGTCTCAATCTCAGAGACAAAGAAGTCCATGATCTCCTCGCATTTGTTGTTGGAGGGGGAGGGTGGAAGTGGCATGGGAGAGGGGTATACGGAGACAGTTGGTAGTGGAGAAAAGTAGCCGGGTTGTCTTTGCATTCCAGGGTGATCCTGCAGTAGTGAGCAGTTTTTGCAGAGCCCCAAAAGTGCTTGATGAGGTCCAGTCAGATCTAGCAATGAATGGCTAAACCAGTTGTGCACCATAAATGTTCAAATCTGCATCCCTTGGACTTAGGGGAGCAAAGATGAGGGAACAACTAAAGTGGGAGAGAGTAAGGGTTTTATTAGGGACAAGGGCAAAGGTGGAGGCAAGGGCATGACTGAAACGATCGCTAGCTGTAGAAGTATTGTGGTGAATAGAGGACTAAAGGCTAGACAGTTGGGAGTTTGAAAGTACTGTTGTAAGTGACTTGGGGGTGACCTCAGAAGTTCGAAGGGGGATGCGAGTGGTGAGGGATATGAGGAAGTGATCAGAGATGTCCTTTGTGATAGAGACAATGGGAAGAAAGAGACCACGTGAGATGGCAAGGTCGACTGGGTAGTCATGAATATGGGTAGGAGAGGTTAAGTGAGGACAGGAGGGCATTAAACTTAGAAAAGAGAGGGCAAGGCGAGTCGAGTCGAGTCGAGGTGGATGTCAAAATCACCGAGGATGAGAAGTCACTCAGTGCAGAAGCTAAGGGCGGAAACCATGAGGAGATCGGTGAGAAACTTGGCATGGGGCTTGGGTGGAAGATAGAGAATGAGGATTTTACTGGAGAGGCGATGAACAAGATGAGGTGCTTAAAGAAGGAGAAGGTATCAGAGGAGATGGGGGGCACATACCAAGGTGATACGGGCCATGCCACCACTGCGGCGGTATGGTAAGGGCAACTGGTGGAAGGTATAAACATGCAAGGAGACTTCAGTAAGGGGGAAGGTGTCGTCACCAGCGGGCCTAGTTTCTGTCAGGCCACAATGTCGATACAGTCATCCACAATAATGTCCTGGCTGGCAAGGGCCTTGATCCCAAGTGCGGAGAGAGGCGGAGATTCATGATCCGCTGGCAAAGTCCACATGATCGCGGTGGGAGGAATGAATGGGACGGGAAGGAGGTTGGTAAGATTAGCCCTCAACGAGCAAGCTAGATGGGAAGGACAGCGAGGGAGGAGGATAGCAGAATTGGGTTAGCTGCTCGGAAGGCGGCAGCATGTGCTTGAAGGACCCTTCGCAGAATGCGGAGGAGGCAGAGGGTAGCTGTGGGCTTATCCAAGAGGGGGTCAAGCCTTGGATGGCAGCAGGAGAGTAGAAGGTCCAGGAATAGTGAAGGGTTGTGGTCGGAATTGGGGGGTGGGGGCAAAGTACCAGAGAGGTGAAAAATGAAAGGAGGCATGACTGGGTAACAGGAAGAGGAGCTGACAGGAGAGGAAAGAATAAGGGAGGTAGAAGTAATGGGCCCAGGTCTGGAACGGCAGGAAAAATGCACACGCAAATGGACACAGTTTTTCTGTCAACCTCTTCTTAGTTAAACCAGTTACTATTCAAGCGGGTCACTATTAAAAATGGGGATAATGATTCTACTGGTTTCTTGCTCTAAATGTTAGAGACCGCTTAATTAGGTTAGAGGTGCCTTAAAATTACTCATCTGCATAAAATTGTTCAAATTAGAACTGCTTCACCAATTCAATATTTAAAAAGCTATTGTTTCAAATACCTTTTACTTTTGTGTGGGTACTCAAGAGGGGATCTGAAGAAACCATGCAAGCCCACCAAGGGTAACCAGATACTTTGGACCACACCATGTCCCCGACATCATACTTCACTGGGACATCCTTATCCTTCTCCTTGGTCTCCTCATCTTTCTCTTCTTCATTGTCTTGGTCTTCTTCAGTCTGTTGATACAAACAGCACAGAAGTGCCAGAGTGAACTTTAGAATTCAGTTTTTGAAATCATACAAGGTTTATTGTAGCCATCTTTGACAAGTTTATAAAATAATTTACCTGTTGAAAGGTATATTTTGATAAAAAGAGGAAGTTTATGCAGCATTACTTTGACAATCATAGAATGGTTACAGCACAGAAGGAGGCCATTTGGCGAGTCGAGCCCGTGCCAGCTCTCTGCAAGAGCACTTCAGCTAGTCCCACTCCCCCGCCCTTTCCCCGTAGCCTTGCAAATTTTTTTTCCTTTTCCAATTCCCTTTAAAAGCCATGATTGAGCCTGCCTCCACCACCCTTTCAGGCAGTGCATTCCAGATCCTAACCACTTGCTGCGTAAAAAAGTTTCCCCTCATGTCGCCTTTGGTTCTTTTGCCAATCACCTTAAATCTGTGCTTCTGGTTCTCGACCCTTCTGCCAATGGGAACAGTTTCTCTCTATCTACTCTGTCTGGACCCCTCATGACTTGGAACATCTCTATCAAATCTCCTCCAAGGAGAACAACTCCAGCTTCTCTAGTCTATCCACCTAACTGAAGTCCCTCATCCCTGGAATCATTCTCGTAAATCTTTGCTGCACCCTCTCTAAGGCCTTCACATCCTTCCTAAAGTGCAGTGCCCAGAATTGGACACAATACTCCAGTTGAGGGCGAAACAGTGTTTTATAAAGGTTCATCATAACTTCCTTGCTTTTGTACTATATATACCTCTATTTATAAAGCCCAGGATCCAGTATGCTTTTTTAACCACTTTCTCACCCTGTTCTGCCACCTTCAACGATTTATGCACATATACCCCCAGGTCTCTGTTCATGCACCCCCTTTAGAATTGTACCCTTTAGTTTATATTGCCTTTCCTCGTTGTGCCTACCAAAATGTATCACTTCTCACTTTTCTGCGTTAAATTTCATCTGCCACGTGTCTGCCCATTTCACCAGCCTGTCTATGTCTTCTTGAAGTCTATCACTCTCCTCCTCACTGTGTACTATGCTTCCAAGTTTTGTTTCATCTGCAAATTTTGCCCTGTACACCCACGTCCAAGTCATTAATATACATCAAGAAAAGCAGTGGTCCTAGAACCGACCCCTGGGGACCACCACTGTATACCTTCCTCCAGTCTGAAAAACAACTGTTCACCACTACTCTCTGTTTCCGGTCACTTAGCCAATTTCATATCCCTTTTATTCCATGGGCTTCAATTTTGCTGGCAAGCCTATTATGTGGCACTTTGTTGAACGCCTTGTGGAAATCCATGTACACTACGTCAACCGCATTACCCTCATCAACCCTCTCCGTTACCTCATCAAAAAACTCAATCAAGTTGGTTAAACACGATTTGCCTTTAACAAATCCGTGCTGGCTTTCCTTAATTAATCCACACTTGTCCAAGTGACTGTTAATTTTGTCCCTGATTACTGTTTCTAAAAGCTTCCCCACTACCGAGGTTAAACTGACTGGCCTGTAGTTGCTGGGTTTATCTTTACACCCTTTTTTGAACAATGGTGTAACATTTGCAATTCTCCAGTCCTCTGGCACCACCCCCGTATCTATGGAGGATTGGAATATTATGGCTAGTACCGCCGCGATTTCTCCCTCAATTCCCTCAGCATCCTAAGATGCATCCCATCTGCTCCTGGTGATTTATCTACTTTAAGTACAGCCAACCTTCCAATACCTCCTCTTGATCAATTTTTATCCTAGCAAGTGTCTCTACTACCTCCTCCTTCATTATGTCTATGGCAGCATCCTCTTCCTTGGTGAAGACAGATGCAAAGTACTCATTTAGTACCTCAGCCATACCCTCTGCCTCCATGCATAGGTTTCTTTTTTGGTCCCTAATCAGCCCCTCTCCATCTCTTACTACCCTTTTACTATTTATATGCCTATAGAAGACTTTTGGATTACCTTTTAGGTTGGCTGCCATTTTATTCTCATATCCTCTCTTTGGCCCTCTTATTTTCTTTTTCACTTCTCCTCTGAACTTTCTATATATAGCCTGATTCTCAGATGTATTTGCAACGTGACATCTGTCATACGCCCTCTTTTTCTGCTTCATCATATTCTCTATCGCTTTCGTCATCCAGGGAGCTCTACCTTTCTCCCTCGTGGGACTGTACCTCGACTGTACCAGAACTATTTCCTCTTTAAAAGGCAGCCCATTGTTCCACTACAGTTTTGCCGGCCAATCTCTGATTCCAGTTTACCCGGGCCAGATCCGTTCTCATCCCACTGAAATTGGCCTTCCCCAGTTAAACATTTTTACTCTAGATTGCTCCCTGTCCTTTTCCATGGCTAATCCAAACTTTATGATCACTGTTCCCTAAATGTTCACCTACTAACACTTGCTCCACTTGACCTACCTCATTCCCCAGAACCAGATCCAGCAATGCCTCCTCCCTGGTCAGGCCAGAAACATACTGATCAAGAAAGTTCTCCTGAACACACTTCAGAAATTCTTCCCCTTCTCTGCCCCTAACACTATTACGATCCCAGTCTATATTAGGATAGTTGAAGTCCCCCATTATTACTACTCTCTAGTTCTTGCACCTCTCTGTAATTTCTCTGCAAATTTGCTCCTCCATATCTTTCCCACTATTTGGTGGTCTATAGAATACACCTAGTAGTGTAATGGCACCTCTACTATTTCTTAACTCTAACCATGTAGATTCTGTCCTTGACCCCTCCAGGACATCCTCCCTCACCAGCACTGTAGCATTCTCCTTAACCAATACTGCCACACCACCTACCTTTCCTTCCCTATCTTTCCTGAACACCTTATAACCAGGAATATTTAATATCCAATCCTGCCCTTTTTGGAGCCAGGTCTTAGTTACTGCCACAACATCATATTCCCATGAGGCTATTTGTGCCTGCAGCTCACTTGCCTTGTTTACTATGCTTTGTGTGTTCACATACATACATTGTAAACCCATCTTAGACCATCCTATATTCTCTCCTAGTTGGACCCCACCTAATACCTTACTATTTCTTACTTTTCTTCCAATCTTTTGAGCACTTTATTTCCCCTTTCTAGTGTTACATCCTGGTGCCCCATCCCCCTGCCAAATTAGTTTAAACCCTCCCCAACAGCACTAGCAAACTTCCCCACGAGGATATTGGTTCCGGCCCTGTACAGGTCCCACCTCCCCTAGAACCGGTCCCAATGCCCCAGGAATCTAAAGCCCTCCCTCCTGTACCATCTCTCCAGCCACGCATTCATCTGCACTATCCTCCTATTTCTATACTCACTAGCATGTGGCACTGAGAGTAATATAGAGATTACTACCTTTGAGGTCCTGCCTTTTAATCTCTTTCCTAGCTCCCTGAAATCTGCCTGCAGGACCTCATCCCTCTTTCTACCTATGTCATTGGTACTGATATGGACCACGAACTCTGGCTGTTCACCCTCCTGCCTCAATGTTCTGCAGCCGCTCAGTGACATCCTTGACCCTGACACCAGGGAGGCAACATACCATCCTGGAGTCACATCTGCGGCCACAGAAACACCTGTCTGCTCCCTTAACTATTGAAGCCCCTACCACTATTGCTTTTCCACTCTTCTCCCTCCCCCCCGTACAGCTGAGCCACCCGTGGTGCCGCAGACTTAGCTCTGGCTGTACTCCCCAGAGGAACCATCGCCCCCACCAGTACTCAGAACCGAATACCGGTTGGAGAGCGAGATGCACTCAGGGGACTCCTGCACTACTTGCCTGGTCCTACTCTTCTGTCTGGTGGTCACCCATTCCCTTTCCGCCTGCACACTCTATCTGCGGGTGACTACCTCCTGAAACGTGCTATCCATGAAGTTCTCAGCCTCACGGATGCACCGCAGTGACGCCAGCTGCTGCTCAAGCTCCAAAACCCGGAGCTCGAACTCCTCCAGCTGACGACACTTCCTGCACATGTGGTTGTCCAGGTTAAGATATACTACTTTCCCATCCCTGCCATTAAAAGGCAAAAGTGATATAAAACGAGAGCGAGCAAAAGCAAAAGTCACAAAGTAACAGGCAAGTGGCACAACCTCAAACACATCAAAAGGAAATATCCTCATGAATAAACCTACCAAATTAAAATGAACATTTTACAAATTCTGGCTGGTGAAACAAAAACTCAACAGGCTAAATAGATAAAACAATTGAAAAGTGTCATAGGGATTCAGAACTATAGGTTAACTGCAACTATAACAAACTGCATTTATATAACACTTTTAACAGAACAATATCCCAAGGTTCTTCACAAGGGCGTATCAGACAATGCCTGCTTCTTATGCCCCTTCATTTAAGGATGCCATTGGATACAATCCTGAGATCTGGCATAGACACGGATACCCTCCTCAGGAGGTAGTTTCACTGGGTGTCCCATGAGCAAAATACCGCCAGCGGTAAAGATAAATGTCTGCGTCAGTGTTGCGATTTTGATGCTGGCCATCAGTAGCCACACAGGTCAACGATCTGCCTTTGCTGACTTGTGCAGCCTCCCACCCCATGTTGAAGAAGGACTGAGGCTACAATGAGAAAGTTGTAAATGTCACTCTGTGGTAACTGGAGATGCAGTTGTTTCATTATTGCCAAATGTGCCATAGTATAAACAGTGTAGATTTAGAATAACACGAAATCGGCACACATCATGTGGCTCTTCCACTGGAAGTGGTTAGGTTATATAAATGGGACACTAAAGATAATTTTATTTGTTAGCCAAGCGAAGACCCAATTCAAGTTTAATCACAAAAATTTACGAAGTGGCCAATTTAGGGCATAATACTGCCAGAATGTAGATTTGATTACTTACTCATCTGAGTTCCCAATCTCAGCTGGCCTGCTGTAAGCAGGTATCAAGAATAGCCAGGCCTTTCCTCACAGGGAGCAGGAAGAAAAATCACACATACAAAATTGAAAGAGAAAATCCTACAGTGGATGCTACAAAATGTAGTATCTAATCATGCACTTCTACTTGATCACCAGTCTTGTTCGTATATTTTTTTTGTTTCTAATTTTCTTCCCTTTGCTCCTGATGCAGTGACTCATGCAGGAGTAGACTAGGATGTTGGAGGAGCTCAGATTATTTCAATAATACACGTTTGAAGTTTGTCATCCATTGAATGTGTATTTAACAGAAATACAATTTTGAGAAATCACTCTAGTTGTCATGTCTCCCTAGCCCACTTGTAACTGGATTATATAACTAATTCCAATAATTGGAGCAGATGGAATTGGGTTGTTACACTTTAAAAAAAATGTATGTGAGCTTTCTCAATAGCCCAGTGGAAAAGTGTACCCCAGCACAAGTCACTGCCTTCAGGAGAGGAAAGCTGGAAACGGAAAAATAGGGTAATTTTCACACCAACAGGAGTAGGAACATGAATGATCAAAGAAAATACAATTGGCTTGGGTCAAGATTGAATTTTCCAACCTCTCACGCTCCAATGGCCTGTCAATGGGAGCATGTGTACAGATGGATCAGAAAGGCTAATCTGACTCAGTATGGCCTCTGTACGAAGGGTCACATCATGCTTCATCATTAAGGTGATTAGAAAGGATTAACATTGCAAAAAAAGAACTCCAACTTTGTTACTGTTTAAAATGGTTGGGTAAAATTCCCAACTAGTTATTTCCATTCAGAAAGGACCATTGTTAATCCTGGTTAATATTGGTTTGATCCTCAGAGATAAAAGTACCGAGAGGAAAAAGCAACTCTCCAGTGTGACAAATCTGATATAGAAAGAACTCCTCCAATTGAATGATCAAGTGAAAGTTCTATTCTCTAGTTTAACTTAAGCCCCAGTTATATCAACCTGAATACAAATACCAGGAATTAGACAAAGGACTCGGCAAAGACATATGGAGCTGCGAAGTACTGAATTACTCACCTGCTGAGTGTGCACATTTTTCCACAACTGCCAAAATCTCATCTCTTTCACCCCTCCCCATTTCCTCCTCCTCTCTCCTGAAGGCAGATTCTTGTTGGGGTATGATTCCACAGGCGCCATCAGCCCTCCAGTGACTCATCTGTGTGAGTCGTGACAGGACATTTGACCATGGAGGTCATCGCAGCTACGCACAATCCTATTCTCATCCAAGTCAACCTCTTCATGTGCATTTTCTAATAAAAGTCACCTGATTGCAAAAAGGAGTGGAACCCTTGTCTAACTTTTCACCTCCCTTTCCCATGAGCACTACAGGCCAACTGTAAAACCGCCAACCGAGCACAGACCAGAGATTGAACACGGGGCTTTCTGCTCAGGACCATAATGAGCTGTGCCTTTAACCATTAGGGAGTTCCTGGCAAAATCTGAAGGAACTCACACAGGCATTACATATTACAACTATTATATCACAATTAGAATTAAAAACGTTACCCACATGTCTGAAAATGGTGACTTTTTTTTTTAAAGTACACGTTAACTGGGACCAGCAGTCCTCTTCGTGCATCAATTTAGACACTGAATGTTGTCAGGTTATTGGACAGTCCATTCCTGTCCCAGTAGGTCCCATACAAATGTACTTTTCAATAGGATAGTAATCAAGAATAGGAACCGCGACCAATTTATATCCCCTCCCAGCTACGTTGTCGAGAGCCACTGAAACCAATTACAAAGTCCCATCACTGCCTGCACTAAGACTGACTGATTTCCCTGATCTGTGTTGGTCAAAGTACTTAACTGGCTGTAAAACACTTTGGGACATCCTGAGGTTATGAAAGGCGCTATATAAATGCAAGTTCTTTCTAAATAAAGGGCAGAAATCTCCACACATTACTCTCTCATAAAACTTTTTGGTTCAATTCTCAGATCTTTAGAGCATTAATTAAACTCTCAATCCGGTTAATAAAATACACACTTTGATCCATGCAGGATTATTAGAATGAGGTACTGAGTGGGTGTGGGGCAATCAGCTATCAGATGATGAAAAAGAAACAGAGTAAGTTAACCAAGTGGTCTTGTGGCCCCTTTAATAACTGATTAAGAGCTGAATTAGCAGAGACCTGGAAACATAATCGCCTATTTGCCATCTAGGCCAGGAAATTATGCAGAAACCACACAGAAATAAAAAAGAAACCAGAAAAAAAGTTTTACATGAGATTACTATGGAGTTAAAGATGTTTCAGTTCACTTCAGTGAAACTAGCAAACACTTTTGAAACAAGAATCAAATCATATTGCCCCAAATCAAAAATAATTTTCAGAGCACAAGAGACCAAGTAACTAACTTTGTACAAGTACATATAGATGGGCATATAGACTGGTGGGTTATGATTCTCACCAGTAACCATCACAGCTTTTTTTATTTACATCAGTGTCACAAGACAAGGCAGTTCATGCCAACACATCATACCATCTTATATAAATGAGATGTAGGTTGTTGTTGTTTCAACATTATTCTTAGTGTCACAAAAATGCTAAATGTTTAGCAAAGAAAAATCATTTTAAATGGCTAGAAACTTCCAAGGCTACAAGACGGTGTGCGAGACCTTTTTTGAAATTTCCAAAGAGGAGCTTAGGATAAGGCTAATCTGCCATAAGCACTTAACCTACAATTTCCATCCACAAACTGGGTTTAAAAAACACACACTACAACAACAATTCCACATAAGTAAAAAAGGAATCAACCCTGATTTTTTTTGAACATAGCTCAGAAATACGTCCCCCCCATGGTTCACCAAGTAGCAGATCAATACAGACACTGAAGGTCCCAGATTCTTTTAGCATTATCTGAACTGTAATTTTTTTCTATCTCCAGTTTCACTTCTTGGAGAGTTCTGTATCTCAACTTTCCATAACGGCTTCTTGAAATGTTATTTCCTGCCAACATTTTGATTGTATTCAGTAAAGAAACGTGAGGCAGGGTCAGAGTAACAGCACTGTGTTAGAGCAACAATATGCTGAACCACAAGGCACTGAGATATACCCCAGCCACCAAGTTTTTGACCTCACTCACGCGATCACAGAGTGTTTCCCCACAAGGAGGGAAATATTGTCCCATGCTGCTCTTGTGCATTTTTCAATGTTAATTTTCAGGAAATTAGTGCTAAAAATAACTCAGGTTAGAACAGTAACTTAAACAGTTAACAAACAGCTCTTTACGTCAATTTTAATAAAGAGAACATTTAAAACATAAATTTAATATACTGTCTGAAAACATCTTGGGAGAAAATCTGTTCACTAAAAATAACAGTTTAAAACACACTGGAAACAGGGAGAAAATGACAACACTAGTCCCTCAGCTTGGTATTGGATTATGGACTGATTAGCGGTTCTTGAAAACGAGGGGCTGTAATCTCAGTTCTGCCTGCACAACTGCTCACTGCTGAGCTTGCCGCTGACAAGGCTTAAGAATTACTCCCAACAAATAGAAAGGGATCGTTTTAAAAGCATATATCTGGAAGATGGCTTTTTTTTTTAACAACAGTGTTGCCTCTGCTTTTAAGTAAGGCATTTAAATCAAAAATGAACGACACATAAAAATCTTGCGCATTGATTCACTTTTTATGTCAACATTTAACATTAAAAAAAGTATTTAAACTTTCTAATGGGAAAATTCCAGCTAACAATATGTACAATTTCCCTGCCTGTCGTGATGTAATTACAGCCTCCCACCACTGACAACACTCATATCTTCCGTCTCTCAGCGGTTCCCCTCTGCTGGGTCCATCGGCCACAATTCCAACACAAAATGGCAGCCCATTAAAAAATTTATTTTTAGAATATAATTTAGCGCCGGCTGCCCGTGTCAGCTGTGGCCAGTTATCTCCCGCCCCACAGGATGCACGAGGCACCAGCCCCCATTGTACCCTGGACCAATATCTGTGCTCCACTGGCTACAATAGCCCCAAGCCAGGGTCAGTTTTCCACGTTTGTAGATTCCCCCCCCCCCCCCCACCATGTCTCCTCCCCATAGTAACAGTTTCTGTCGTGCACTAAACACATTGTTTTCAAACAATGACATTACACATCAATTCCCTATCTACTATTATAATAATACAGGATGACAAGCAATCTAATGCTTAAAAAACACTTTCTCTCTCCCAATTGTTCACCGTGTGTTATTGTACTGAGTCACACAGACCAAAAAGGTACCAAGTTCTAACTTAGATTTACCTTGAATATAACTTTTGAATGATTCCATTACAAACAGAAAGATCATAACTTCAAACTGGCCTGATGACCACATCAGAATTACTAAATTCTGGAAAATCATGAATTTGAATCCTGAACTGAAAATCTTGTCTTAAAAATTTTTTGTACCATTATAAAGACAAAACATGCCAAATAGTTCAAAAAACACAGCAATTTTTTTTAAATGGCGTTGGAACGTTTTCAAAACAGATGCCACTTATTCGACAAACTTAAAATGCCATACAAATCAGATCCATATACACTAACCAGTTCTCTCGGTATCCTGGCCAATAATTATCTCTCAACCAACATCACTGTAACAGATTATTTGGTCATTACCCCATTGCTGTTCATGGGACCTTGCTGTACACAAAGTGGCTGTCGCATTTTATACATCACAACAGTATTTCATTGGCAGTAAAGCGCTTTGGGACGTACCGAGGTAGTGAAAGGCGCTATATAAATGCAAATTCTTTCTCTTTCTTTCTTATATTGTGTTGGATATAATTAAGTTAGAGAACTATCCAATGACTGAACAAATCAGTCTGGGTTCTCATTCCTGATCAATATCCAGCGACCCTTGCTGGAACTGTGCATGTGTAGATGACAGGATCAAGCTCAGCTCTCAATCCCATTAACATTTAACCATCTAGGCTCACACAAGTAACTACTTGGGCTGAGGTATCAAAAGAACTGCTGCCTGTGAAACCACATTGCAACAAAAATTCACTGTCTCGAGGAAGAGGAGGCATGCAGGTAGAAAGGATAATGTAGCATTAGATTTCTTTCCCCACCCTGGGTGAGATTTAAAAAAAATGCAAAGTAGCATTTAACTTTTAAAAAATTACACATTACGCTGTAATTCTCTAACGTGGTTGTACACTTTGGGAATGCAACTTACATTCAAGCAGAGCGATTTCAAGATACAAAAGACTTACACTACAGATTGCAGTTTGGCAGTTTCCAACTGCAAGCTCAATGGTTTAATACCTGTTGGACAAACAGAAATGTTGTTTGTCAAAGCCATTTCTTGTTGTCCTGCAGCAATAACTAATGAGATGGAATATAGTGAACAGCAGGAGCTGCCCAGTGTAGAAAAGTCCCTGTAAGAAAAGTGATTTAATTAAGCGGCTGCTATATTCATCTCTAAATAACTCAAACTGCAAGCTCTTGCTAAAATTCAACAAGGTGATGAAAAGGTTGGAAACACCAATATATTCTACATTTCCTGTGAAATACCCTAAATAATTAGTGGAGTACTGCAATGAGGTGTCATTAGCCACCTACATAACACTGAAAGGAACTCCTGGTGTTCTCAATTCAAGAGATAACTTCCGACTACAGAGATCCAGTCATAAAACCACTGTACTTGATACTGAACAAAGTGGGGAGGGGAAAAAACAAGTCATTTTGAAAACTACATTTCAACATCCATTTACTCAGCTTTGTTCCAACTCGAAGCTGGGGCCTTAATGTTACGTGTGTACAAGTTTTGAAGCAGTTTGGGCTGTGCACAGATACTAAACCTGTGGGGTGTATATTGGGCGTCAAGGCCTGAACGGACAGCAACAACTTGCATTTATATAGCACCTTTAATGTTACAAGGTGCTTCACAGGAGCATAATCAGACAAAAATTGACACCTAGCTTTGGCCTAGTTGGAAAGAGACATTAGGAGAGATGACCAAAAGTTTGGACAAAGAGCTAGGTTTTAAGGAGTGTCTTAAAGGATGAAAGCGAGGTGGAGGGATTTAGGAAGGGAATTCCAGAGCTTAGAGCCTAGACGGCTGAAGGCACGGCTACCAATGGTGGGACAAAGGAATTGGGCGATCCACAGGAGGCCAGAGTTGGAGGAACGCAGAGATCTCAGAGGGCTGTAGGGCAGGAGGCATTTGTACGTACACCTGAGCAGGCAGACAGGGCCTCATTTTAACATTTGTTTCTTAACCTGTCCCATTACCATCTCGTCTTGCCTTGAGCATCTCTTAATGTCTCTACTTACCATAGTTATTCCTCCCCCCAGCCTCCCCCTTGCTTTTTTATCTGTTTCATTTCCTGCTTTTTTCTCAGTTCTGACGAAGGGTTTCGACCTGAAACGTTAACTCTGTTTCTCTCTCCACGGATGTTGCCTGGCC
Source organism: Squalus acanthias (assembly GCA_030390025.1). NCBI lineage: Eukaryota > Metazoa > Chordata > Chondrichthyes > Squaliformes > Squalidae > Squalus > Squalus acanthias. The sequence goes on along the minus strand of CM059426.1, from coordinate 5,017,691 downwards.
TGCTGAGTTTTTCCAGCGTTTTCTGTTGTTGTTCCTCATTTTAACATCTCATTTGAAAGACAGCACCTTAGACAGTGCAGCATTCCCTCAGTACTGTAATAAAATGTCAGGCTAGGCTATGCGTTCAAGTTTCTAGCATGAAGTCTGAACCCATGATCTGCTGACTCAAGAGGCGAACATCACTACTGAGCCAAGGTTTACACTTGAAAGAAAGAAATTGAATGATTGAGAGCAGCCAGGGTATCAATGAAACAAGTACATGGCACAAAAAAAAAATCATACTTTTGCTTCCATTCACCCCAGGTCAGGACAGGAAGTATCAATACTATGAGGGCTTGCCCAACATAGCATTGGGTAAGGTAAACGGCATCCTCCATAAATTGTCACAATAATCTTCTATTTTTCAATGGTCGTGTAATCACTATTGCTATGTAGGCAAACACAGCAGCCAATTTTCTCACAAAAAACAACAGCAGCAAATAAGATGAATAGCCAGTACTTTTTGTGATGTTGGTTGAGACACAAATGGTAGCCAAAACATCTGGAGAACTGCCTCGTTCTTCTTTAAATAGTGCCATTGAATTTAATTTTTTTTTATACAATCACCTGAACAGACAGAAAGCCTCAAATTTAATGTCTCATCTGAAAGACAGCACCTCCAACAATGCAGCATTCCATCAGTACATTATGTCCTGGAGTAGAGTACCTACATCCTTCTGTTTCAAAGGAAGGAGTGCCATCAACTCAGCCAAGCTGAACACACAATGAAACAGTATTAAAGAGTTCTGCTCTTGAAATGGGTGATTGTGCAATAATCGCAAGCTTAAAAACCCACAGATAGAAAAATAATGGCCCAGATATTCCGATCCCTACGGGTGGGTACGTAGGGACATCGGAAATGCCGGTTTCAGGCATGCACAGCGCATCTGTCAAGAATGGTCTTGACAGATCCTCCGGCTGCCCTGGAGAAGGGCCTCTGTGGGCAGATAGTTCCGCTTTTTGGAGATCCCTGCCCGCAGAAAACCCTTACAATTCTTACGCCTGGTAAAAACAGGCGTAAGGCCTGCTTTTACCAGGATAAGAGTTCAAAAAAGTAAAAATAAAAAAGTTTTTTCCACTGATTTATCATTTAAAAATACTTTAAAAAAGCTAAGTTTATTTTTAGCCCCGTAAAAAACTTTAATTATTTTTTTCAAAAAATTAAATTTTTGTTTAAAATACTTAATTTATTGTAATTTCACGTCATTTTAAAAATGTGATTTAAAAAAAAAAATTATTTAAAGTTTTACTATGTTTTTGGGGTGATCTCCATTCATATATTTGACAGGTCTTCCTATCAAATGTATGAAGGGAGATTCCCTTCTGTGACTGGCTCCCCATGGCCCACGTGATCCCAGGGACGCTGCGAACTACATGCACCTCTGGGATACGTGGGCCCTGCACATTTCAAGTTTGGAGAGGCCCAGGAGCGGAAGCGTGTGCGTCCCGGGAGCCCTCAGGTAAGCGCGTAGATTTTTCCAGATCGCAGGCCTCCGCCCGCAGGAGGCCTGCGATCGGAAAATACGGGCCACTCTAGCTGCAATACAGAAATTATGTTCCAGCTACACTTCTACATATAGACACACATTTACAATATTATATCAGATCCAACTTCAAACTGGGGCAATCACAAACAATTAGTGAATACTGTATGTTAATATTATGTAAAGTGACATGCCAAGCACCAGTATTACTTTAATGACATTGACTACAAGCAAGACATTTCAACAGGCTTAAAAATTTAAATATGCCACCTGTTTTACCACAAAACTAAATGGTGTATGGGAAAATGTAGATGAAGATATATAGAGAAAAAAAAACTAACTTGTATAGTGCCTGATCACATCCTCGGGATGCCTCAGTGCGTTAGAGCCAATGGATTATTTTTCAAGTGCAGTTACTGTTTTATGCAGGCAAACTCAACAGCCAATTTACACACAGCAAGGTCTAGCAAATGATGACTGAATGATCAGATATTCTGTTCTTCCAGGGTGCAATTTGGGGAAGAAATGATGGTGATGTGTGATCTTTTATGTGCACCTGAGCAGGCAGGTAGAGCCATAATTTCAAATCTGAGACAGCAAATCTGAGTGCAACACTCCTTCAGTACTGCACTGGAATACCAGCCCAAAATGATATGCTGAAGTCTATAGTGGGGGTTAGCCATCACAAAAAAGAGCTGCACCATCAAAATTTCTATCTTAACCAATGTTTTTCCATGACTGCAAACATTGTGAAATCTTGGAAGTGTATTTATTTTAGCACTCTAAATACAATGGGTGCAAGCATGAACAAATTACACTGAACTCCAGTGTACTGGTTCATTAAAACAACTATGACCGTACACCTTTCTATGTTTGAAAAATGCATTAATTATATTCCCAGTTTTGTCATGAAAATGGAATATACAATTACACACAGATTTGCAGCTCATAACCCCGTCACCAATTTTTATTACTAACCATGATAAAAATTCCACAATTTTGAATAGTGCCATAAACCACAAACTGGAATGCTTTGCTTAAAACATGGAAGACTACACATGACTTATGACATATTGGCTATTCACAATTGAGAGCTAATCTTGAAAAAATGCAGAATGGTTTTAAGAAAATGTTGCAGACCATGCAACACATCTATGATTCAAAACTAAACAGGGCAGTTTTGCCAAGCACATAACTATGTCACAGCAGGCCCCAAACAATCCTAGAACACCTTTTTAATTATTTACTTTACTTTACAGTGTTATTTGCAAGCCATCCAGGCTCCTGATGATCAAAACGTACAAAGCCTGAATCAACTAACAATTCTTTCTTCTTCACTAGGTTTTCAGACCAGTATTGTGATACTGATACAACAAATCACTATTACAGTGCCAGTGTTCAAACTTTGTTTAAGCAAAACATGAGAATGCAAAAGTCAGAAATATTAAAGATCAAATAACAGTGTGTAAACCTGGACATCTAACAAATAAGAACAGTTATGACATTGCATTGTTTGTTGCAAAAGTTAAATGGTGGCCTTCCCCACCATCTCAGTCTCTATGCTGTCTTGAAACTGGAGTTTTTGGAAATCTAGACATCATTTCCTTCCACCTCATCCCGAAATGGAGCAATCCATTATCATGAATAGTTCCATCCACAACCAAATGAGAATCACCCATTTTGTGGGAAGGGGGAGGGAGAAAAAAAAAAAGAAACACAAAAGCATGGTCAAAGAATATAAATTGCGATTTGAACGTGGATCTCAGTACAGTAATGCAACTCAATAATCTTTGTAATTTGCAAATTATGACAAATTAAAATATATTAGTGTACTGCTGTGCTTAAAGTGGATGCCACACATCTATTAAAACCGAGTTCAACTGGGGATAAAAGAGGAAAGACATTGAAAACACAACCCAAATGAAATGAGAAACATCCAAAGAAGAAATCACAACCTCTCCCAAGTTTTGGAGTTAACACAAATAATCTGCAGAACTGAAGAGGTCACGAAGATGGCGCATAAGGCAGTGTCTACAGATATTATTTATATGAACTTCCAGAAGGCATTTGATACGGTTCCACACAAGAGATGGTAGCAAAAATGAAAGCCCTTAGATTTGGAGACAACCTTGCGACATGGGTTAGAAAATGGTTGGGAGGTAGGAGTCAGAGTAGGGATAATCATAGAACGATACAGCACAGAAGGAGGCCATTCGGCCCATCGTGCCTGTGCCAGCTCTTTGCAAGAGCTATCCACTAGTCCCACTCCCCATCTCTTTTCCCCATAGCATTGCAATTTTTTGCCCCTTCAAGTATTTATCCAATTTCTTTTTTAAAGTTACTAATGAATCAGCTTCCACCACCCTTTCTGGCAGTGCATTCCACATCATAACAACTCACTGCATAAAAAAAATGTCCTCATGTCACCTCTGGTTCTTTTGCCTATCACCGTAAATCTGTGTCTCTGGTTACCAACCCTCCTGCCACTGGAAACAGTTTCTCCTTATTTACTCAAAACTGTTCATGATTTTGAACACCTCTATCAAATCTCCTCTTAACCTTCTCTGCTCCCAGCTTCTCTAGCCTCTCCACATAACTGAAGTCCCTCATCCATGGTACCATTTTAGTAAATTTCTTCTGCACCGTCTCTAAGGCCTTAACACCCTTCCTAAAGTGTAGTGCCCAGAACTGAACACAATACTCCAGCAGAGGCCTAACTCGTGTTTTATAAAGATTTAGCAAAACTTCCTTGCTTTTGTACACTATACCTTTATTAATAAAGTCAAGGATCACATCTGCTTTTTTAACAGCCTTCTCAACTTGTCCTACCACCTTCAAAGTTTTGTGTACATATATTCCCAGGACTCCGTTCTTGCACCCACTTTAAAATTGTACCAATAGTTTATATTGCCTCTCATTCTTCCTACACTTCTCTGCGTTTAATTTCATCTGCCATATGTCTGGCCATAAAGGGTACTTATTCTGATTGGTAGAATGTGACAAGTGGTGTTCCCCAGGGACCTATACAGGGGCCTCAGCTTTTCACCATATTTATCATCAATGACTTGGATGAAGGAATAGAGTTGTATATGCAAGTTTGCAGATGACACTAGTTGGCAGGCACAGTAGTAGTGCAGATGGAAGCAGGAAGTTACAAAAGGACAGAGACAGATTAAGTGAGTGGGCAAAACTGCCAAATTCAATGTGGGGAAGTGTGAGGTCATGCACTTTGGATCCAAGAAAGACCAAATTGGAGTATTTTCTAAATGGTGAAAAACTAGGAACTGTGGAGGAGCAAAGAGATTTGCGTGTCTACGTACACAAATCACTAAAAGCTAGTGAACAGGTACAAAAAGGCTAATGGTATGTTGACCTTTATCTCAAGGAGGGGGATGGACTACAAAGGGGAAGAAGTTATACTTCAGTTGTTTAAAGCCTTGGTCAGACACCATCTGAAATACTGCGTTCAGTTCTGGGCACTGCACCTCAAGAAGGATGTATTGGCCTTGGAGGGGGTACAGCACAGATTCACCAAAATGATCAGCCATGATCTTATTGAATGGCGGAGCAGGCTCGAGGGGCTGTATGGCCTACTCCTGCTCTTATTTCTTATACTGGGGCTTAAAGGGTTAAATTATGAGAATAGGTTGCATAAACTTAGCTTGTATTCTCTTGAGTAGAGCAGATTAAGGGGTGATCTCATCGAGGCGGTTAAGATGATAAAAAGATTTGATAGGATAGATAAAAAAGGAATCCATTTCCTCTGGTGGGTGAATCCAGAACAACTGGATATAATCTTAAAATTAGAGACAGACCATTCAGGAGTGAAATCAGGAAGAACTTCTTCACGCAAAAGGTAGTAGAAATCTGGAACTCTCTTTCCCTCGAAAGGCTGTGGAGGCTGAGTCAATTGAAGCATTTAAGACTGCGATTTTTGGTAGGCAAGGGTATAAATCTAACATGCTTCTTTATTTAAAGTTTTGTAGAAAACTACTGAATAGCATCAAATCTTCAGTAAACAAAATTGCTAGTTTAAAATTAAAGAATGCAATGGAATCTGGTATAGATGTATATTTGTAACCGATTTCTGAAACGCAGAGCAAGCTCTAGAAGGGAAAGCACCCATATCAAATGCCTTTTCTGTAACATTTTATCAGTACAGGTCGCAGCGGCATTTCCCTTCACTTTCACAAGAGCCAAGGCCTTTCTCACATCAATAACAGATTTAGTTTGAAACACCCAATTTTTACTCGCACAAAGGTAAGCAAGAGATCGGTACAGTACTTAAGAATAAACCTGCTTCAGGAACACATCAAGAAAATAAATCAAGTCGAATCATCTGGAATATAAATAGTCAAAAAACACCTCAAAGTGGGGCATATAACATTCGGTAATTTATAGGCACGTGATAAAAATTTGGGAAAATGCTTCCGAAAGCTACACTTCCAAATTGGCCAGAATACCACATGACCAGAAATTCCAGTCAAACATTTACAGGAGTTTGAATAAATCTCCAAATTCCCAACAGTCCCAAATATTTTCATGGCCAACAATAGTGCTTCAAATAAAAACAGAAAATGCTGGAAACACTCAGCAGGTCGGCTGCCTGATTTGCTGAGTGTTTCCAGCATTTTCTGTTTTTATTTCAGATTTCCAGCATCCGCAGTATTTTGCAATAGTGTTTCAAAGCCATTTTCCCATTTAATGGACCATCAGAAAACTTATTCTGGTGAATCTGTGCAAATTCTCCTGACACCTCTGCAAGAATACATAAAATCTGGAATTTTGAAAAACAACAAAAAGATGCAGCGGAGATTTATTTGAAACTGCAAAAGGAACCCGGCATCAGACATCTTAAAGATCTTGAGAGAATAACAAAGGAATAGTTATGTTGCCAGTGACTGGAAAAGTTTCAGATTGTTAAGCCTCTTAAAAAGATAAAGTACAGTTACTTTATATTCAACAATGTATTTCATGATTTGGAGCAGTTTTAATGCTGTGGTCTTTGTATTTCAATGAAATAAGTTGCAGTCATGTCAGCATATTGTCATCGGATTACCCTGAAGCCAAATAAATGTCTGAATGAGAGTTACGAAATCTGAACAAGAACCTCGATTTTTAGTTTAGTTGAGAAGATTTGATAATTAAGAATTGCAAGAATGTCATGATATTCCCAGCATGGCACTGCAATTATCTGACAGAACTTTAAAAGGTGACCTTCATTTGCCGGTAGATACACCAGTCAATATGTTCAAGTACCTAATTTGGAATTTAGATCTAATTTTTAAAAAGAAATGCTTATGCAAATATGAACATTCCATCTAACCACAGCCTGACAACAAATATAATTTTACAGGTTATGCTTAATTAATCTTCAAGTTATTGTAGAATCAGGTGCTAATACAGCCTTTTCCCTTACACAACATAAACCTTATTTAGGAGTGAAAGTCACTAATCAGACTAATTTGATACCACAAAAGTGCCAAAATATTTAGTCTCAGAGTACCAAGATTTTTTTTTAAATCACATCACATTTTAGCTACAAATAAACTTTGATCAAAAAAAGGTAATCAGCAACTATTTGGCTATAAACCTGTCCACTGAAAAACTATGACTATTCACACTCACCTTTTCATGCTCATCAGGAGAACTGGATGTCTTGGATACAAGTGCTACTTCAGCCAGATTTCGCTCAAGTAGCGCATCATACTTCACACTTCTCTTCCTTTTTCTTTTCTCTCGATTTTTTTCTTTGTCTTCATCCTTCTCTTGTTGTTCCTGCTGTGCAGGCTCAGGCTCACCTATCTGAAGATCTCCACAAAGTGAGGATTCAAACAGTGGCTTTCCATTCAAATAAGTTTTGGTAATCCTCAACTTAATCTCTGGTGAGCCACTCTTTTTAGGCGTTGTTCGAGGTGGTGTTTCATTCCCTCTGTTCTCTGTGGAGCATTCAATTGGAGAAGACGCATGTTGGGACGGTGGTTCTTCAACTACATCTGGTGCACCAGAATCTCCATTTAACATAAGAGAAGTCAAATCCTTTAATTTGTCTGATGATCTGTAAGCAGAAGTTGCATCATGTCCATTTAATCGGTGTATCACACCATCCTGAAGGGCAGCCGATAACGGTGTGGCAGCTTTATCAGTCAGTATCGAGTGCTCAGAATCCACTTCGCCATTCTGACTCTTCTTATGAGTAATACTAAGGATCTCAGGAACCTTTTTCATAGATATGGGATTAATCAACTCCTGTCCCAATGGTCGGGAACTCCCCATTACACTCTGTGGAAGTCGGTAGGGCTGAGCCATGCTGTCCAGATGTTACCAGTCTCAAACAGCTTTAGGTGGGCAAAAAGAGAAAAACTCAGATTATAAAAAATTTCTGTAGTAAAGAAAAATTGCAATGCAATGCTGTCAAGTTGACAAATACTTGGAAGTGCTACACTAGTAAAATATTCAGTACAAGAACATATTCAGTACAAGAACATAAGAAATGGGAGCAGGAGTAGGCTATATGGCCCCTCGAGCCTGCTCCACCATTCAATAAGATCATGGCTGACCACCTTCAACTCCACTTTCCTGCCTGATCCCTATATCCCTTGATGCACAAGTATCATGTTGCTGGTTTTACATTTATTGCAATAACCACAACCCATAATATTGTGACAAAATTGAAAATAAATAAAGACACTCTCTCCACGCACTGTAATCACTAAAATCGACCTATCCAGTCTTTTGTTCAATGTGACACTGAATGGGTTACAAAATTTCAAATGAAAATATATATGGTTAACATTTTAAAACTGTATTCAATGTACATAAAACACATCCACCGTTGCTCAATGGGTACCTGTGGTACCCACCCATACAGCCTAGGAAAGTCTCAAGTTGGGTCATAGTCTGTGCTACCTTAGTTGATCTCTGTAGGAATACAATTGAGGTGCTACAATTGGCCTCAGCAATCCTGGGCTAAGCAGGGTTTAAATCAGCTAGGGATCTTACTCTTGATCACCAAACAAGCCCCTGTTAAAAACTGCACGTGGATGGCAGGTGAGGACAGGATCATACTCAAGTTGTGATGCCACGACAGTAAAATAGCCGGCTGATCATTACGAAGACTCATAGATGAACATCTGCCACTTGAATACCATACTTCAGCAAGAACCAATGCCAAAGAACAGGAAATAGGTGATTTAATATGTGAAAGTAACAGTATTCATCAATGCAGTTATCAGCAGATTGTAAGAGGAGTTGGAGGTCTAATTTTTAGGGGTATAAAACAAAGCATTGGGCTCCTTGATGGCTCAGTGAATAACTCCACCAAATGGCATAGCACTGACTAAATCAGACTATGGCTTAAAATTCAATCCTTGATTGACACTGTTCGTTGATCTCAATTGGGAAAACGGCTGTGATATTTGATTGGTCACAACGTCTCTTGGTTATGGAAACAAGAAAAATACAGCTAGTGTTCAGACTCGCAATTGCTTGCTAAAGTGCATGTGTGGACGCAAGGGGAGGGCAGGATCAAACTTAGATATGACGCCTGCCATGTGATCAATTAGCCTGAATCACTCACTGTTCCGCCTGACATTAAAAATAGTCACTTGGGAAAAGTACCACAGGGTTGCTGGCATCCATGGAACTATAGCCAGCACAAGTGACATTTTTGAGAGAGATGGTGGAAAATGGGAAAAAGTAGGGGGGGGGGGGGGGGGGGGGGGTTTGAAGAGAACAAACATCAATTCCAAAAGCTCCATCCTGACCTAATTAGACTTTTCCCACTTCCACCCAAGTTTCTTTAACCACAATTTTCTTTCCTCTAAAACCATCAAAGCCCCAAATCTGTTCATTCTGGCTTTATTACACCCTTGAGCGAAAGACTCTTAGGGAAAGTAATAGCTATACTTAAAAGCAAATATATTTACTTTGTATTTTCCTGCTGTCCTCCTGAGATCTCCTTGCGCAACAGCTACCAAGGCAGCTTGATAACTGCCCACCAGGGGGAGTGAAAGGTAAATGTCTTTTCCTGTGGTGAGGTACCCAGACTTCTTTCAGCACCTCACATAACAAAATGGCCAAGACTTGAAACTCACCATGTGGCAGTAGATAATTTGTGAACCCACACCCTACTACATGGTGCATTATTATTTGTGATCAGGTCATCCAAAGTCAAGTGAGAAAGAAAGACAGACTTGCATTTATATAGCGCCGTTCATGATCTCAAAGTCCCAAAGCGTTTTACAGCTAATGAAGTACTTTTTGAAGTGTAGTCACTGTTGTAATGCAGGAAACACAGCAGCTAATTTGCACACAGCAAGGTTCCACAAACAACAATGTGATAATAAACAGATAATCTGTTTTAGTAGTAATGTTGGTTGAGGGATAAATATTGATCAGGACACTGGGGAAGACTTCTGCTCTTCTTCGAAATAGTGCCATGGGATCATTTACATACATCCGAGAGGGCAGATCGGGCCTCGGTTTAACGTCTCATCTGAATTACGGCACTCCCTAGGTACTGCACTGGAGTGTCAGCCGAGATTACGTGCTCAAGTCTCTGGAGCAGATTACAAGTCTCTAAAACATTTTAAATACAGGGTGTTACATCAAAAGGAAACAGCCTTACATTGGCAATTTCCTAGATGGCGAGATCCCAATTTTAGCAAAACGGTTCGAGGATGTACAGAGCAGAGCCCAAATGATTTCCAAGGTTGAAGGGAGAATTGATGGAAGACCAGCAACCTGAGGCTGCTGTTGTGTAATTCCCATCAAATGGAGCGAGAACAGCACTGCCAAAGAAATGGACATATCTCACCTACTGCCTTACCAAATCGAAGATTTAAAAAAAATCAAGTGGGGAAGGAGAAAGAACAAAAAAGTAAATTAAAACTAGATTTCATTACATAATGACCAGGACAGTTTGCACTCTTCAAATTGTGCTGCTATACACTTACTTTAAAAAAAATACCCCGGAAGACCTGTAAACACCATTAAAATTATCTAAGCCTATTTTTGGACTTAATTTTTTTAAATAAATATTTACTACTATGTTACAGTTTATAATCTTTTATTAGCTTAAAAATTATTATTGAGTTGCAACATACAAATGACCAAAGCACACAAGGCGCTAACAGTGGAATATCATCTCACTATTTACTGCAGCTTGATTCTTATTACTTTTGATGAGTTTCAGAAAACCTATTACATTCTCCAAAAATAAAACAAGTCTGATTTGTTGAATGGAGATAATAGGGGTCCAAACACATCCTCAAAGCCACATTTAAAAAAAAAGTTACTGCACCATGCTACCTACTGTCATTTAAGGTTTCATTTTTACTGAAGCAACTATTACCATATCACGTTTAAACCTGCTCCATGTGTGATTCAAGATCGAGTTCAATGCACTAATTTCAAACCTGAATCCAGAAAATAAAGCAACAATCCCTGAAGGGAAGATGTAGATCAGCCATCTCAGATTAGCAGGAGGAATGTTTCAGAAGCTTGGATTATGAATATGAAATTGAATGACTTAATTAAATCAAAATACAGTACTCTACAATTTTTAAATGTAACTTTAATTAATAGGGCTCACTTAAGAGTCGTGGCAGACAATTATGTTGGCAATCAATATCCAGGCACATTACCATAAAATAGGGCAATCCCAATGTGTTTTTGGTCCATCAAAACACAATGACATCACCCGGAATTAACATCAACCCATTCAAAAGTACTTTTTTCATCCATTTCATATGTCAACTGCTCAAATAATTAATTTGGACCAAAAATATACATTTTGTTCACAGAATTGTAGCACATTAATCTAATATATCTAAAGGACCAAATTGAACATTGCACAGTAAGCCACCTAGTAGTATCAGACAAATCAGTTATTTCAGTTAACTCCCTGATTCTTACAGGACCAGACAGCTTTTTAATCATAAAACATTACTTAATTGTACCATGGCAAAAGCATAAACAAGCACGTAACTCTTTCAGTATGTTACAATGACGATACCATTAAAACTTTTCTGACCTACATATCTCGAGTCTACAGGATTAATTGAAAAAAAAAGTCTTTTTTTCGTTGAATCGGCTGCCGGCCGCCCCCGCCCCCATCATCTTCTACCACATTTACCATGAGGGATTAACAATTCGCATCAAACCAAACAGCTTTGTTAATTCCACTCAATACCCGAAGCGCAACAAATACAAACGAGGTACTGCGTTGACAAAAATGGCCTTTTTGTCATTCCAATGGTCTGTTCTCAGCAGGTCTCCTGCTGGATGCAGTACATCCTACTTTTTTTTGTAATTTCTGCCACATATTACGAAATCTCTACTGGAGCTAAAGCAATCCACTGGTGCTGTCTGCTGCAAAAACACTTGTTGCAAAACTGAAATTAAATTCAAAGCATCTCGAAAAGAGATCACAATAAAATTAAAAGACCAATCTTAAAATTTAACAAACATGGCTGCCCTCCATACATACAGCAAGCAGCAGCAATGCACATATTCAACCCCACAGCAGCTTTAGAAAAAAACGATTGCATCTACGCTCACCGTGCTTGCATGCATACGAAATTATTGCACTGAGAGTAATAGATCATAATTGATTAAAAAAAAATAAAACATATACGTAAGAGGCCTGTGTGGAAGTTGGAGGGGGAGGGTTAAAAAAAAGACCAAAAAAAATCTCATGCCCTGTTCCAGAGACTGATTGACTGCCCAGCTTCTGATTGGACCAATTCAGGGCCTAGTCCTCTGTAACTAAGTGGCCACCTCTTCTTGTTCAGCCACCTTTTTTTTTTGGCCTGCTATGCGGTTCACGCGTTTGCACATTAAGAAAGGGGGGGGAAAAAGAGATGCAAAAAGGCATTAGATTTCGAGGGGAGGTAAATACAAATTTAAGAAAAGCAGCGAACCTGTTATCCCGCGCATCTTCCTGAGCGGGGGTACTGTACTTTCAATGAGTACAGTAACTCCTTCGTTCCCTCATCCTCATCATCCTCCTTCTTCTTCTTCAACCAAGCCAATCAGCGCGAAAATTCTCGCTTCCCATTGGCTGCGGCCGAATTGTGTGTGTGTATGTGACGGGGGGGGGGAAGAGAGAAGGTGAAGAGAGGGAGCGAGCGCGAGGAGGAGGAGGAGGAAGGAAAATAACGCAAGTTTTTTTTTTCTCCCCCGGCAGCATTCAATTCGGGTTTTTTTTCCCCTCGCTTAAAAGTATTTCTCACCAAACGATTTCCTTGGATGGCTTAAAAAAAATAAACACGGACCAGACGTTGAGAACGCGTGACGTCACCGCCTCTCGGAAGCCCACATTTCGCTGACGAGTTCAAGAGAGAGGAAAACGGCCGCTGACCCCCGCGCGCTTTCCCGACCCCGCCCCAACCGAACGTGATTTCAAAAAGGCAGGCTCGCGGGAGCCCCCGCGTGACCGACGTCGATCAGCGCCGTTGGCCGGCGGCAGAATCGCGAGGCGGCTCGAGTCGGTGCGCGCCAATGCGAACGGCGAACCAATGAGCGGCTCGTGTGGGCGGGGAAGGAAGGAAGGAGAGGCGAGTCGAGTGTGGAGCGGTGTTGCCGGGGAAGATTACGCGCAAGCAGAGGATTTTTTTGATTGGTTGAGCTCAGAAGTTTTCGGTGGCGTCGCAGTGCAGCTGCTGCACCCTGTTGGCTGCCGGCGGCTATTGTCGGAGGACGGATAAGGAAGCCGGGTGCTCTTTGCGGGAGAGACCGTTCGGAGCGACATGGTCGTGTTGAGGCTGCTGACTCATTGAAACGTGGAGCGATTCTTTTGTTACTTGAGATAAATGGTTGCTACCTCCAAGGGGGAACCAGCTTTGACTCCGACATTTTCGCTTGTCAACGGTGCCCGAGGACGACAGCGAAAATGACCTTCATGCTCTTCACAAGCTCCCGCTCATCTTTACTGAAGACGCCCAAAGTGGTGTGTCGAGAAATTCGGAAAGGTACGTGTAAAATTCTGCGGAGAGGTCTTCAAATAAATGCTCTTCCGTGTTAAGGAGGAGTAATATTTGTGACCTGGCATATGCCCGCAATGAATGCAATTCATCTGGAATAATCTCTGTACGGGGGGGGGGAAATACGACCAAGGTTGGGCGGGTTTATTAAAATTTCGCAGTAGGCCCGAGCTGTAGGTGTGAGATTTACCTTTCAATTTCAAACACGAAGATGGAAGTTGGCGTTAAAAATACCCCTGAAGTGAAATGTAGCCATTCGCTGCACGTAATGGGTATATATTTGTTTTAGAACCATCGATGTAAAATAGACCCACCAATCTCCATGTTTTTTTTCTATATCCTATCTCACAATGATCTGAGGCCGGTCTCCGTTGTCACTGTTGCTATGGTGTCGATGCCCTTTAAACCTAGCTGTCTTGACCGAAAAGGCGTCAAGTGGCCGCTTAGATTTTTTAATACAGATGTCAAGATTTTTTTTAAGAAATGGGCCACATACATTTTATCTCCCAATAAGTGCTTTTAATTGGGTTTATTTATATTTTAACTGCCTTGACCGTTATGTAGGCTTAACGAACCTGATCAATTTGCAGGAGTTGAGGATGTTTGGCCTTCAGTTCAAATCTAGATTTTGATGTCAGTCTTCCATTACATGACTTGATAAGTTCTAATACAAAGGCAAAATAGTGCGGCTGCTTGAACTACTCAGCAGGTCAGGTAGCATCTGTGGAGAGAGAAACGGTGTTAATATTTTGGTGATCTTTTGTCAGAATTGGAAAATGCTACAGATATAACAGGTTGTATGCAAGTACAGAGACAGGGAAAGAGTGGGGTGGGGGAATTCTAATGTTGAAGCCAAAGCTAAAACTAAAACAAGCAACTATTTCGTGTATACATATTGCTGCAACCCTATTAAGAGTGGGTGCTGTTTTTGGAGAAATTTGAAGAATATTGACTTAATTATTAATCAAAAGGACCTTGTCCTTTTTTAAAGCATCCTGGTTAACTTATCAAATTGTGATAAGCAATATAAACTGCATGTAATATACTGTTGTCATAAATGCTTGTGCTAAATGCTGGGGCCATGTAACATTATAGTCCTTTATCACGCTACACAAAGCGATCCATGCACAAGGCTATTTTTACTTGCTGTTTCTTGTGTATGTGTTTCTGATTGGGACAATTACTCAATGTATGTAGTGAATGCAAATACATGGAAAGAGTATTTTATCTATATATCAGAATAAGCATACAAGATTGTTTGGGTTAATGATTCCAATGATCAAATCTCTTGCATGCATTGTGAAAGAAAACTTGGATGTTGCAATAAATGTAAAGCTGCGGTGCTCTGCTTGTGGTATTGTACTCACATATTTCTCGCTACTTCCAAAATGCAAATACCTGGTACTCTTCGTGTGTGTAACTTGTCCAAATCCTGTGGCTGTTTTCACACGAGTAGCGCCACCTCGTGGCATGCACTTAGGGGGAGAAATTCAGTATCTCCCCGTTTCGGGCACTAACTTTTGAAAGCTGGGAAACTTAGCGGCAGGCGCTAATGATTCCCAGCTTATGCAAAATTCGGTGTTTGCGCTCCAGGAAGGAAGTGGAGCACTAAATCAAGCGCTCCACTTCCTTCCTGGAGCGCTAAAGGACGCAGGCGGGGCGGTAGAGATGCAGCGCTGCACAATGTCCCGTGCCGCGATCCGAGGTTCCTTCCCTCTCTTAAAGGGAAGGGCCATCGCTGCAGGCTCTGCATTGGGACCAGTTAGTTGGTCCACAATGGCAGCCGCGATCCGACCTGATCAGCCCCATGCACCTCAGCAGAGTGCCAGGCTGATCGATCGCAGCCCAGGAGGAATCTGGAAAAAATCAATTGCAACATTGTTACAATTTTTCTCCTGCCCACGCCAATATCCCCTTTTATTTGCGCCTCCGAAGCTCCCGGCCTCCTGAACAATGCTTCCTGTAGCTGTCGGTGTTGTCGCCTACTGATACTACAGGGGGCGGAACCAAAGTTTGGGACCGGGGCGATGCGCACGGCAATGATGTCACGATCTCCGGGCGCAGGAGATCGTGGCGCTAGTAGTTACTGCCGCCGCAAACCTCCACGTCAATTTCGCAGGTGTCGGTAGTATCGCCACGCCCGGTTCGCAAAGCCGGTAGCGCCCCCCGGAGGTGCTAATGGGAGGCGCAAAGGTACCGAATTTCTCCCCCTTAGAATTTAAAAACATATGAAAAGTTTTGTAACTGGAACATGGATTGGCACTTCCTCATCCAACTATGTCACCCAAGAACAGAGAGGCTGTGGTATAAGCTGACATGTATGTTGATTAAGTTGTTATGACCTCACAGAATGAGATGCCAGTACCTTAGTTGCACAGCTTGCACAAACATTACAGCTCTGAAATTGGAGCTTCAACAGCCTATAGGCATGGAAATGTGAGAGCAATGAGATATGAAGTCACTTGAATCATACCAACAAAAGCAGTCCATATTATGAAGAGACCTTTAAGATGGAAGAATTGACAGCCATATTAGCCCTAGTGCTTTAACATTAAACAATTCCTTATAGTGTTTGATTGGATTTGCAAGATTACATTGAAGTATTGTGATTAGTTAGGGCTACTGATTTCAATAGCATTATTGTTGTTGCAGCTATGGGCATCATGAAGCATAAAAAGATGCTGCAAATGTGTGACAATCCTGTAGGTCCTTCCAGAGACCAGTGGAAAGATATTTTCAACAGGCATGAGTTTGACAACCTAGTTCAAAAAAGTTGTTATATTTTATCTAATGCTAAATGAAAACTCTTCCTTTGGGATTTCTGTTGATATTTTCTCTTTAACTATGTTAGTGTATGTGTCACATAATCAGAAATAAATGCATGGTGAAATGGTAGACCTGTAAGCGGCCATCAAGCTGGGTATTGTGGACTTTGAACTAAAGATAGAGTGCTCTTGGCTTTGGGCAAAAAGCACTTTTAGTGCTGTGTGTTCCAAGCTGGCACTTGCCAATCCCATTTCTGAATTCTGCACTGCTCTGGTTATGTTCCTGTTCATTTCATTTGTGGCATTAGGATAAAATGAGCAAGAATCTAATGAGCAAGAATCTAATTATGTACCAAAATAATGGTCTTCCTAATTCCATAAATTTTGTTCAAACAACTGTTTTTGTAATGCCTCATATATTTGAGGATGGGGACAAGAACTTGCAACAATTATGGCAAAACTTGTATTCGAATGTACCTATTGCTTTCAGCAGTAAGATGTCAGCACCATATTTATTTGCATGTGTATTGTATCTATAATGTATTAAAAATCATGTTTCTGTGCACACTTCCTATCCGTTATAAATTCCTTTATTCATATTTATAATAATTGTCTATGTAAACTTGTCGGGATGTAATTACACTCTCTACCCTAGTGGAGGTGTTGTAATGCTATCTCTGGCAACAGAGTATAATTTCTTTCCATATATGAACATATGAAAAGATGGACAGGAAAAAAACTGTCTGGTCTATCATACTTGTCTCAAACAGTCCTGATGCAACTAAACATCATGACTCCATGTACCCTCCAACTTATAGACAGGTATTTTCCTGGGAGAGATGAAAAACTGTATACAGTCCAAACATGGGGGAGGGCAGATTGGGAAGGGTGGTTGAAGTGGTGAACCACAAGGAGGTCCGGATCACTTGCGGACAGAAGAGGTATTTGGCAAAATGGTGTCCTAACAAGCATCTGGTCCCCCAATGCAGAAGACTGTAGTGACCAGTGAATACAGCATACTAGATTGAAGGAAGTACATGTAAATTGCAGTCTCGCATTAATTAAATCCTATACTTTGTGAACTGGCACCATAAAGATGATAATCCAACAGCTTTGGTGGTTATTAAAATCCCAACTGGTTCACAAATGTCCTGTATGTAAGGGAACCTGCTTACCCCTATGTGATCTGATGTACACTTGACTCCAGTCCCACATACGTAGTTGACTCTTAATACCCTCAGGACAACTAGGAATGGGCAATAAATACTGCCTTACCAGCATTGCCCATACCCAAGAACAAATAAAAAGTGGAAGAAGTATTGATAGGCCTGGAAAGATGACCTTGAGAGGAAATAAATAGAAATATGTTGCATCTGCTGTGATTGTATGGGAAGGTGCCAGAGGCACATAAGAACATAAGAAATAGGAGCAGGAGTAGGCCATTAGGCCCTTCGAGCCTGCTCCGCCATTCAATGAGATCATGGCTGATCTTCTGCCTCAACTCCATTCACCAGCCCTATCGCCATATCCCTTGATGCCCTTACTAGTCAGAAATCTATCGACTTCTGTTTTGAATATACCCAATGACTGAGCCTCCACAGCCCTCTGGGGTAGAGAATTCCAAAGATTCACCACCCTCTGTGAAGAAATTGCTTCTCATCTCAGTCCTGAGTGGCCTACCCTTTATCTTGAGGCTATGGCCCCTGGTTCTAGACTCCCCAGCCAAGGGAAACATTCTCCCAGCATCCACCCTATCAAGCCCTGTAATAATTTTGTATGCTTCAATGAGATCCCCTCTCATTCTTCTGAATTCAAGAGAATACAGGCCTAGTTTACTCAATCTCTTCTCATACGACAGTCCCGCCATCCCAGGAATCAATCTCGTGAGCCTTTGTTGCACTCCCTCCTATGGCAAGTATATCCTTCCTTAGGTAAGGAGACCAGAATTGTACACTGTACTCCAGGTGTGGTCTCACCAAGGCCCTACATAATTGGAGTAAGACTTCTTTACTCCTGTACTCAAATCCTCTTGTACATCAGCTAGAAATACAGGTGTTGGAGAGCAGTACAGGTAACCTGGAGTGAACTGTCCCTCTGGAAAGAGGGGAGGGGATAGCGTGCTTGGTTGTGGTATTGTTTGGTGGAAAGGAAAAATCTGGCAAATGTTAAAGGCGAGTACAAATGGGTCGTGTTGGGAGGAGGTGAGGCCAAACACCTGAGAAATGGGGTGGTTACGGTCAAGGTTCCTGTCAATGACTAGTAGAAGAACCTTGGATGACAAAAAAAGATGTTTCAGAAGCTCTAGTGTGGAAGTTGGAGTCAGCAGCGCAAATGTAAGAGACTAAAAAACTGAGATCTCTTTCCAGAGTGGGACATAAAAAAAAAACATAATGCAGTTGACAGGAGTTTTTATTGTATGCTCTAGGGATGTTTGCAACCTGGCATGGCAGCATCCCCAGTTGCCCTGAGGGCATTGAGCCAACCACAGTATGTGGGACTGGAATCCAATCTGATAGGTACCCTTCCCTGAAGGACATTAATGAACCAGTTGGGATTTTACAACAATCCAACAGCTTTCATGGTTGTCTTGTTTTGTTCCTGGTGTCGGGCCACACATTACAACACATTTTATTGAATTCAATTTCATCACTTGCCATGGATTTAAACTCAATCTCCCGGTTGTTAGTCTAGTACCATAACCACTAAGCGACCATACCCGCTTCTGGACTTTTATGTGATGTATTAAATATCTATACAGAATAATATTTGATTTTAGTACTTCCATAGTATAATAGTTATGTTACTGGACTAGTAATCCAGAGGCCTGGACTAATGATCCAGAGATGTGAGTTCAAATCCCATCATGGCAACTGGGGAATTTAAATTCAGTTAATTAAATAAATCTGGAATAAAAAGCTAATATCCGTAATGAAACTATCTGATTGTCATAAAAACTCAGCTGGTTCACTAATGTCCTTTTTAGGGAAGGAAATCTCCCGTCCTTACCTGGTCTGGCCTATATGTGACTTCAGACCCACAGCAATGTGATTGACTCTTAACTGTCCTCTGAAATGGCCTAGCAAGCCACTCTGTTGTACACAACCGCTACGAAACACAATAAGAATAAAACCGGACGGACCACCCGGCATCGACCTTGGTACCGGCTACGGACACGACAATGGCACACCCAACCCAGTTGACCCTCAAGTCCTCCTCACCAACATCTGGGGACTTGTGCCAAAATTAGGAGAGCTGTCCCACAGACGAGTCAAGCAACAGCCTGACATAGTCATACTCACAGAATCATACTTTTCAGCCAATGTCCCAAACTCCTCCATCACCATCCCTGGGTATGTCCTGTCCCACCGGCAGGACAGACCCACCAGAGGTGGCGGCACAGTGGTATATAGTCAGGAGGGAATGGCCCTGGGAGTCCTCAACATTGAATCTGGACCCCATGAAGTCTCATGGCTTCAGGCCAAGCATGGGCAAGGAAACCTCCTGCTGATTACCACCTACCGCCCTCCCTCAGCTGATGAATCAGTACTGCTCCATGTTGAACACCAGTGGGAAGAAGCACTGAAGGGCACAGAATGTACTCTGTGGGGGACTTCAATGTCCATCACCAAGAGTGGCTCGGTAGCACCGCGACTGACCGAGCTGGCCGAGTCCTGAAGGACATAGCTGCCAGACTGGGCCTGCGACAGGTGGTGAGAACCAACATGAGGGAAAAACCTACTTGACCTCGTCCTCTCCAATCTACCTGTCGCAGATGCATCTTTCCGTGACAGCATTGGTAACAGTGACCACCGCACAGTTATTGTGGAGACAAAGTCCCGACTTCACACTGAGGGCACCCTCCATCGTATTGTGTGGCACTACCACCGTGCTAAATGGGATAGTTTCAGAACAGATCTAGCAACTCAAAACTGGGTATCCATGAGGTGCTGTGGGCCATCAGCAGCAGCAAAACTGTATTCCACCACAATCTGTAACCTCATGGCCTGGCATATCCCTCACTCTACCATTACCATCAAGTCAGGGGACCAACCTTGGTTCAATAAGGAGTGTGGAAGAGTATGCCAGGAGCAGCACCATGCATACCTAAAAATGAGGTGCAAACACAGGACAACATGCATGCTCAGAAGCAGCATGCTATAGACAGAGCTAAGCGATCCTACAATCAACGGATCAGATCAAAGCTCTGCAGCCCTGCCACATCCAGGAGTGAATGGTGGTGGACCATTAAACAACTAACAGGAGGAGGAGGCTCCATGAATATCCCCATCCTCCATGATGGCGGCACTCAGCACGTGCGTGCAAAAGACAAAGCGTTTGCAACCATCTTCAGCAGACCTGCCGAGTAGATGATCCTTCTCCGCCTCCCTGAGGTCCCCACCATCACAGAAGCCAGTCTTCAGCCAATTCAATTTACTCCACGTGATATCAAGAAACAGCTGAGCACACTGGATACAGCAAAGTCTATCAACAACATCTTGGCTGTCATGCTGAAGACTTGTGCTCCCGAGCTAGCCGCGCCTCTAGCCAAGCTATTCCAGTACAGCTACAACACTGGCATCTACCCAACAATGTGGAAAACTGCCCAGGTATGTCCTGTCCACAAAAAGCAGATCAAATCCAATCCGGCCAATTACCGCCCCATCAGTCTACTCTCAACCATCAGCAAAGTGATGGAAGGTGTCATCGACAGTGCTATCAAGCGGCACTTACTCACCAATAACCTGCTCACCAATGCCCAGTTTGAGTTCTGCCAGACCTCATTACAGCCTTGGTCCAAACATGGACAAAAGAGCTGAATTCCTTGGGTGAGAGTGACTGCCTTGACATCAAGGCAGCATTTGATCAAGTGTGGCATCAAGGAGCCCTAGTAAAACTGAATTCAATGGAAATCAGGTGGAAAACTCTCCACTCGCTGGAGTCATACCTAGCACAAAGGAAGATGGTTGTGGTTGTTGGAGGTCAAGCATCTCAGCCCCAGAACATCGCTGCAGGAGTTCCTCAGAGTAGTGTCCTAGGCCCAACCATCTTCATCTGCTTCATCAATGACCAGAAACTTAACTGGACCAGCCACATAAATACTGTGGCAACAAGAGCAGGTCAGAGGCTGGGTATTCTGCGGTGAGTGTCTCACCTCCTGACTCCCCAAAGCCTTTCCACCATCTACAAGGCACAAGTGTGGAGTGTGACGGAATACTCTCCACTTGCCTGGATGAGTGCAGCTCCAACAACACGCAAGAAGCTCGACACCATCCAGGACAAAGCAGCCCGCTTGATTGGCACCCCATCCACTACCCTAAACATTCACTCCCTCCACCACCGGCGTACCATGGCTGCGGTTGGTACCATCTACAAGATGCACTGCAGCAACTCGCCAAGGCTTCTTCGGCAGCACCTCCCAAACCCGCGACCTCTTCCACCTAGAAGGACAGAGCAGCAGGCGCATGGGAACACCATCACCTCCAAGTTCCCCTCCCAAGTCACACACCATCCTGACTTGGAAGTATATCGACGTTCCTTCATCATCGCTGGGTCAAAATCCTGGAACTCCCTCCCTAACAGCACTGTGGGAGTACCTTCACCACACAGACTGCAGTGGTTCAAGAAAGCGGCTCACCACCACCTTCTCAAAGGCAATTAGGGATAGGCAATAAATGCTGGCCTTGCCACGACGCCCGCATCTCATGAACGAATTTTTAAAAAAACTTTCAAACTACCAAGACAAGTTTTTTTTTTTTTAAAAGCCAGTTTTGTTGCTTTTATGATGAAATGACTCGTAAGGAAGCTTTTGTGAGATCATAGTGATATTTTCACTCTGGACAATGCAGCATCAGATGAAACCTTATTTTTAGTTTAAACTTAATGTTGGATTGTTGAACATCCAGATCACGTTATGTAAGATTACTAAATATATCAATCTGTATAAGCAAGCAGTTAATATATTGGCATATACTTGATTTATTATTAGAATATATATAATCCATTTGCTTGGCAGAATTACACATTGTGGTTGCAGGAAAAAATGTCTGAAGCTGCGATAGAAGGATTTTAACTACATAATAGAGAGGACCAGAAATGTTGTAGAGGTCATGAGAAGATATCAACCCACGTCATTGCTGTGTTAATGGTTTCAAAGGAATATTTGCTACTTTTGGGACTATTTGCTACTTTTTGTAATAACTTGAGGGGTTTGGCTAAAAGTTGAAATGTTTGTTTCACTTTTTTCTTTTTGGGGGCAAGAGAATGACATTGCATGAGTGCAATGCCACAGGACAAATACAGCACGTTCTCTTCCTCTCTCTCTTCTCTCCCCCACCCCCACCCACACCACAAGGAGGGCACTACTAATACAAAACAAGCGGCCCGGTCAAACTAAAACTGCACGCGTAGTGTATTAAATGATTTGGTTTTCATTGTTGATGAGGTAGACCGGGTCCACCGGCAACACAGGTCTTCAAGTGAACTAATAATAGGTACTGCATGATCATGCTCCAAGGTCACCTGGGCTAGGGCTTGGAACTGTGGCAAGCAATGAAAAGCAACCCTCCCTGGTGATCCTACATGTCCTGGACCAGTAAATAGTGGTTTTCATCAGGAAGATGTCTAAGTATTTTGTGATCTTACTTGGTCAGTAACCTAAATTTACTACTGTACTTTTACTTGGTAGATAACTTTATTGCCTAATGGTGTAATCATTTAATGAATTTGTTTACTGTTCGCTTGAAACAGCATTTTTCTGCTGGCCATACACAAATTGCCTAGCTAAGTTGAAGCAAGAAAAATATTTATGCCATACTTATCATTCATTTGCTGTTTCCTGTTGTAGGTGGTTTTCGTGAAATTGCCTGTCTTAACTGTACTGCACTAAGGTTGACAAACCACAGGTAAGGAAACTATTTACTGACAGACTACAATATAGTGTTTGACTAGAATGGAAACCAGCAAAATGAATTCACTGATTAATGTTCAGTGTATATTTTACGAGTTAACCTTTGTTGATTCCCCAACACACTTGGCACAGTTACTAATAGGGATGCTCTCTTAACTGAAATATTTGTTGGGCATGGGCCAATTCTCTGTAATTTAATGGTATTCACTTAGTGACTTGGTAAAGGAATTGTTCGCTGAGCTGAGATATTAAATGTTGTAAATCAAGCGAATCAATTTGGCTGGTACTGAAAACTAATGCCCCTCCGTCTCCCATTTCAAATATCTGTCCAATTTGACCTTAACCTTTCCACACAATTTGCCTCTTAGACAGTCTATTCCAAGCGTTCACCAGTCACCACCCTCTGGAAAATAGTTGCATTTAAACTGTGTGCACCTGTTTTCTAAGCTTGAGCCCTTTCCCTTTGGTTCTAGCTTTTGTGGCAATCTTGAATGTACAGTATACTGCTCTTAAGTTGCAGTTGCTTAATTTGAATTGCCTGCCAATTTGATTATTTTTAGCACTATGTTCTCATTTGCTATGTTATTTGCAGTGCTTAATTGGGACAATTCAATTTTTTTTAAATGCAGATAAAAGACTTCTAATTATCAGGCGTGGGGTTCAGTTAATTCCATTTAAGGATGGTGATAAAATGGGAGGATTGATTTTGGAAGAATTATTGGGCATGTTGACAAGACAGATGATAAATTGATGACCAGAGACTGAGAAAGTACTCTGAATTGGTAGCTAGATGTTGACGTTCCTTGTGCTATCTGGTTCAGGCCTCAAACCCTAAACTAGTTTCTTCTTCTCTCCCCCCCCCCCCCCCGCCCCCCTCCAAAAAAAAATATCCGTAAGATGTATCATACTAAGAAAAATATGAATTGCAATTCTCTGTAATTTGATAAATGGTTAATGTACTGAGTGGTATGAACAAGTTGTTGCTATACAGTACTACTAAATTCCTTTGTTTGTTCTTGTTTTAAAAATTCTGGTTAATCTATGAGTAGAGCCAATACTTGATGGCAAGCTGTTGTTACCTCATGAGCACTTCAAGTGCAATAAATTCCATATTCATACTATTGGCTATTCTGTTATGTTAGTATACCAGTTGTATATATTTAGTATCCCCTTTTTGAAGGCACAGACTACTTGTGGACTGCAGTTCCACAAGTGCTGGGCCCTCAGTGACCTCACTGTAGTGTTAGTGGGCTGTTTGACAATGGGAGGAATTGCAGCTGAGATCGATCCTGCTCGTGCTTTGTCCACACACATGAATTTTCCAGCATTGATCACTGGATAGTTAGTGGGTTCAGAAATCTTGGATAATTTTCCAAACACTGGCTTGGAGATACAGAGATTCCTCTTCTCCACTCCATCCCCTCCCTGGCAAAGATCAGCTAACTTGATGCGGACTGGAGATTAAACTGGGGTGTTCCTGGTCTCTGATATGCTGTCTGTACCTGTGAGTACTTTGAGTGATGGACTACCTCACAGCCACTTCAAATCTCCAGAAGATGTCCAAATGTCTTAAATCAGGCTAGAAAATCATTGGTTTATCATATTCTCTCATCTGTCTACCTCCCTCCCTTTTAATGGCAATTAGACATGTAATCAGAAACACACTTGGCTGTTTGCAAGAAAATTGTTTGCATAGTATAATCTTCCTGTTCTAAAGTTTATCTTTTGACTTACCACAAGCAGTGCCACAGAAAATTTGCTAGTGTAATAAAAATTATACATCAAATACATTTTCTTCTCCAAGTCCCCCACCAATTGAAAATACCTTAATTGATGTAGGAGACAGAATGTCTGTACCCTTGGTTGAGTTTACCAATCTCACTTTTTAATAAAAATTAAAGAAAACCAAGATTCTAACCTGCAGTCTGATGAGCAATTAAACTAATGTCAGTGTTGATAGCAGTTGCACTTTATGGCCTTAAAAGGACACCGTTTCAACTTGGCAGCAAAAGAATACATTGTGCAGTACATTATATAAATGGTCTTGAACTTGTAAAACATTGTCTCATCTGGCTTACTGTGAGCAATCCAAAAGAAGATCACATACACATATATATTCATCTTTATATAACCGGCTCTGGAAGAAGTTGAAGACCATATTATCCAGTTTCCATGGGTCTTCAACTGTGTTTTCATTTGGGTAAGTGGTGTAATATGGATTGATGACCTTAAATTAATTTCATATCTGCATTCTAATTTTTTTGTTTTTTGTAATGCCACTGGATTTACTGAAGAAAAGTTTGTTGTAGTAATAGATGTTGTTACAAATAAATGTTAAGTTGTGTGTGGTTTCAGACTTGCACTATTTTTACCATGTATGTAATTTTTTCAAGTGTCTACTGTTGGGACATGTTACTCACTTCCATTCTTTCCCAAAGTCCTGATTTATTTAGAATAATTACATTCATATTCAAGTACTGGGGCTAATTTGCTACTGAACTAAGTTCCCAAAATGACTTCAATGAATAGACAAAATTCTTAGTTTGATGGAGGCTGTGTGCCTCCTCACAGATGGAAAACCTGAAGAAAGATCAACCTTGTGCTCCTCTTGGTTGGTTAAGGTGGTATTACTGAAACCAAATAGGGGTATGGCACAATTGGAAAGGCCAAAACAAGAATAGGAAGAAAAAAATACAAATGTCCCTTTTGAGGGAGATCCTTGTCGTCAGATCAAGAATTTGATCGTTCACTGACGTAATTTCGAGGACCCAGACATGTCTCAGTTCTTGAATATGAATAAATTACCTTGATAGAGAGTTTGGCTAATTAGGAACCGGCATAGCCCATTCAGCCCCTTGAGCCTGTTCTGCCATTCAATGAGATCATTGTTGATCTGTATCTTAACTCCATCCACCCACCTTGGCTCCATATCCTTTAACTAGCAAAAATCGATCGATCTCAGAATTAAAATTATTAATTGAGCTACTGCTTTTTGTGGGAGAGAGTTCCATACTTCTACCACCCTTTGTGTAAAGAAGAGTTTCCTAACTTCTCTCCTGAATACCTGATTCTGATTTTAAGGTTATGTCCCCTTGTTCTAGACTCCCCCCACCAGCAGAAAATGTTTCTCTCTGCCCTATCAATTCCTTTCAAAATCCTAAAAACCTCAATCAAATCACCCCTTAACAAGCCTAGTTTATGTAATCTCTCCTCCTAATCGAACCCTTGGAGCCCTGGTAACATTCTGGTGAATCTATGCTGTACTCATTCCAAGGCCAATAATCTTTTTCTAAGGTGTGGTGTCCAGAACTGTACCCAGTACTCCAGATGTGAGCTAACCAGGGCTTTGTATAGCTGTAGCAAAACATTCTCCCCTTTGTACTCTAGTTCTCCAGGTATAAAGGCTAATATTCCATGAGCCTTTTTGATTTTTTTGTACCTGATCACTACATTTTAGTGATCTGTGTACATGGACCCCTAAATCTCTTAGGACTTCCACTGTTTCTAGCTTTTCACCATTTAAAAAATAAACTCGGATGTATCCGTTTTTGGTCCAGAATGGATGACCTCACACTTGCCTGCATTGAAATCCATCTCCCACAGTTTTGCCTACTCACTTAAGCTATCAATGTCTCTTTTGTAATTTTATGATCCCGTCTACACTTACTATGCCACCAATCTTTGTGTCATCGTCAAACTTGGATAAATAGCGCTCTATTGTGTTATCTAAGTCATTAATAAATACAGTGAATAGTTGAGGCCCCAGCACAGACTCTTGTGGGGGCAGCACTAGTCACTTCCTTCTAATTCGAGTATATACCCATTACTCTCTGTCTTCTACCACCTAACCAATCTCCTAACCAGGTCAATTAATTTGCTTTCAATTCCATGAGCTTTAATTTCAGCTAAGTCTCTTATGTGGAACCTTATCGAATGCCTTCTGGAAGTCCATATAAACTACATCTATAGACGTTCCCCTATCTACTACTTTAGTTACTTCCTCAAAAAAAATCAATTCGGTTTGTTAGACATGACCTACACTTTACAGATCCATTTTAGTGCTCTAAACAGCTCAAATTTCTCTAAATGCTCAGTCACTTTGTCCTTAATCATAGATTCCAATAACTTCCCCACAACAGATATTAGACTAATAGGTCTATAATTTCCTTGTTTCTCTCAGTTTCATTTGCAATTTTCCAATCTAAAAGGACAATTCCTGAATTGAGAGAGCTTTGCAAGATTATGCTTTGGAAGATTATGTCTAAAGCATCTGCTGTTTCCTCCCCTTCCTTTGAAGTCCTGGGATTTGTCCGCCTCTAGTGCCATTATTTTTTTCTAATACTGTTTTCTTGTTTACGTTAACTTTAGTGAGTTCCAGTCCTTGATTCATTATTCGTTTCCCTGGAATATCTGGTATATTATCCTCTTCCTCTGCTGCGAAGACTGACACAAATTAATACAAGAATCATAATCCATTTGTGTAAAGTGCACTGATATATTTCTCCCTGACATTGCTGTCCTATGCTAGAGCTCCTATCTATTCTGCAAAGTTGTTCTGATGCTATTTGTCACCATTCAGGGATTGCAATGGAAACTGTCATTATTTATTTTAATGTTGAGCAGGTTGTATGGTTTAGTTCTAACACTTTCCTTTTAAATATATTAACAGTCTAGAATAAAATGTGTTCATCTTAATGCCAATCTGAATATAGATATGCTAGACTTCAGTAACTTCACTAAATTGTACTTTTAAATTTCTCCATAAGAATTGAAGTGGTTTGATGCAGCAAATTATTGGAACTCATTCTGAAAAATATATTGAGGAAAATTCACTACTTTTCTTTACAAATTAAATTGTTCTAAATTTTTCTTTCTGTCCTTCCCTTTTCAGAAATGTTTGGTTCAGAAACTGCAGCGCAGTGTCCACAAGCAACAGTTCTTTGCACATAAGGGATCACTATAGTAACTGGACAAAAGGGCCAAAACGTTTTTACTGTGGGGTGGTGGGTGCTCCTCTGCCATGCACTTCTACCAATATGAGTTTTATTGGAACCCAATGTGTTTCAGTAAGATGGTGGCATTCTACACATCAACTATATGATGACTCCAAGGTAGAAAAATCTCTAAAGTCTCTAAAGGATAAGAATAAGCGACTGGAGGAAGGAGGTCCTGTGTATAGTCCTGTAGAACCTGAAGTGCGTAAGTCCCTGGGTCAGAAGATTGTAGATGAAGTAAAACACTATTATCATGGCTTCAGATTGTTGTGGATTGACACAAAGATAGCAGGCAGAATGCTGTGGCGGATTCTGAATGGATATGCTCTATCGAGGAGAGAGCATAGACAGGTACGTGTGCAGTAGACCATTCGTATACGTACTTCACTTATTGGTGAACGTTCTGAATTGAAGTTCCACGTTTTAGCGCACATTTCAAGTTTATCTGAAATTTCTTAAGTCTTGGTAATCTTCATTGGAATGATTATTAGAGCATGGATTGATTATTCCTCACTTGTTCAACAATCGCATGCAAGTAAAATATATCCATTCTACCATGGAGGGAGGAAAAACTGCCCAATGCTGACCCTTTAACTTTTCTTCTGTCCCTCCCCCAATGCAGTTTTCTGCAAGTTCTTGTCAAAATTCTTGTTCTATTTATGGTTTAAGTCTACAAAGATTTTGTTGTTTTTACCAATTCTATTTTGAGTAGCATCTCACTGTGACCTTATTGGACTAATACCAACTCCCAGTTTTGAAGTTTGTCTAAAATGCTGCATGTCCTTCCCAATGACCAATATTAACAAAAGCTATCTTTTGTTGTTGCAAGAGTTTTTAAAATTTGTTACCTTCTAAAAAAATTCCTCATTAGGGCTCAAAAACAATTAACTTGCTGCCCTGGTCTGGTCTCCAGTCTGGTGTCATCCAATGTTTGCCCAGATCATTGACTGGTGCTTAAATAATTTTCACTTCCATTGGTGCAGTCTGTGATAGGTTGGCACTTGCATTAGCAGACTCTGTTTTAAACCACAGAGCAGCTTGCCAAAACCAATACATTTATTGTCATATAAAGAGTAAGGCATTGGTCACGGAGCCCTTCTTTCTGTCTCTCTTTCCTCTTCCCCCACCCCCAACTTCCTCAGGGATTTTTCTTTTTAAAAAGGAAAAACGAAAGAATTGCATTTATATAGCGCCTTTCATGACCACCGGATGTCCCAAAGCACTTTACAGCCAATGAAGTGCTTTTTGAGGTGCAGTCACTGTTGTAATGCAGGAAACGCTTCTATGATCTTATGTTCTTAGTCAGTGAAAACCTGCGGCAGCATATGATCAGCTTTAAGATTATGTTGACTAGTACGGGCACAGAGGTCCCAGTGGAGTTCCATTGTTGGCCGAGGCAAGGGTGATTGAGTCACCGAAGACTCAGAATCATACAGCACAGAAGGGGGCCATTGTCTGTGCCGGCTCTTTGTAAGAGCTATCCAATTAATCCCACTCCCTGCTCTTTTCCCCATAGCCCTGTACATTTTTTCCCTTCAAGTATTTATCCAAATCCTTTAGAGCGGTGCTCCCCTGTAACTTTTGCTTACTGTTATACATCACTGTTGTATAGCCTTGCAAAATTTTCCTTTTTTAAGTATATATCCAATTTCCTTTCGAAAGACTCGTGAGTACTTTGCAGAAGGGCATACAGTTTCCCATGTTCTCGGGGGAAGAGCTTCCATTTTAAAAGTTTTCTTTGCCTTCAGCTGAGCCTTTTATGGATTGCTTTTCAAATGATGTTCCAGCCACCAGTATGTCCTGTGGCAAGCAAGGATGCCTTAATCGACATAGTGTTTGTGTTACTCATTTTTCGTGATTGCAGTTGACACCCTCTACACGGATTGCAACAGAAGTAATTTAGAAAACTTTGTTCTGCACATTCAGAGCTGATGGGCTGTATCAGGTTCACCAAGCTCTTTGAATTCTTGCTGGTGCAAATGAAATATGACCAAACCCTTCTTTAGGGGAAACCTCATGATTGTGTAGATGTGAGTCAGAACAAATTGATGCCTGAGGAAAGACTTTTTATTCCTGAGATGACTACAAATGCATTTGGAATCGCACCAAATATATTGGATTAGGTTTCTGTGCAAATAATCCATCAAGTTTAACCGGGCTTCTACTCCAGGTTGGTTGACCATCTTGCCATGTCTGGCACAGGGGTGAAACTGTTTTCCAGTTAGATATTTCTAAATTTTGCCTTAGCAAATCTTGGTACAGTAGATGTATCTGCCACCTCTTTTTCTATTTTTCATCCCACCATTGAAAGGTAGTACCTCAATTAATTTGCAAAGGCCATTAAACTTTTATGCAGATGGATGGAAGATTTACTCAATGTAAGCAGCTGTTTCTTTCTCACTCATTTTAATAATCATTAATAAATAGGTAAGCAAATTGGGCAGTGGATAGTATTTTCTTGTGCATCTCCACTCCCCAGATAGAGTTGGACTGAGGAGGCCAAGTCCACTTGTTTGTCTGCCACTTGGATAAGCATGCACAGACCTCCTCCCAAGGCCATCTGCATTGCAGTGACCTGAAGCTGTACAGATGTTTTCATTTAACCATTGCCTTACTTTTCTAGGAACGCTTTTAGTGTTACCATGACTGGCTTTGCCTCGAGGCGTTTGTTTGCTGTGTGTTTTAGTACCTGCGTGCTAATAAGACCTTGCTTCTTGGTGATCTTCCCTTTTGGTGTTGATTGATGGCAGAACCCAGCTCCAAGACCTGCACTGAATGCAGCTGTCTTATTTCCAACGACTGGCATAATTTCCAGCACTGCAAAGCTTGAAATGTTGTGGTTGTAAATGGAGAAACACAATACTAGTGACAGTTAAAAGTAGTAGAGAAATTACATAGTTTGTGTGATGTTATTGTGATGTCATGACTTGTAGAACCATGTTGTTTGAAGGTTTAGGTTGTCATAAACTGAGTGCTGCTTGAGGTCATAACCATTATCTGAACCTCAGTAAGATTGCAGCTTTGAAATAATTTCAGAGTGGAGGATATATATCTGCACAAAATACATTTTTATATGTGAAGAATGCAAATCATTGGGCTGGGTTCTGAAATTTGCAAACTGTTCCATGGCAATTTAGAACCTGGTATTATCCTTGGATTTGCTTGTTTAGAGCAGTGGCCATAAAGGGGACAGGATGTTAGAAGCTAAACATCGCAGCTGTGCTCCAGATCCCTGACTGTATGAGCATGCCATTGGAGATCCAGTAATCTGTTGTAAAGAATGTGAGTTGAGTATTGATGAACAAACTGGTTTGAGGTACAAGATTAAAAAATGAACACGTCACAACTAGTTCAATACAATTTGAGGTTTTCAACAAACATTACTTTATAAATATTCATATTAAACTAATTAAATCTCCAGAATATCATTTGTTTCTCAGTCTAGAAAGATCCCTCCCTGTTTTCAATCGGTTTCTAGATCTCTCAAGGCTGTATTACAGGATATGGTTTGCCAGGAGATGCTTCTCACAATCCAATGTTGCTCTTCTTTCACAGCAGCATGTAGTATCATGGCTACAATGACAAGCTCAGAGGAAGATTGCTAATCAGTAGAGAAACATTGGTGAAAATGTTAACCCCCAAAAACGGGTGGGTTTGGGTCGGGTGAGATGTAGAAATGTAAAAAATCTCAAACACAACCTGCCCACCTCCAGTTTTAATGGAAGCTGGATGGGGTGGGGAGGGATGTGGGTGACCAATACACTCCCAGGAGGCGGGTTGGTCATTTAAATATTATAATGAGGCTGCTTGTCTCAGATTTAATCTCCATTTTAAATTTCAACCTGGCAGCTAAAGGGAGGGGCAGACTGTTGAATCCAGCAGGTAAGTAAGTGTCTTTCCATTTACCTGCTCTCTCTTCCCCACCACCCCCCAGCCACGATCTCCCACCAACCTGACCCTTCCGATATTGCCTCCGGGTCCCTTCATACGTCTGGCCCTCCGATCGATCCATAGCCTCCAACCCACGATCTCTCCCTCCCTCCTCTCTGCTCCCCGGCTGCGACCTTCTCAGCCTCTCAATCTGGCTGGCTGCTGCCGGGAAATGGAGACAAAAAATGTTAAACAGTCCCTGCTGTTAACTTCGGCGGGGCCTGAGGGACCGCAAAACAGCAGTACAAGTAAGAGCAGCTATGAATTTCGCACTGAAGCTTTAAGAATTCTGACATAGAGACTAAATCACAATAATTAGTAGCTGATTGCTAGAGAACAGTGTGCCTAGTGTAATTCCAAAATAAATTACAGGGCATGAGAGCGAGTATAGATTAAGTGTGTTGTGGAGGCCTGAAAGGGGTTAATATACATTAGCATATTGTTTCTTTGTAAGCATGTATATTGTAGAAAACTGCATTGTTACACACAACGAGCCAGAATTTCTAGCAGTTCAGTAATTATATTGTGATTTCTCTGCTCTGTGATTTATCTGCTCAGGTTAACGGGCAGAAAATAAAATTCTATACAAAACTAGTATGTTCTGTGCCATGAGTTTCTGCGTATGCCCTTTTGTTTTGCTTGTGGCCTGATGGTGAGTGCAATGAAAGCTGCTGATGAGGAATAGAGAACAGTGATGAAAGTTAATGTGTTGCATCACAGATCACCAAATGCTCTAGTTAGAAACTAACTGAGTTTCTAGTAAGAATGTCCTTTGTTTTTATTACCTTATGCTCAACATTTTATTTTGAAATAATAATTAAAAGCGGTCTAGAACGTCATAGGAAATGTGCCTATATATAGGGAAATGCCTTTTTTAAATGTTTTTGCCAGAAAGTAGGTCTTAGCTTTAAAATCAAACATATTTTGTTTAAGCAGTGTATACAGTGTGTGTGGAAAGCTCTATTGAATGCTTTGTGAACCACTTTTGCTGTTGAAAGTTCATTCTTTTATAAACCACAAAGAACGCATTTGCTATTAAAATACTTAGACATGTTATTTCAGAATTACTTTTGGCTCAAGGAGGGGATCTTGAACTATCCAGTCATTTGAATTAAGTAATTTTAATAAAACACCATGGATTTTTTTTCATAATTTGAATGAAGCAAAGTAGACTATGTAAATCATAAATCCAGTCTTTTATAGCATGTGAAGTTACAACTGTTAAACTGTGACCATACAGCAGAAATGATCACTGGAAATTCTGACATGCAACACCAGGTGAAGGGAGTAAGGAGGCAGATGTTTGCCATGCAGGATGGTTTCTCCTCCTTGGAGAAGGGAAAATGACCTTTCCAGAACAATTGATCTAGCAAAATAAATGTCAGTGCTATTGAAAAATTTCAGTCAAAAGCCTCCTCTCACTGAATGGGTCTTTGTATGTTCCAGGTAGTTTCACCTACATTAACGTTAATTGGTAAAATGGCCACTTTTTTCATTTGTGTATTCAAGCTTTAAAGTTTTATTCAGAAAACCTCAAACTTTGGAGCTACAAAACCTGAAATCCAAACTGATTTCTGCTAGTGATCACAGTCTGATTTTAAACAAAGGCAGTCCTTTGAGTTGAATAATGCCTGAAATGGTATCTGACAACAGCTAAGCAGGAGAGCACACAAACCACTTACTCTTTTTTGCTCAAGCTTCAAAGGACTGCCATTCATAATCAAAACCTGCGACCTCTGAGAACAACTCTCCACTTTATTTACCTGCATCACGTACCACTGGGTATTATTGGACCTATTGGAGGGCCAGTGGGGAAAAGGAATTTGTGTCTGTGCCTCCAGCTTCCACTTACAGGACCTAGCAAAAGATGGACCATGTACTGTTGGGATTGTTGGATTGTTTAATATATTATGGAATGTGTTAAGAGTAGACTTATTGCCATTGATGTCACTATATCAAAGTAATAGTACCTATGGAGAAAACCGAGTCATAACGGCACAGAAGGAGGCCATTCGGCCCATCAAGTCCGTGCCGGTTCTCTGTAGAGCAATCCAGTCAGTCCCATTCCCCCGCTCTATCCCCGTAACCCTGCAAGTTTATTTCCCTCACATGCCTATCCAGTCTCCACTTCCACTACTTCCGTCGGCAGTGAGTTCCAGGTCCTCACCACTCGCTGCGTAAAAAAGTATTTCCTCACATCCCCCCCTGTATCTCTTGCCCAAAACCTTAAATTTGTGTCCCCCTAGTCCTTGTACCATCAACTAGTGGGAACAGCCTTTCCCTGTCTAGCCTACCCAAACCCGTCATAACCTTGTACACCTCAGTCAAATTGCCCCTCAAACTCCTTTGCTCTAATGAAAATAAATCCAGCTTCTCCAACCTGTCCTTGTAGCTAAGATCCCCCATCCCCGGAACCATTCTGGTAAGTCTCCTCTGCACCCTCTCGTGCCTTCACGTCCTTCCTAAAGTATGGTGACCAGAACTGGATGCAATACTCCAGTTGTGGCCTAACCAGTGCTTCATAAAGGTTCAGCATAACTTCCCTATTTTTGTACTCAATACCTCTATTTATGAAGCCCAAGATCCCATATGCTTTACTAACCACTCTCAATATGTTCTGCCACCTTCAGGGACCTATGCATATTAACTCCCAGGTCCCTCTGTCCCTGCACACTCTTTAAAACTGCCATTAAGTGTATATTGCTTCTCCCTGTTCCTTCTGCCAAAATGCATCACCTCACACTTCTCTCTATTAAATTCCACATGCCACTTGTCTGCCCATTCTGCTATCCTTTCTGTGTCCTGTTGCAGTCGATTGGTATCATCCTCACTGTTTGCCACACCCCCAAGTTTGGTGTCATTGGCAAATTTAGAAATTCTACTCTATATTCCAATATCCAGGCCATTTTTTATATATATCAAAAAAAGCAGTGACCTCAGCACTGACCCTTGGGGAACACCACTGTCTACCATCCTCCAGTCTGAAAAACAGCCATTTACCACAACTCGCTGTTTTCTGTCCTTATGCCAATTCCTTATCCAAGCTGCCACTGACCCACCTGTTCCATGAGCCTCAATTTTGTTAACCAGCCTTCTATGTGGTACTTTGTCAAATGCCTTCCTAAAATCCATGTAGACAACATCCATTGCATTCCCTTCAACAATCCTCCGTTACTTCATCAAAAAATTCAATTAGATTAGTCAAACACGATCTGCCTTTTACAAATCCGTGTTGGCTCTCCTTAATTAGCTTAAACCTCTCCAAGTGCCCGTTAATTTTTTCCTTGATTATTGTTTAATCAAGACTCAAATTAAGGTTGAGTGAGTTTTGATGAAAAATTCAATGATTTGAGACCTGCACCTTGCTCGTAATTGGTCAGGAGTGGCTTTTAAAGAGGACTACTGTTCATTAAACATTTGCCAAAGTAGTATTCATTTTATGTGCCATTCAAATCCATCTGTTGGGTCTACTTATTCATTATTGGGATGTGAGCATCGCTGGCATGACTGGAATTTATTGCTCATCCCTAGTTGCCCCAAGAAGGTGGTGGTGGGTCTCTTGATTCTTTGTAGCAGTTTGATGCAACTGAGAGGCTTGCTAGGCCACTTCAGTGGGCAGTTAAGAGTCAACCACGTCGGTGTGGGACTGGAGTCACATAGGACAGACCGGGTAAGATTTACTTCCCTAATAGGCATTATTGATCCAATTGGGTTTTTACGGCAATCCGACAGTTTCACAGTCACTTTTATTAAAGTGGGCTTTTTATTTCCAGATTTAAAAGAAAAAACTGAATTCAAATTCTCAAACTGCCAGGATAGGATTTGAACTCGTTTTCTTTATTATTAGTCCAGTAACATTACCACTACACTACCACACCCTCTTATTATGTTATTCCAGGATGAAGCATTAGAGAGGAGAAACAAGGTGCACAGAGGATTGGGAGGGACAAACAGCATTAGAATAAAGAGTAGTTCAGAAATAGGAGGGATTAGACGGGGGAAATGCAAGGCAGACGAGGATGGGTTTGGAGTGCATGTGCGTAAATGCACAGAGTATAGTAAATAAGGTTGGTGAGCTGCAGGCACAAAATGCCACATGGGATTATGATACAGTGGCAATAATGGAGACCTGGCTCAAACCAGGGGGAGGATTAGGAACTTCATATTCCTGGCTACAAAGTATTCAAGAAAAATAGGTAAGGAAAAAAAGGTGGTGTGAGGGGGTGGGGTGGTGGCAGTATTGATCAAAGATACTGTTACAGCACTGTAAAGGGATGATGTACTTGAAGGTTCAAAAACAGAATCTATTTGGTTAGAATTGAAGAACAATTATGCTGCTGGGTGTATACTATAGTCACCAAATAGTGGGAAGGAGATAAAGGAGCACATTTCAGAAAGGTGCAAGCTAAAAAGTAGGACCTCGAAGGTAGTAATCTCTGGATTACTACCAGTGCCACGTGCTAGTAAGAGTACAGAGAACAGGATAGTTAGGCTAAATACGTGGCTTGAGCAGTGGTGTAAGAGGGAGGGTTTTAAATTTTTGAGGCATTGGGACCAGTTTTGTGGTAGGTGTGACCTATACAAAAGGGACGGTCTACACCTGTGCAAAGATGGAACTGAGGTTCTCGGGGTAAATTTTGATAAAGCAGTTCGGGAGCATTTAAACTAGTATGGCAGGGGGCTAGAAACCCATGTAGTGAAATAGAGGAAAGTGAAAGGCAGACAGAAATAAATGGTAAAAAGGAGAGGAACAAAAAACAAAGGGCCAAACTAATTCATAAAAAATGTGAGCATAAAAAAAGCCTGAGGGTTTTATACCTTAATGCGAGAAGCATCAGGAACAAGGTAGATGAATTAGCTGTGGAAATAGAGGTTAATAATTATGATCTAATTGGGATTACGGAAACATGGTTGCAGGGTGAGCAGGGCTGGGAGCTTAACATACAGGGGTATTCAGTATTTAGGAAGGATCGACAAAAAAGAAAGGGAGGAGGGGTAGCATTGCTGGTAAAAGAGGGGATAAATGCAATTGAAAGGAAGGATATTAACTCAGTTAATACAGAATCTATATGGGTGGAGCTAAGAAATAGCGAGGGGCGAAAAACATTAATAGGAGTGGTATATAGGCCTCCAAATAGTAAAATAGAGGTTGGGGAGGGCATCACGAGGGAAATTAGAGAAGCGTGCAATAAGAGCACAGCTGTCATCATAGGTGACTTTAACTTACATATAGATTGGACTAGCCTAATCAGTAAAAATAATGAGGAGGAGGAATTCCTTGAGTGTTTAAGGGATGGTTATCTGGATCAATATGTCGAGGAACCAACTCGGGAACAGGCTATATTGGACTGGGTACTGTGCAATGAGAAGGGACTAATTAGTAATCTTGTTGTACGGGGACCCTTGGGTCAGAGCGATCATAACATGATCGATTTCTCACTCGAAATGGAGAGCGAAGAAATTGACTCAGAGACTCAGGTCCTGAATTTAAACAAGGGGAATTATGATGCCATTAGACGGGAACTGAGTAGGTCTGATTGGACAACGTTCCTGGGAGGACTGGAGGTAGATAAACAATGGCAAGCATTTAAAGATAGAATGACAAAATTGCAAAAATTGTTTATACCAATCTGGCATAAAAGGAAATCTAAAAAGGTGACTCAACCGTGGATAACAGGGGAAATTAGAGACAGCATAAAATCCAAAGATAGGGCGTATAAAATAGCCAAAAAACGCGCCAGAGCGGAAGATTGGGAACAGTTTAAGATAGAGCAAAGGAGGGCAAAGGGCTTAATCAAGAAGGGCAAAATAGCTTACGAAAGCAAGCTGGCGGAAAATATAAAAACTAACTCCAAAAGCTTTTATAAGTATATCAAGAGGAAAAGACTGGTGAAAACCAAAGTTGGTCCATTGCAGTCAGATACGGGGGAATATATAATGGGAAATAAGGAAATGGCAGACCAACTAAATGCATACTTTGGGTCAGTCTTTACGAAGGAAGACACAAAAAACCTCCCTGGGATATCGGGAAAAATAGGGACATTGGCAAAGGAGGAACTGACGCAAATCAATATCTCTAAGGATATGGTGTTAAGGAAGCTAAAGGG
This sequence comes from Squalus acanthias, assembly GCA_030390025.1. Classification (NCBI taxonomy): domain Eukaryota; kingdom Metazoa; phylum Chordata; class Chondrichthyes; order Squaliformes; family Squalidae; genus Squalus; species Squalus acanthias. The sequence continues at coordinate 4,979,478 of CM059426.1, read as the reverse complement.
ATTGAAGGCGGACAAATCCCCAGGGCCTGATAACATGCATCCTAGGGTACTGAAGGAGGTGGCCCTAGAGATAGCGGATGCACTAAGCATGATTTTTCAGAATTCATTAGACTCGGGAACAGTGCCCATGGATTGGAGGGTAGCTAACGTTACCCCACTATTCAAAAAGGGGGGTAGGGAAAAAGCAGGTAATTACAGACCTGTAAGCCTTACATCAGTTGTGGGCAAAATGCTGGAGTCCATCATTAAGGATGAAATAGCCGAGCACTTAGCAAATGGGGACAGGATAGGACAGAGTCAACATGGATTTACAAAGGGTAAATCGTGCTTGACTAATCTATTGGAATTTTTTGAGGGAGTAACTGGTAAAATAGATGGGGGAGAGCCAGTAGATGTGGTGTACCTGGACTTCCAAAAGGCCTTCGATAAGGTCCCACATAAAAGATTAGCATGGAAAATTGAAGCTCATGGGATAAAGGGGAAAGTATTGACGTGGATAGAGAACTGGCTGTCAGATAGAAAACAGAGAGTTGGAATAAACGGCTCATTTTCTGAATGGCAGGCAGTAACAAGTGGGGTACCACAGGGATCTGTCCTGGGTCCCCAGCTGTTCACAATTTATATTAATGACCTGGATCAGGGAGTCGAATGCAGCATTTCCAAATTTGCAGACGACACTAAACTAGGAGGGGGGGTGGGCTCAGAGGAGGAGACCAGGAAGCTCCAGAGCGATTTGGACAGACTGGGTGATTGGGCGGATAAATGGCAGATGCACTATAATGTGGACAAGTGCGAAGTTATCCACCTTGGGTGCAGGAACGGGAGGGCAAATTATTATTTAAATGGCAATAAATTGGGAGAGGGGGAAGTACAGAGAGACCTGGGTGTTCTTGTACACCAGTCACTGAAGGCGAGCATGCAGGTGCAACAGGCGGTCAAGAAGGCAAACGGTATGCTGGCCTTCATAGCAAAAGGGTTGGAATACAGGAACAGGGATACCTTGCTGCAGCTGTACAGGGCACTGGTGAGACCACACCTCGAGTACTGTGTACAGTTTTGGTCGCCTCATCTGAGGAAAGATGTTCTTGCCATGGAGGGGGTGCAGCGGCGATTCACCAGGCTGATACCAGGAATGGCGGGATTGACCTATGAGGAGAGACTATGTAGTTTAGGGATGTACACACTGGAGTTTAGAAGATTGAGAGGGGACCTCATAGAAGTGTATAAAATTCTGACAGGTCTAGACAGATTAGATGCAGAAGGAATGTTTCCCTTGGCGGGTGAGAACAGAACTAGAGGACATAATTTAAGGATAAGGGCTAAACCATTTAGGACAGAAATGAGGGGGAATTTCTTCACTCAGAGAGTGGTGAACCTGTGGAACTCATTGCCACAGAGGGCAGTGTACGCCAGCTCATTAAATATATTTAAGAGGGAATTAGATATATTTCTACAGGCAAAAGGGGTTAAGGGTTACGGAGAGAAGGCGGGGACGGGATACTGAATTGAAGGATCAGCCATGATCTCATTAAATGGCGGAGCAGGCTCGAAGGGCCGGATGGCCTACTCCTGCTCCTATCTTCTATGTATCTATGTATCTATGTATGTAACCATAAGAGTAGTGTTAATGGAGGACTTCAATTATCCTAATCTATCTTGGAAAATAACAAATGTTAACGGCAAAGAGGAGGAGGAATTCTTGAAATGTGTACAAGAGAACTTTCTTAATCAGTATGTTTCTAGCCCAATGAGGAAGGAAGCAGTGCTGGATCTGGTTCTGGGGAATGAAGTGGAGCATGTTTCAGTGGGGGAGCATTTGGGAAACAGTGATCACTATCATTAGGTTTAGAGTAGTTATGGAAAAGGACAAGGAATAATCAAATGTGAAAATACTCAACTGGAGGAGGGCTAATTTCAGTGAGTTCAAAGGGGATCTGGCCCAGGTGGATTGGAACTGAAGATTGTCAGGCCTTCAAAGAGTAGATGATTGGGTACAGACGAGACACATTGCCACGAGGGGGAAAGGAGGGCATCCACAGCTAGAGCTCCCTGGATGACTAAAGATATCGAGATTAAAATGAAACAGAAAAAGGAGGCTTATGGTAAGTGTCAGGCTCATAATACAGCAGAGAACCAAGCTGAATACAGAAAGTACAGAGGAGAACTGAAAAGGGAAATAAGAGGGGCAAAGAAATAGATTAGCAGAGAATAGATTAGCAGGTAACATAAAAGGGAACCCAAAAGTATTTTATAAACCTAATCAATAGTGAAAGGGTAGTCAAAGGAAGTGTGGGGCTGATTAGGGATCAAAAAGGAGATGATCTTGTGGAAGCAGAGGGCATGAGTGAGGTACTAAATGAGTACTTGCATCTGTTTTCACTAAAGAAAAGGATGCTGCCAATGTAACAGTAAAGGAGGAGGTAGTAGAGAAATGGGATAGGATAAAAATAGATAGAGAAGGTACTTAAAAGGTTGGTAGCGCTCAAAGTAGAAAAGTCACCCGGTCCGGATTGGATGCCTGCTAGGGACGTAAGGGTGGATATAGCGGAGGATCTGGCCACAATCTTCCAATCCTCCTTGGATATGCAAGTGGTGCCAGAGGACTAGAGGATTGCAAATGTTACACCCCTGTTCAAAAAAGGGGAAGAGGGATAAACCCGGCAACTACAGGCCAGTCAGCCTAACGTCAGTGGTGGGGAAACTTTTAGAGACAATACTCAGGGACAAAATTAATTGGCACTTGGAAAACTATGCGTTAATAAATGAAAGCCAGCATGGATTTGTTAAAGGCAACTTGATTTGGGTTCTTTGAAGTAACAGAGGGTTGATGAAGATGGTGCAGTTGATGTTGTGTACATGGAATTTCAAAAGATGTTTGATAAAGTACCACATAATAGACTTATTAGCAAAATTGAAGCCCATGAGATTAAAGTGGCAGTGTGGATACAAACATGGAAATGTAGTAAACAGTGAGGAGGCCAATAACCGACTTCAGGAGGACCTAGACAGACTGGTGAAATAGGCAGACACATTGCAGATAAATTTAATGCAGTCAAGTGATGCTTTTTGGTAGGAAGAATGAGGAGAGGCAATATAAACTAAATGGTACAATTTTAAAGGGGGTACGGGAACAGAGCGACCTCGGGTTGTACATACACAAATCTTTGAAGATGGCAGGACAAGTTGAGAAGGCTGTTTATATGAAAAGTATACAGGATCCTTGGCTTTATAAACAGTGACAGAGTACAAAATCAAGGAAGTTATGCTAAACCTTTTTAAATCACTGGTTAGGTCCCAGCTGGAGTATTATGTCTAATTTAGGCACCACACTTTAGGAAGAATGCGTCCACCTTTTGAGAGGGTGCAGAGGAGATTTACTAGAATGGTACCAGGGATGCAGGACTTCAGTTATGCAGAGCGACGAGAGAAGATGAGGTTGTTCTCCTTGGAGCAGAGAAGGTTACGAGGAGATTTGATAGAAGTATTCAAAATCTTGAAGAGTTTTGATAGAGTAAATAAGGAGAAACAGTTTCTAGTGGCAGAAGGGTCACGAACCAGAGGACACAGATTTATGGTAATTTAAAAAAAATATTTGTTCATGGGATGTGGGCGTCGCTGACAAGGCCAGCATTTATTGCCCTTGAGAAAGGGGTGATGAGCTGCCTTCTTGAACCGCTGCAGTCAGTGTGGTGATGGTACTCCCACAGTGCTGTTAGGTAGGGAGTTCCAGGATTTTGACCCAGCGATGAAGAAGGATCGGTGATATACTTCTAAGTCAGGATGGTGTGTGACTTGGAGGGGAACTTGGAGGTGGCGGTGTTCCCATGTGCCTGCTGCCCTCGTCCTTCTAGGTGGAGGAGGTCGCGGGTTTGGGAGGTGCTGCCGAAGAAGCCTTGACAAGTTGCTGCAGTGCATCTTGTAGATGGTGCACACTGCAGCCAGGGTGCGCTGGTGGTGGAGGGAGTGAATGTTTAAGGTGGTGGATGGGGTGCCAATCAAGCAGGCTGCTTTGTCCTGGATGGTGTCGAGCTTCTTTAGTGTTGTTGGAACTGCACTCTCCAGGCAAGTGGAGAGTATTCCATCACACTCCTTACTTGTGCCTTGTAGATGGTGGAAAGGCTTTGGGGAGTCGGGAGATGAGACACTTGCCTCAGAATACCCAGCCTCTGACCTGCTCTTGTTGCCACAGTATTTATGTGGCTGGTCCAGTTAAGTTTCTGGTCAATGGTGACCCCCAGGATGTTGATGGTGGGGAATTGAGAGCGTTAAAAAAACAAGCCTGAAGGCTTTGTGTCTTAATGCAAGGAGCATTCGGAACAAGGTGGATGAATTAGCTGCGCAAATAGAGGTAAATGAATACGATTTGATTGGGATTACAGAAACATGGCTCCAGGGTGGCCAAGGCTGGGAACTCAACATCCAGGGTTATTCAATATTTAGGAAAGATAGGCAAAAAAGAAAGGGAGGTGGGGTAGCATTGCTGGTTAAAGAGGGGATTAACACAATTGAAAGGAAGGATATTAGCTCTGATGATGCGGAATCTGTATGGGTAGAACTGAGAAATAACAAGGGGCAGAAAACGTTAGTGGGAGTGGTATATAGACCTCCAAACAGTAATACGGAGGTTGGGGACGGCATTAAAAGGGAAATTAGAGAAGCATGCAGTAAGGGCACAGCAGTCATCATGGGTGACTTTAATTTACATATAGATTGGGCTAACCAAATTAGTAAAAATACTGTGGAGGAGGAATTCCTAGAATGTTTACGAGATGGTTTTCTGGAACAATATGTCGAGGAACCAACCAGAGATCAGGCCATCTTAGACTGGGTATTATGCAACGAGAAAGGATTAATTAGCAATCTTGTTGTATGAGGCCCCTTGGGTCAGAGTGATCATAATATGATCGAATTCTTCATTAGGATGGAGAGTGAAGTAGTTGAATCAGAGACTAAGGTCCTGAATTTAAATAAAGGAAACTACGATGGTATGAGGCGCGAATTGGGTAGGATTGATTGGGGAATGTCACTCAAGGGGTTGACGGTGGATAGGCAATGACAAACATTCAAAGACTGCATGGATGAACTACAGAATTTGTACATGCCAGTGTGGCATAAGAATAAAACAAAAAGGGTGACTCAACCGTGGCTAACGAGGGAAATTAGGGATAGCATAAGATCCAAGGAGAGGGCATATAAATTGGCCAGAAAAAGCGGTAGCCCTGAGGATTGGGAGCAGTTTAGGATTCAACAAAGGAGGACAAAGGGATTAATTAAGAAGGGGAAAATAGAATATGAAAGTAAGCTTGCTGGGAACATAAAAACTGACTGTAAGAGCTTTTATAGATATGTGAAGAGAAAAAGATTAGTGAAATCAAGTGTAGGACCCTTGCAGTCAGAAGCGGGGGAAGTTTATAATGGGGAACAAAGAAATGGCAGCCCAATTAAATGCATATTTTGGTTCTGTCTTCACAAAGGAGGACACAAATAACCTCCCAGAGATGTTGGAGAACATACGGTCTGATGAAAGGGAGGAACTGAAAGAAATCAGTATTTGCAGGGAAATGGTGTTAGGGAAATTGACGGTATTGAAGGCCGATAAATCCCCAGGGCCTGATAATCTACATCCTAGGGTACTTAAGGAAGTGGCCCTAGAAATAGTAGATGCATTGCTGATCATCTTACAACATTCGATGGAATCTGGAACTGTACCCATGGATTGGAGGGTAGCTAATGTTACCCCACTATTCAAAAAGGGTGGTAGAGAGAAAGCGGAGAATTACAGACCGGTAAGCCTGACAGCGGTAGTGGGGAAAATGCTAGAGTCCATTATAAAGGATGTAATAGCTGAGCATTTGAAAAACAGTGACCGGATTGGACAAAGTCAACATGGATTTACAAAAGGTAAATCGTGCTTGACTAATCTACTGGAATTTTTTGAGGATGTAACTGGGAAAATAGATAAGGGAGAACCAGTAGATGTGGTGTATTTGGACTTTCAAAAGGCTTTCGATAAGGTCCCGCATAAGAGATTAGCGGGTAAAGTTAAGGCACATGGGATTGGGGGCAAGGTATTGACTTGGATAGAGAACTGGTTGGCGGACAGAAAGCAGAGAGTAGGAATTAATGGGTCTTTTTCAGAGTGGCAAGCAGTGACTAGTGGGGTACCGCAGGGATCGGTCCTTGGACCCCAGCTATTCACAATATACATTAATGATCTAGATAAGGGAATTAAATGTAATATCTCCAAGTTTGCAGATGACACAAAGCTGGGTGGGAGTGTGTGCAGCGAGGAGAATAGCGAGAAACTCCAGGATGATCTGGACAGGTTGGGTGAGTGGGCAGAAGTGTGGCAGATGCAATATAACGTGGATAAGTGCGAGGTTATCCACTTTGGTGTCAAAAACAGAAAGGCAGACTATTATCTGAATGGCAATAGATTGGGAGAAGGGGAAGTGCAACGAGACCTGGGTGTCCTTGTGCACCAGTCGCTGAAAGTAAGCATGCAGGTGCAGCAGGCGGTGAAGAAGGCAAATGGTATGTTGGCCTTCATAGCGAAAGGGTTTGAGTATAGGAACAGGGATGTCCTGCTGCAGTTGTACAGGGCCTTGGTGAAACCACACCTTGAGTACTGTGTGCAGTTTTGGTCGCCTTATCTGAGGAAGGATGTTCTTGCCATGGAAGGAGTTCGGCGAAGATTCACAAGGCTGATACCTGGGATGGCAGGAATGAAATATGAGGAGAGATTGGATCGATTGGGCTTATACTCACTGGAGTATAGAAGAATGAGAGGGGATCTCATCGAAACATATAAAATTCTGACAGGTCTGGACAAACTAGATGCAGGAAGAATGTTCCCGATGGTCGGAGAGTCCAGAACCAGGGGTCATAATCTACGGATAACGGGTAAACCATTTAGGACAGAAATGAGGAAGAATTTCTTCACCCAGAGAGTGGTGAACCTGTGGAATTCTCTACCACAGAAGGTAGTTGAGGCGAAGTCATTAAATATATTCAAGGATGAGTTAGATATATTTCTTAAAGCTAAAGGTATCAAGGGATATGGGGAGAAGGCAGGTACAGGGTACTGAGTTTAGATGATCAGCCATGATCTCATCGAATGGCGGAGCAGGCTCGAGGGGCCGAATGGCCTACTCCTGCTCCTATCTTCTATGTTTCTATGAATTCGGCGATGGTAATACCGTTGTGTCAAGGGGCGGTGGTTAGACTCTCGCTTGTTGGAGATAGTCATTGTCTGGCACTTGTGTGGCACGAATGTTACTTGCCACTCATCAGCCAAAGCCTGAATGTAGTCCAGGTCTTGCTGCATGCGGGTATGGACTGCTTCATTATCTGAGGAGTTGCGAATGGCACTGAACACTGTGCAGTCATCAGCGCACGTCCCCACTTCTGACGTTATGATGGAGGGAAGTTCATTGATGAAGCAGCTGAAGATGGTTGGGCCTAGGACACTGCCCTGAGGAACTCTTGCAGCGATGTCCTGGGGCTGTGATGATTGACTTCCAACAACCACATCTTCCTTTGTGCTAGGTATGATTCTAGCCAGTAGAGAGTTTTCCCCCTGATTCCCATTGACTTCAGTTTTACTACGGCTCCTTGATTCCACACTTGGTCAAATGCTGCCTTGATGTCAAGGGCAATCAGTCTTGCCTCACCTCTGGAATTCAGCTCTTTTGTCCATGTTTGGACCAAGGCTGTAGCCGAGTGGTCCTGGCGGAACCCAAACTGAGCATTGGTGAGTAAGTGCTGCTTGATAGCACTGTCGACGACACCTTCCATCACTTTGCTGATGATTAAGAGTAGACTGATATGGCGGTAATTGGACGGATTGGATTTGTCCTGCTTTTTGTGGACCGTACATACCTGGGCAGTTTTCCACATTGTTGGATAGATGCCAACATTGTAGCTGTATTGGAACAGCTTGGCTAGAGGCGCGGCTAGGTCTGGAGCACAAGTCTTCAGCACGACAGCCGGGATGTTGTTTGGGCTCATAGTCTTTGCTGTATCCAGTGCACTCAGCTGTTTCTTGATATCACATGGAGTGAATCGAATTGGCTGAAGACTGGCTTCTGTGATGGTGGGGACCTCGGGAGGAGGCCGAGATGAATCATCCACTCGGCACTTCTGGCTGAATATGGTTGCAAATGCTTCAGTCTTTTGCACTCACTTGCTGGGCTGCGCCATCATTGAGGATGGGGATATTCATGGAGCCTCCTCCTCCTGTTAGTTGTTTAATGGTCCACCACCATTCACGACTGTATGTGGCAGGACTGCAGAGCTTTGATCTGATCCATTGATTGTAGGATCACTTAGCTCTGTCTATAGCATGCTGCTTCCGCTGTTTAGCATGCATGTAGTCCTGTGTTGGAGCTTCCCCAGGTTGGCACCTCATTTTTAGGTACGCCTGGTGCTGCTCCTGGCATGCTCTTCTGCACTTCTTATTGAACCAGGGTTGGTCCCCTGGCTTGGTGGTAATGGTAGAGTGAGTGATATGCTGGACCATGAGGTTACAGATTGTAGTGGAATACAATTCTGCTGCTGATGATGGCCTCATGGATGCCCAGTTTTGAGCTGCTAGATCTGTTCTGAATCTACCCCATTTAACATGGTGGTAGTGCCACAGAACACAATGGCGGATGAAGACAGGACTTCGTCTCCACAATGATTGTGTGGTGGTCACTGCTACCAATGCTGTCATGGACAGATGCATCTGCGACATGTTGATTGGTGAAGACGAGGTCAAGTAGGTTTTTCCCCTCGTGTTGGTTCTCTCACCACCTGCCGCAGGCCCAGTCTGGCAGCTATGTCCTTCAGGACTCGGCCAACTCAGTCAGTAGTGGTGCTAACGAGCCACTCTTGGTGATGGACATTGAAATCCCCCACCCAGAGTACATTCTGTGCCCTTGCTACTCTCAGTGCTTCTTACAAGTGGTGTTCATCATGGAGGATTACTAATTCATCAGCTGTGGGAGGGCGGTAGGTGGTAATCAGCAGGAGGTTACCTTGCCCATGCTTGACCTGAAGCCATGTGACTTCGTGGGGTCCGGAGTTAATGCTGAGGACTCCCAGGACCTATCCCTCCCAACTGTATACTACTGTGCCGCCACCTCTGACATACCCAGGGATGGTGATGGAGGAGTCTGGGACATTGGCTAAAAGGTATGATTCTGAGAGTATGACTCTCAGGCTGTTGTTTGACTAGTCTGTGGGACAGCTCTCCCAATTTTGACACAAGTCCCCAGATGTTCGTGAGGAGGACTTTGCAGGGTCGACTGGGCTGGGTATGCCATTGTCATGTCCGTAGCCGGTGCCGAGTGGTCCGTCTGGTTTTATTCTTTTTCGTAGCGGTTTGTTACAACTGAGTGGCTTGCTAGGCCATTTCAGAGGGCGGTTAAGAGTCAGCCACTGGAGTCACATATATGCTAGATCAGGTAAGGACAGCAGATTTCCTTTCCCTAAAGGACATTAGTGAACCAGATAGTTTCATGGTCACCAGTACTGATGCTAGCTTTTTATTCCAGAATTATTTAATTAACTGAATTTAAATTCCCCAGTGGTGGGATTTGAACTCGTGTCTCTGGATCATTAGTCCAGGTCATTGGATTACTAGTCCAGTAACATAACTACTATGCTACCGTTCCAGTAATGACAAATGAACCAGAGAAATTATTTTTTTTTTCACAGCGAGTTGTTATGCTCTGGAATGCACTGCCTGAAAGGGTGGTGGAAGCAGATTGAAGAATAAGTTTTTCTAAAGGCAATTGGATAAATAATTGAAGGGTTAAAATTATAGGGCTTTGGGGAAAGGGCAAGAGAGTGGGATTAATTTGGATAGCTCTACGAAAGAGCTGGCACAGGTACGATGGGCTGAATAGCCTCCTTTTGTGCTGTATCTGTCTTTCACTGATGCAATGGATCAGTTCAAGTTTTAGTAGTGCAGGCCTCTGAATTACTAGTCCAGTAACATAACCACTACACTACCGCACCCTCTTCCTTTACCGATAGTGGATCAATTCAAGTTTTAATCAGCTGAAACATAATTAAGTATGTTTCTCATTTTCATAGTTCTGATTAATTGTTGGAAAGATTTTTTTAATAAATAAATTAAAATAAAGGAAATGTTTTTGAAATTCAATTTTTTTTCCCCCCTCTAACAGTTTCTGAGAACATGTGCTGACCTCTTTCGCCTGGTGCCCTTCCTGGTTTTCATAATCGTTCCATTCATGGAGTTTCTTCTACCTGTTGTTCTTAAACTTTTCCCTAATATGCTTCCTTCAACCTTTGAGACAAAGTCAAAGAAGGTGAGTACGTATAAGCATTCTGTTTTAAAATATTTTAATCTTCAAAAGCTACGCTTGTCTTAATTTTCTGTAATGTTAACCTGCTCAAGCTGGACCATAGTTATTTTAATCGCAGAATTATTACAGACAGACAGACTTGCATTTATATAGCGCCTTTCACAACCACCGGACGTCCCAAAGCGCTTTACAGCCAACGAAGTGCTTTTGAAGTGGAGCCACTGTTGTAATGTGGGAAACGTGGCAGCCAATTTTCACACTGCAAGCTCTCAACAGCAATGTGAAAATGACCAGATAATCTGTTTTTTGTTATGTTGGTTGAGGGATAAATATTGGCCAGGACACCGGGGATAACTCCCTTACTCTTCTTCGAAATAGTGCCATGGGATCTTTTACGTCCACCTGAGGGAGCAGACGGGGCCTCGGTTTAACATCTCATCCGAAAGATGGCACTTCCAACAGTGCAGCACTCCCTCATCACTGCACTGGAGTGTCAGCCTAGCTTTCTGTGCTCAAATCCCTGGAGTGGAACTTGAACCCACAATTCGGAAGCCCTAGTATTTTGTCTAAGAATTCTGAAATTAAAATAATTGGAGCCAGTTAATACATTATGCAAAATTAAGACAGGTGTCGCTTTTGAAGAATTAGGAAGTCCTAGCATTTTGTCTAATTGTTCAACTCTTTATCGTTCTAGCTGCAATTGAAGCTTTAAAAGTGAGCCTCAAATGTGAAGCTTGGTCTTTTTTTCCCCCCCACTTACAACTGCATTAACTTTTATGAAAGAGATGGTGGTGGAGAAATTAACTGATTTTTATAATAAATCTGCTGGCTGGCCTGCCACACACACACCCCCATTTCTTTACAAGTGTATTGTTAATGTTCTTTTATATAGGAACCACAATGGAACACATTTGCAAATCCAAATTGGACCTTTGTTGCAACGGCCAGCATTGTAACAGCTTCTTCTAAAATCAGTGAAACATTTTTTCTCCCTGTAATACTCAGAACATTGTTACTTTTTTTCCTTGATGCTGTGTAATCATTTTTTGTCCATTTTCTCCCTTGCTTGAATACAGTTCCACAGGAACCAGTTGTTTTGCTATATGTTGCCCAAGCGTCCGATAGTCACGTGTGAGCCTTGACTGTGACTAATGGCATGGTATTTGAGCAGTGGGATATTGTAGCTAAGCCTGATCCAATTCTACCCAGCTCACTTGATTGTGATCAAGATCAGCAAGCCTGGCTATCCTTCCCCTCCCCCCCCCCCCCCCCCCCCCTCCCAAGCTTCAGCACTGTAGCATGCTACTGAGATAAGCTAGTTCAGCACAAATGTGCAACCTTTTCTGCTCTGTATAGTTCAGCTATTCACCTGACAAAATCACTGAATTATTAGGGGGCTCCTAGTTTTGCCCCATATATTTAGACTTAAAATATTCACATTGGCCCAGAAATTAAACATGGATGGTTCCCGCGGGGGGTAAGGATTCCCCGCGATATCGCACTCCGCGCCTACCTTTTTGCTCCGGGCCCACACGAACTTTAGTTTCAAAGGCTCACTCTTTTGGAACCGTGCAGTGCTTGCGTGACCCAGAGGCGCAATTAGTTCGTGCGAGCTCTGGGATCACGTGATTCAGTTAGAGCCAATGGCAGCACACCATCTTTCATTCATAGTTTTAACAGCAAGGGCTGTCAAAGCTATGAATACTACAAACCCCCAAAAGAACAGCTAAACCTCAATTAAATTGAAAAAAAAAAGCCATCACATTAATAAAATAAGTATAGTTAAATAAATTAACCACTTTAAACAAAAAATTACATTTTTGAAAAAATTTAAAATCTTTTTAAAAGTTATAAAAATAAACTTACCTTTCTTTAAAGTCTCTAAAAAAGATAAACCTGTTGAAAAAAATTTAAAATAACACTTAATTAACTACTTACCTTGTTGAAAAGGGGTCCTACGCCTGCTTTCTTTGTGTGTAAAATCTTCACCACTTACCTGCGCGTTCAAAGCTGGAAAAAAAACTAAGTGCACTGCGTGCGCACAGCCTGTAGCGCGCACGCGGTTCACTTAGGAACCGCCCCCTTTTCAATTCACGAAGTGCCGGTTTCCCGCGCATGCGCAGTGCACACAGGAAACCGGCAATTCGGGATCTAATACGCGAGAGTACACAGTGCGTACTCTCGCGTATTAGGTTTAATTTTCGGGCCATTGAATCTAAATCTTAATCATTTTCTGCTGCTATCTCAATATCAAACATTTTATCTGCTTTAAATGCTAGGAGCTGTAGTGACATTTGAAGCTGCATTTTACAATGCAACTGCAACACCCTGTGTAACTGAGGGTAAGAGGTATCTCCTCGAGAGAATAGAACCATCTCTCTTTTTTTTAGTTAGAGAAAACTGCTAAAAGGCTCATTTGAATTTAAAGAGCAGAAAAGCTTCAGTCAATTGCTGAAACGTGGCAAGTAACCTGTAAATTTGTGTTGGCATTAAAAATTAAATAAGGTAGTAAAAAATGTCCTTGACGAAACTTCTAGATGTGTTTTTAAAACCAATAATTTCCTTTTTGTATAGGAGGAAAGGTTGAAAAAGGAGCTGAGATTGAAGCTTGAAATGGCAAAATTTCTTCAAGATACAATTGAAGAGATTGCTCTGAGAAATAAAGCAGCCAAAGGAGATGTCACAAAGGACTTTTCTACATTCTTCCAGAAGGTAACACTTAAGTTCCAATTGCACACCAGGATAATTGTCATTGCTCAATGCACAAGTGAAAGAGTTATCTAAAATTTTCATTTTTAAAATTGGCTCTGTTGTCTATATTACTTCTCTTAAAAGGAAGTGCTTTGAACGTTTGAGGCAGCAGAACTATAACTGGCCTCCATATCCTTGGATCAATGCTTCTGATTTGTTATCCACTGATTGTTGTTAGAAAGTACAAGCATGCATTTGCATACAAGGACGGAATCGGGCACAATTGTGATGCTCTTCATGTATCCTGCCATGCTGCCTGGAGAATGGCCCTTGATGGGTGTTGATGCCCGTGGAGCTATACCCCACATTAATCACTGCCTTTGGGAGTGGGACAGTTGGGAGGAAGCACAGTGGCTGTAACAGGCATTTCTTGGTCTCTGCAGCAATTTAAATGCTGAACTCGCACCTATAAATTTTTAGCATTTTGGAAGTGGTAAACTGGCACCTCTGGCAATGTTCCCTTTAAGCTGCGCAACGCTTCAGGGATCCTGTGCAGCCGGTTTGCTGGCTTTTCAATGCAATAATTACAGGGAACATTGTCCTCTAGTCATCATCCATGAGTTTATACAGTGAGTATGCACAGACTATTTTATCTTGTGTAATGATATAGGGCGTGCCTCTTCCTTTTTACAAACTTTCCAACCACTTAATGAGCGCACTACATCTGGCGGGGTTATGAATGACGAGGCCAATCCTCTTCTCAGTTGACATCTATGTAAGTGTGCTTTTCCATCAGGCACAAGTGGATTGTGATCAAGAATGAGCACCTTAACTTTCCCCTCTCGTACACAGACTGGTGCCCTCTAGCTTGAAATCAACAAACTAAGCATAGATTGAGCCCAGGGTCTTCTGTATCTTTTGGTGCTACAGCATGACGTGCATTTACCCATAAGGCCATCAGGGAGCTCCTAAAATGTTAATCAGAACGGGTGTATGTGCACTTATTAAAACAAGCTTGTTATAAAGTTTATAAACAGGAAGTAAGGCATGCCCTATAACTATCTTAGAAAGAAAAATGCAGATGTTGAAAATCTGAAAAAAATGAAATGCTGGAAATGCATAGCATCTTGAGATTAATAATTTAGGGCTATGGGGAAAGACTTTTCATCATTTTTGGGTGATGACAAACTCCCTGTATTTTTTTTGTTTTTATTTCTATAACCATGGGGGAGAAGCTGATTCTTGGAAGATAATTTGGTTTTCAAATTTTTTTTAAATTATAAAGCTTGAAAATGTGATTTTGTTTCTTGTCAGATTCGCGATTCTGGAGTGAGGCCCAGTAATGAGGAGATCATGCGTTTTTCTAAACTGTTTGAGGATGAGCTCACGCTGGACAACTTAACTCGACCTCAGCTTGTAGCACTTTGTAAATTGTTGGAGCTGCAGTCAATGGGAACCAATAACTTCCTACGATTCCAACTGATTATGAAACTGCGCGCCATTCGTGCGGATGACCAGGTAGCATATTTGTGAAGCTGCCCTGAAAAAGTATTGTGTGGGGGGAATAGAAATTGTAACAAAGACGGTCTATTGATATATTGCATTTCAAAAATTATACTATCGGGTTCCCTCAATGGCACAGCTGGTTAAGTCAGTGAGTAGTTGAGCCGTACAGCACAGAAAGGTAACTGGTTTGGTTCCTTAGTTTGAGCCTATTTAGCTGATCTCAACCACTGATGGGGCGCAGAATTTCAAAGTTTACACTTGCATTGTTCAAGTACTAAGACTGCTCACGATTTAGTGACTGACTGACTGACTGAAAGTCTGAGTTCACTTTGGGACCTGCGCGCGCGCATGCATAAATCCATGTTATTTTGCCCAGCCAAATTAGTTGAAACCATTTAAATCTTGATGGATTTAAGATTGATAAGGAATTGGATTATTCCAGGATTCAGATTATTCGAAGTCAGAAATAAATAGCAAAATGAATGGAGAAAGTTTAATATTAATTTACTTTTCTTTTAAACATTGCCAGCTGCCAGCAGACTTTTTCAGGGCTTATGGAACTAATGTAAAGATGGCAACTCTTCCTTTTGTTCATATGTGTTTGCATTTTTTTTTAAAGGAACAGGCACACATGGTGGAAAATATGAATTATACCTCAGTTAAAAATACATATATGTTGAAATTCAATCCCATGATTTTTCTTCCTGGTTTTCTCTTACACTCCTGAAAGTACTGACTTCTTGCTGGGGTACTGACCAAACTCCAGTGCCTAGCTTAAATGGCTATTACTGATTGTGTGTTTTGGCAGTGGATGTGTGCAGGCTATTCAATCTGCAGAGAGAGGGGATCTGTTTACTTGCTGCTTGGGACTGTAGAGACTCCAAATTGTGGGGAGGGAGATTAATTACATGTAATCCATGAACAGAGAGAGGGGATCAATTTGGAATTTGGAAATTAAAGAAAGACTGAGAGGGTAATACTTCTGTTTTATTTAATTATTTTGATAAAATTTATAAATAAGGCAAACCAGGAGCTATGCAGAGAAATTAGTGGGGAACGTTGAGTTCATATTTAGAATGCATAAGCTAGTTGAGATGGTTAGAAGTTCTATCAGATGTTGAATCATAAAATCTTTAGTATTTATTTGAGATGTGGCTCCTCACTTTTGAATCTGGGAGATGCCTGTGTGCCTTTACTGCTTTGTTTTTTCTCTAGGTTAGAAAGGACTTTCTGCTTGGTGTTCAAAATGTCACTTCAAAGGCATTATTGCGCCATGAATACTTTTTTGCAAAGCAATTAGCAACCACTTAAACACTGATTGCTTGCTTTGTCCTGGAATCAGTCAATTGAAGGTAAATTGATTGCAAATGGACTTGGGTCCAATGTCTAGGTGGTGTTCAGGGAGCAATCACTAATTTGATCAGGTTTGTTTAACTATGGAAGCATTTTTTTGATTTCCTATATCTTAGTTATGAACAAGCAGTGTGCTATGTTCTTAGCGCATTGTAGTAGAGAGAGGAAACTGTTGGTAGATGAAATCATGTATAATTTATATTCTAGATATTGGTCTTGGGTTTAGTTTTACTCAAGTGTCACGTCCACTGTTCCGGAGATAGAAGTTAAAAGTTCTGTAATCAAGTGAAATCTGCTATTGATTTTCTGCTAATTGTTTTCAATAAAGCTGTTGGATCATTTATAGTCTATGCTACATGGTCATAAAGTTATCATGTCGCATCCAAAGACTATGGGAATATTGCAGGCTCATATTCATTTATTGAGCTAGTTAAAGTAACAGGGTTTCTATTGGCCCCAAGGCAACAGCAGATATTGTGCATTTAAAGTCACACTCCAGGTTATAGAGTAACTGATTGTTTAGATCTTTGGTGTTGGGCACAAAAGAAGTATCTGGTGAATCGAATCGCTAAAAACTTAACGCTAGTCTTTCCATTTTTTAATGCAGCCAAACCTGTTTAATTGTGTCTTGGAACTAAAAGTCTTCAGTCCAGAACACGCAGTTACCTTGGTCCTCCTGTGCCATTATTTTGCTAATTGTTATGATCTTTATATATGTATGTGCTAATTTTGTGGTATGGTACAAAATCAACAGTCATTTGTAATTTGTTTTCACACAGGACCTTGAGAATTTTTTTTGTGTGACAGTTTTTGCAGTTATATCAACCTTTTTTACATGTCAGTTAGAAAGTTTAAATGGAGGGAATAGAATATCACCAAAACAAGTTATCTTGTTAATGGCATGAAAAAAATCAAACCTTTTGAGATGTTCCAGTGGTCATATTATATAGTCAAGAAAAATATGAAGTGGAGAGAAACCAATATAATTGTCACTTAAAAGCAGTATTTTGTGTTCAGGGTCACCTTTCACAGGTGAAATGAAACAAACCATGAATTAGCTCTGTATGGAATGTGATTTAAAGAATTCTTTAATTTCCTGGTTTAAACTATAAAAATGTAAATCATTTGTGCAAATCTGGGGCAGAGCTATTATCTAAAGAATTGTGTTCTTGTCCTACTGCATGTTGCCATTTAATTGGGAAACTTTTTGTGGATCCATTTCCTTGATTTAGACTGTATGTGTTTATAAAACCCTAGAATGATGTTTGTATGCTTATGAAGGTTACCTTTGTTAATTTTTTTCCCGTTCAAAAACATGGGAGCGCGTATAATTGTAAAGCATAATACAGTAATACAAAAAGCGAAAATGCTGGAAAAAATCAGCAGGTCGGGCAGCATCTGTGGCGAGAGAAACAGAGTTAATGTTTCAGGTCAATGACCTTTCGTCAGAACTGGAAAAAGTTAGAGATGTAACAGATTTTAAGCAAGTGCAGAGGCAGGGCAGGGGATTGGGGGGGGGGGGCGGTGGTGGGGTGAGGGGAGGGAAAAACAAAAGGGAAGGTTTGTGATAGGGTGGAAGACAGGACCGATTAAATGGCACATGGTATGATTGTACAAAGCAAAAGGAGATGGTAATGGGACAAGTAAAGAAACAAAAGATGCGTCTAGAAGAGGTGTAAGTGGGAATGGCAGAATAGGGGCAGAGGTTATGGTCTGAAATTGTTGAACTCGAGGTTGAGTCCAGAAGGCTGTAAAGTGCCTGATAGAAAGATGAGGTGCTGTTTCTTGAGCTTCATTGGAACAGTGTAAGAGGCCGAGGTCAGAGTGGAGTGCAGCGGAGAATTAAAGTGACCGGCGACCGGAAGCTTGGGGTCATGCTTATGGACTGAACAGAGGTGTTCCGCAAAAGCGGTCACCCAGTCTGCGTTTGGTCTCCCCAGTGTAGAGGAGACCACATCGTGAGCAGCGAATACAGTAAACTAAATTGCAAGAAGTACAAGTAAATCGCTGTTTCACCTGGAAGGAGTGTTTGGGGCCCTGGACAGTGGGAAAGGAGGAGGTAAAAGGGCAGGTGTTGCATCTCCTGTGCTTGTACGGGATGGTGCCGTGGTAAGGGGAGTGATTGAGGAGTGGACCAGGGTGTTGTGGATGGAGTGGTCCCTTCGGAATGCTGGGAGGGGAGGAGAAGATGCGTTTGGTGGTGGGACCACGCTGGAAGTGGCGGAAATGGCGAAGGATGATCCGTTGAATATGGAGGCTGGTGGGGTGAAAGGTGAGGACAAGGTGAACCCTATCGTTGTTGAGGGAGGGGAAGGGGTGAGAGCAAAAGTGCAGGAAATGGAACGGACATGGTCGAGGGCCATGTCAACCACGGTAGGGGGAATCCTTGGTTGAGGAAAAAGGAAGATATATCGGAAGCACTAGTATGGAAGGTGGCAGCATCAGAGCAGATGTGACGGAGACAGAGAAACTGGGAGAATGGAATAGAGTCCTTACAGGAAGCTGGGTGGGAAGAAGTGTACTCCAGGTAGCTGTGGGAGTCAGTGGGCTTATAGTGGATGTTTGTCGATTGCCTGTCCCAGAAATGGAGACCGAGAAGTCAGAGGAAGAGTCGGAGATGACCATGTCAAGGTGAGGGAAGGGTGGAAATTGGAAGCAAGTGAAAATTTTCTAGTTCAGAGCGAGAGCAGGAAACTGCACCGATACAGTCAGCAATGTATTGGAAAAAGAGGTGGGGGAGGGGACCCAAGTAGGACTGAAACAAAGAATGTTCCACATATCCCACGAAAAGGCAGGCATAGCTAGGACCCATGCAGGTTCCCATAGCAACACCTTTAATTTGGAGTAAGTAAGCGGAGTCAAAGGAGAAGTTGTTCAATGTGAGAACAAGTTCAGCCAGGCGGAGGAGGGTGGTGGATGGGGACTAGTTGGGCCTCTGTTCAAGGAAGAAGCGGAGTACCCTCAGGCCGTCTTGGTGGAGGATGGAGGTGTAGAGGGATTGGACGTTCATAGTGCAAAGGAGACGGTTGGGGCCAGGAAACTGGAAACTGTTAAAGTGGCGGCGGGCTTCTGAAGAGTCACGGATGTAGTTGGGAAGAGACTGGACAAGGCGAGGAAAAAATAGTCGAGACAGGAAGAAATTCGTTCCAGGGGGCAAGAACAGGCTAAAATAATGGGTCAACCAGGGCAGTCCTGTTTGTGGATTTTGAAAGAAAGTAAGAAAGAAAGACTTGCATTTATATAGCGCCTTTCACGACCACTGGACGTCTCAAAGCGCTTTACAGCCAATGAAGTACTTTTGGAGTGTAGTCACTGTTGTAAATGCGGCAGCCAATTTGCGCACAGCAAGCTCCCACAAACAGCAATGTGATGATGACCAGATAATCTGTTTTTGTTACGTTGATTGAGGGATAAATATTGGCTAGGACACAGGGATTACTCCCCTGCTCCTCTTCGAAATAGTGCCAAGGGATCTTTTACGTCTACCTGCGAGAGCAGACGGGGCCTCAGTTTAACGTCTCATCCAAACGACGGCATCTGCAACAGTGCAGCACTCCCTCTGCACTGCACTGGAATGTCAGCCTAGATTTATGTGCTCAAGTCTCTGGAGTGGGACTTGAACCCACAACCTTGTGACTCGGAGGCGAGTGTGCTACCCACTAAGCCACAGCTGCCACTTTTTGGAAAGGAGGTAGAAGCGGGCTGTGTTGGGTTGGGGAACTATAAGGTTGGCGGCCATGGAGGGAAGATCTCCAGAGGAGATGAGGTCAGTGACCGTCTTGGAAACGATGGCTTGATGTTCGGTAGTGGGGTCATGGTCCACTAAACTGCTATTGAATCTAAACTATAGTAAAATATGTTGCAAAAAAGGCAGCAATTGATGGCATTATTTTAAAAAATTAAAATGATATAAGTATTACATAGATCCCATATACCACAAAACCATGGTACAACAACTAGCAGTCACACCAAGGAAACACCTATAGTCCAGGTAATAAAACATGCTCTGCTTATTTTTGATTTCCCTATCTCCAAATAATACAGATGTTAAATCTGACCCCATTGCCACCTCAGCCCATTCTATCTTCACGTTGATTCAGCTTTAAGTCGTAGATCAGTTTGATTTGTTTTGCTTGTTTCTGGATAGTTTGGTTTAACTGTAGTATATTGATCTGTTTTGCCTATAGTTGATTGCAGAAGAAGGAGTAACCACACTGAATGTAAATGAGCTGCAGGCAGCCTGCCGGACTCGGGGAATGAGAGCACTTGGGGTGACTGAAGAGCGCTTACAAAACCAACTCAAACAAGTGAGAGCAAATTAAAATTACATTAGTGGTTTTTAATTGTCAGTAATGGTGTGATGACTTGAAACCCATGACTATATTGTGAAAGAGATAATCCTGGAAGTGGCCATGTGACATGTATCTGATCATGGACTCTATCCTACACTTCAGTCTCCTGAGGGAAAGTTCTGTACTCTTTGATCCTCTGGTAATTGAGCAAAAGTCCAGAATATTATTCATATATATGTGCCATTCAACCATGGCCTTCAGCAACCATAGACTATTTTTAACTCTTCCAGGCCCAGCAGGGACCATTATGTACCATGATGCATTTTATTTACTTCAGTCTATATCTATACCTATACATATCCCTATAGTGTCTGATCTTGTTCCCAATTGAAATTCCTTTTGAAGTAGTTGATTAACACCACATCAAGTACTCCTACTCGGAGTCTCTTCTACATGTTATGTAGGGAAGAACGTTTTCTAATGCATGCTCTCCCCCTCTTATGTTTATTCTTCAGTACGATTTAAAAAAGGAAATGACCAATAGTTTAAGGATGCCATGAATAAATGAAGAGGTTAAAAACCAATTAAAATTGAAGAGGGCCTGCAAGGACCATAAGAATAATGAGAAAATTAAGAGGTTGAGTGGGTTAATGAAAGCCAAGAGGGAGTATGAGGGAATTTTTTTTTTTTTTTTATATCAATAGTAAACAGCAAGGTATTTTACAAATGTATCTTTAACAAGAGAATTGTTAAAGCAAGGTGGGAGCCATGAGAGGAGATAAGCACCTTTTCTAGCAGTGTCTATTCAAAAATAAAACTACAGCTCTATAAAACTAATGAGATTAAAGGTACGGTTCTTCTGGGAGACTAATGGAGTAAGAGATCTGTACGTTTTATAATGCTGATGAATTTCTGTTTTGTTTTTATTTTTTTATTTGGCATTGGCATAAAGGGTGCCATAGAATTTCATTTCACTTGAGTACCAGTTACATTATCTTGCTAATAGTGATTTATAAACTACTAGGCTCCCTGTAAATTAGGAATGAATTTGAACATGCACGAGCATTGCAAACAACATTTATAAAAAAAATTAAAAAATCATTTTGTGGAACTAAGAATTTAGTATTATAGCACAGAAAATAACGCGCACTACACATTACAATTAATGGAAAAAATCAGCAATGAACCTATCCAAGTGACTAGTTGAGAAGTATACCAATTAACACATTAGTACCGAATCAGTTTATTGGTTTATTCTGTTTAAAGTTTTCAACATGTGTTTCAACTAAACACTGCTGTCTTTTCCTTGCAGTGGTTGGAGCTGCATCTAAACCAGCAGATTCCAACATCACTGCTACTTTTGTCCAGGGCCATGTTCCTTCCAGACACCCTTTCACCTGCTGATCAACTTACAACAACTTTGCAGACATTGCCAGATAGTGTGGTAAGTAACTTGCTCAATTTACGCAAGATAAAAAAGCACTTTTAGGAAGTTGTTTAATATTTCATCATAAAGCCTCTTTTTCTGTTAAGATAAATTAGGTGCTATTAAATTTTCAACATAATATGGCGCAGTGTTCTGTTGTTGGCTTGCACTAATGCAGCATTGATGGGTTAGCATATTCCCTAATGCAGCTGAGTTTATATACAGGAAATGTTTAAGAAGTTTTTAGTACTTTAACAGTAAGAGGGCAGTTAGAGGTGAGAACCTGAACATAAGACAGTTAATATTCTCTTAATCAGTTCTTCTAAATATTCACAAGGGAGGACATGAACGGCATGGCCTCCCTAAGTAGAATAATCACAGTGGAATTAATGACTTGGATATAAATTAGACAAAAGTCCTAGACAGGCTAAAAGGGCTCAAAATTAGCAAATTTGCAGGGATAGTATTTATCCCAGGAGTAGTAAAAGGGACAAGAGATAAAATTTGTGAGGCATTGCGGTGATTGAGGGAGTCGGTGGACGTGAGGGGAAATCTAGTAGATAGCAACAGGTAAACGTGCTCATTTTTTTGGGGGGAGGGGGGAGAGGGGAAGGTGACAATGCAGAAGGGGCGGGGGGAACTACAGACCCATTAGTCTTGCTTCAGTACCATGTAAAATTATACAATGATCAGGAGTAAACTAGAAGATTAACTTTGATAGTAACCTAGTAAACAGCAGAAGATGTGGATTCAAAAAGGGAAGATCTTTCCCGACCAACTACCTTGAATTTGAGGAAAAGACTCCCTAGTGCACTCTAGAAGCCCCTGTGGCATGGTATATCTAGACTTTCAAAAGTGCATGCAAGAAAGGTGCAAAGCTGTGGGGAAACTCTGGGTAAATCTTCAGAATAGCTAAATTGGCTGAAGGGTAGAAAACAGCAGGTACTTGTTAGAGGAGTTATGTTGGGGTAGCTGATCTTGCATTAAAGGTCTGAGTTATGGACATACTGGAGAAACATGAACATTTCCAGCACTGAAAGGAGGAGACACAGATGTGATCCTGTCAAGTTGTATAAGATAGTAAATTGTATCAAGGGCAAGTCTGGGCTATTCCTTCAAACTGAACAAGAGGACAAAGGTTGACACTAGAGTCCTACTGCTTATGTTAACAAAAAAAGATGTCAACTTGAAAAGGATGATGCCAGAACTTCGAAGTTGTACCTCTCCGGAAAGGATGAACAGTCTGGGTCTCTCTCTTTCTAGAAAAGAGAAAAATGAGAAGTCGCACAACACCAGGTTATAGTCCAACAGATTTATTTAATTTTACAAGCTTTCGGAGCTGTCGCTCCTTCGTCAGGTAAGTTAGCAATGAGAGAATCTCCCAGAATTCACAATTTAAACCCAGACAAAATCTATTCACATTATTCGCTACAACAAAGAGCACAGCCAAGACAATGAGATGTGTCCCAGGGGGTCCAACGTGTCAAACCACCTGCTGGCTGCATATCCTATCAATTTGTGTTCTTGTGTTAGCCTTTTTAAAAAAAAAAACCAAAAAAAAAAAAAACACCTGGGAAGACCGGCCATGATGTCAAGTCACGTTCTGTATCGTGACATGAACCCGATATCGCGATTGAGGCCATCCTCATGAGTGCGGAACTTGGCTATCAGTTTCTGCTCTATGATTTTGCGCTGTCGTGTATCTCGAAGGCCGCTTTGGAGAACGCTTACCCGCAGATCCGAGGCTGAATGCCCCTGGCTGCTGAAGTGTTCCCCGACTGGGAGGCAACCCTCCTGCCTGGCGATTGTTGCGCGGTGTCCGTTCATACGTTGTCTCAGTGTCTGCATGGTCTCGCCGATGTAGAAAAGAGAAGGTTGAGGGGTGACCCAATAGTGCCCTTTAAAATTATGAAAGGTTTTGATAGAATAGATGCAGAGAGAGTGTTTCAACTGGTGGAGAAGAGCAAAACTAGAGGCCATCAATATGATGGTCACCAAGAAACTTCTTTATCCAGAGAGTGGTGAAAATGTGGAACTCGCTACTAGTTGAGGCGAATAATATAGATGCATTTAAGGGGAGGCTAGATAAGCATATGAGGGAGAAGGAATAGAGGGTTATGCTGAGAGAGTTAGATGAGGAAGATGGGAGGAGGCTTGAGTGGAGCATAAATGCCAGCATGGACTAGTTGGGCTGAATGGTCTGTTTCTGTGCTATACTATGTAATTCCTTTATGTAGTAAATTCTGGCCTACTTAAGTCAACAATTTTTTTTTACATCCATAACAGCATTAAAAGCTTATGTTGCTTGCCGCTTATGCTGACACTTGACCTGGACCAGGAAACTTCTTCATCCTTGTCAATGACTCTTGTGATTGCACGCAGTGCTCAAAACTTGACCTGGAGGGGCATACTCCTTTAGCGCAGTTCGACTGAGAACCTCGTCCTGGTTCTTGTGTCATCGCCCTGTGCACCAGGGCTTGACAGTTCACAGGTACCTGCTTGCAGGGAACCTTCTCTTTCGTGTAGATTTCTTTTTATTGCATCCTTCCCACTGCAGGCAAATGGCACTGTAATATCCAGCTGACTGGTCAGTTTCACGTCAATTCAAAGGAGAACAGCTTATCTCGACAGAATTGGAACACTCCCCAAAATGTCAACGTAAGCGGGTAGGACTGTAAACGGCAAGTTTTCAGTTGATGTAGGGAAGTTCATTTACATTGAAATACATATACGCATGGACTTCAAGGTAGAGTAATGGAGGCAAAAATCTTGGAATCATTTAAGAATAAAATAGTTGGGTCAAAGGGGATTGTATTGGATGTTTCCAGATGGATGAACTAAGATGGGCTGAATGGTATTTCCTCATCTGTATTCATCTTGTGAAATCACCTCCACTTTATCAGCTGACAGAAGCTTGATTCACAGACCTACCTCAAGCCCTTTTCAATCCTGAGCAGACACTGTTAATCTAGTGCCATATATGGTGCAGGAATACACAGTGGACAGCATGGCTCATTAAAGGACCATTCTAATCAAATAGCTTTCTTTGTTTAGTTTGAAACCGCATTTGTTTGAGAAATGCAGCTACTTGGAATTTCATCTTGCATCTGTGATTGAAATTTTCTTAAACTGATGTAGGAAATGTTAAATTTGTGGTCTGTTCTAGGCCTGGGTTCCATATACTAAGACCATCAGTAGAATCATAGAATGATGCAGGCCATCGTGCCTGTGCCGGCTCTTTGAAAGAGCTATCCAATTAGTCCCACTACCATGCTCTTTCCCTATAGCCCTGCAAATTTTTCACCTTCAGTTATTTATCCAATTCCCTTTTGAAAGTTATTATTGAATCTGCATCCACCACCCTTTCAGGCAGGCATTCCATATCATCATAATTTGCAGCGTAAATATTTTTTTACTCGTGTCTCCACTTGTTCTTTTGCCAATCACCTTAAATCTGTGCCCTCTGGTCAAACAATTTCTCCTTATTTCTCCCTACCCCATATTCATGGCCACCCCCTTGACCTTGCAATCTCTCGTGGCCTCGCTACTCCCATCGTGTCAATTGCAGGTAAGGCCATCTCTGACCATTTCCTCGTATCGCTCTCCACCCACATCCCCCCCCCGCCACCAACTCTACTTCCTTCCGTGCCTGCCCCAGCAAAAAAATCTCTCCCAACTCTCTTACAACTGCAGTTATGAAATCCCAACTGTCCAGCCTCTGGCCCTCCATTCACCATGACATTTCTGCAGCTACCGATCTGCTCAACCACACCCTCGCCACTATCTTTGATGCCCTAGTCCCTACGAAAACAATTACCCTCTCTCACCCTGGCCGTTTCCCCTGGTACGGCTCTCATCTTCGCTCCCTTAAGTCCAAGGGACACAGACTCGAACGGATATGGCGGACAATTGGTTTAGCCATTCACCACCAGATCTGGCTGGACCACAAAAAGCACTATCGGGCCCTGCTCTCGTCTGCCAAAATTGCTCACTATTCCAGAATCATTCTGGAATGCAAAGATAAACCCCGGCTCCTATTCTCTACTGCTAACCGTCTTCTTAAACCCCTCTCCTCTGTCTCCTCCACCCTCACCTCCGATAACACGTGTGAGGAGCTCATGGACTTCTTTGTCTCTAAGATTGAGACCATCCGTTCAGCTGCCTCTGCCACTTTCCTTCCATTCCCCCCCCTGCCCTCGCCCTGAACTCCCATCTTTCTCCAGTTTCTCTCCGATCTCCGCTCATAGAAGCATAGAAGATAGGAGCAGGAGTAGGCCATTCGGCCCCTCGAGCCTGCTCCGCCATTTAATGAGATCATGGCTGATCATCCAAATTCAGTACCCTGTCCCTGCTTTCTCCCCATATCCCTTGATCCCTTTAGCCTTAAGAAATATATCTAACTCCTTCTTGAATATATTTAATGAATTGGCCTCAACTGCCTTCTGTGGTAGAGAATTCCACAGGTTCACCACTCTCTGGGTGAAGAAATTCCTCCTCATCTCAGTCCTAAATGGCTTACCCCTTATCCTTAGACTGTGACCTCTGGTTCTGGACTCCCCCGCCATTGGGAACATCCTTCCTGCATCTAGTCTGTCTAGTCCTGTTAGAATTTTATAAGTTTCAATTAGATCCCCTCTCATTCTTCGAAACTCTAGCGAATATAAGCCTAATCGACCCAATCTCTCTTCATACGTCATTCCTGCCATCCCAGGTATCAGTCTGGTAAATCTTCGCTGCACTCCCTCCATGGCAAGAACATCCTTCTTCAGATAAGGTGACCAAAACTGCGCACAATACTCAAGGTGTGGTCTCACCAAGGCCTTGTACAACTGCAGCAAGACATCCTTGCTCCTGTACTCGAATCCTCTCGCTATGAAGGCCAACATACCATTTGCCTCCTTAACCGCCTGCTGCACCTGCATGCTTACCTTCAGCGACTGGTGCACAAGGACTCCCAGATCTCGTTGCACTTCCCCTTTTCCCAATCTATTGCCGTTCAGATAATCTGACTTCCTGTTTTTGCCACCAAAGTGGATAACCTCGCATTTATCCACATTATACTGCATCTGCCATGCATCTGCCCAATCACCCAACCTGTCCAAATCATACTGGAGTTTCTCTGCATCCTCCTCACAGCGCACATGCCCACCCAGCTTTGTATCGTCTGCAAACTTGGAGATGTTACATCTAGTTCCCTCGTCTAGATCATTAATATATATTGTGAATAGCTGGGGTCCTAGCACCGATCCCTGTGGTACCCCACTAGTCACTGCCTGCCACTCGGAAAAAGACCCGTTTATTCCAACTCTTTGCTTCCTGTCTGCCAACCAGTTCTCTATCCAAATCAGTACCTCACCCCCAATCCCAAGTGCTTTAATTTGCACGCTAATCTCTTATGCGGGACCTTTTCGAAAGCCTTCTGAAAGTCCGTTTACATCTATTTGCGCAGCTAATTCATCCACCTTATTATGAATGCTCCTCGCATTAAGACACAAAGCCTTCAGGCTTGTTTTTTTAACACTTTGTCCTTTTAGAATTATTATTTACTGTAGCCCTGTTTGATTTATACCCTTGATTTCTCTGCCTTCCACTTTTGCTTTTCTCCTTCCTGTCTTTTGCTTCTATCCTTGCTTCCCTTTCCTCTGTTTCCCTGCACAGGTTCCCAACCCGCTGTCATTTTAGTTTAAACCCTCCCCAACAGCACGAGCAAACACTCCCCCTAGGACATCGGTCCCGGTCCTGCCCAGGTGCAAACCGTCCAGTTTGTACTAGTCCCACCTCCCCCAGAACCAGTTCCAATGTCCCAGGAATTTGAATCCCTTCCCCTTGCACCATTCCTCTAGCCACGTATTCATCTGAAATATCCTTCTATTTCTACTCTGACTAGCACGTGGCACTGGTAGCAATCCTGAGATTACTACCTTTTGAGGTCCTATTTTTTAATTTACCTCCTAACTCCCTATATTCAGCTTTTAGGACCTCATCCCGTTTTTTACCTATATCATTGGTACCTATATGCACCACGACAACTGGCTGTTCACCCTCTCCCCCCCCCCCCCCCCCCCCCCCCCAGAATGCCCTGCAGCTGCTCCGAGACATCCTTGACCCTTGCACCAGGGAGGCAACATACCATCCTGGAGTCTCGTTTGCGGCCGCAGAAACGCCTATCTATTCCCCTTACAATAGAATCCCCTGTCACTATAGCTCTCCCGCTCTTTTTCCTCCCGTCCTGTGCAGCAGAACCACCCATGGTGCCAGGAAGTTGGTTGCTGCTGCCTTCCCCCGATAAGCCATCTCCCTCAACAATATCCAAAGTGGTATATCTGTTTGAGAGGAGGATGTCCACAGGGGACCCCTGCACTACCTTCCTGCGCCTACTACTCTGCCTGGTGGTCACCCATTCCCTTCCTGCCTGTGTAGCCTTTACCTGCGGTGTGACCAGCTCTCTAAACGTGCTATCCACGATGTCCTCAGCATCGTGAATGCTCCAGTATGCATCCATTCGCAGCTCCAGCGGTCTTCCAGTAGCAGCAGCTGGATACACTTCCCGCACACATGGTCAACAGGGACACAGGAAGTGTCCCTGATTTCCCACATAGTGCAGGAGGAGCATGCCACGGGGCTGAGCTGTGCTGCCATGACTTATCCTTTAATTAATTTAAATTAACTCAAATCAATACCACAAATTACACTACAATTAAATGATATACTCAAGGGCCCTTGTATACTAGCTCTCCCTGCTACACAACAGAGATCTTAGAAACTATAACCACAAAAATTAGGACCTACTAAACTTTTCAACTATTAACCTTAACTGTCAAACTACAGAGTAGTATAAATACTCACCTGGCCGTACTCACCCAATCAGCTGCTTCCTCTTGTCTGCGTCACTTTTTGAATTGTGATGTGGCTCTGGAACGCCGCCGCCGGTCTGCGCGATTGGTAAGCCTCTGGGAAAAGAAGCCCGCGAAAGTGAGTTTGACTACTCGCTGTGCTGCTGCTCTCTCTGCTCCGACACTGGCCTCATGGTGTTTTAACATTAGAGACAGAAGTGCAAGACAAGGTAACTTCCATATAACAAAAGAAAGCAGAGAATCCATCGTGGCTCCGCTTAAGAGCCCAAGGGGTTAATTTGTCAAATCATAATTTTTCTTCTGTCACCATGGGGAAATATTCACTTAATGTCCAATATCTAAATTTCATTCAACAATACAAAAGTTGTTGCTTGGTGAACTAAGGTATGGTATGATGAAAGGGAGTCAGTATTGATTTATAGGAGGGACGTCTTTACTGAACTGGAGTTATTTGAGTAAATGACGGACCTTGTTGATGATGGAAATTTTGTGGATGCGATATGTTTTGTGGGGTGGAAGGTTTGGTTTGCGGGCAGAAATCCATTTGTTTGGAGAGTTTGAAATGAACTGAAAGGATGAAAAGAAACATCTCCTGTAAGTAATAGAATATTTTAATATCCAGTTTTTCCACGTGAAAGAGATTAACGTTGTGCTGTCTGGAATGCTGTATTTTTGAGTAATGTGCACTTTTGTCTTCTTTCCATTTGTATCGTTAATCTATGCACCATCTGAAGCATTTGTTACTAAGTTGCTAGAAGGAGTGCAAGAGGGTCTGTGGTGTGACTCCTTTCATCCATGCTTTTCTACTCTAGGCAAAGGAAGCACAAGTAAAAGTAGCAGAAGTTGAATGTGACAAGGTGGATAATAAAACCAAATTGGAAGCAACCTTGCAAGAGGAGGCAGCCATCAAGAGGGAGAATCGAGAGCGGGAGATGGAACGTATGGCAGAAGCCGCTGAGAAAGCTAAAGAAAGCTTACAGGTTGAAGCCAGGGTAAGTGTTTAATTTATAAATCTTAACATTTCTTCGAATTTAGCATCATGTTGTAAACTAGTACTCCCAAAGTGGAAGGTCCCACAAGGACCTTGAAAAGGATTGCAAGTATTTGATTAATTTATATGGCTGATCAGTTTTTGAAAAGTTACCAAAAAAATGCCCAAAATGTGACAAAGTAGCTAGTATTCCATAATGAAATTTAAATTCGAATGTGCATTTTCATCTCGACCTGTAGAAATTCACAGCACGTGTCTGTGTAGGCCTATTTGCTGGAGCAATCCAAACCTAATCCCACAACGGTTGAGAAAAAATAGCATAAACTGAATTTTGTTTTGTGGAATTGTATATTTCAGCATGGGTGCATTAGTCAAACTGAGGTGTCAGCCATGGCTCAATGGTAACGCTCTATACCTCGGAGTCAGAAAGCTGTGGGTTCAAGTCCCACTCCAGAGACTTGAGCACAAATTCTAGGCTGGCGTTTCAGTGCAGCACTGAGGGAGTACTGCACTGTTGGAGGTGCCGTCCTTATGCGACGTTAAACCGAGGCTCCATCTGCCCTCTCAGGTGACCATAAAAGATCCCACAGCACTATTCGAAGAAGAGCAGGAGAGTTTTCCCCTGTGTCCTGGCCAATATTGATCCCTCAACCAACGTCACTAAAACGGATTATGTGGTTATTATCACATTGTGGGAGCTTGCTGTGGTGAAATTGTCTGCTGTTTCTGATCTGACAATAGTGACTACACTTTAAAAGTGCTTCATTGGCTGTAAAGTGCTTTGGGACATCATAAAAGGCACCATATAAATGCAAGTTCTTTTTTTTTGCTCTCTTCCTTTTTTCTCTCTCTTTCTCTCGTCCTCTCGTCCTTTCTCTCGCCCCCTCTCTCGCCATTTTGTGTTACAGAAGGAAGTAGAATCAGCAGTGAATCTGGAAGCAGCAGCTGTCAATGTGAAGAAAAGTCAGATCGCTGTCGATACAGAACAGGAATTGGCTAATGTAGACCTGGCAATGCATTCTGAGATCTTGAAAGATACAGCCCCTGTATTAGAAGGAATTAAGGTATGTTTTAATGTAAAGGTCAATGATCTTCATTTACGCTTATTTTCATGCTGTTCATAATCAAAAATCACTCAAGATTTTGTTGACATTATCTCCATAAAGCCCAATCAACTTGCTTTGCCTTCATATTGCACAGTATTTTGAAGCAAAAAAATACCATGTACATGCAACAACCATTTAGTGAACATCTCTGGATAGGGCTTAGCTGGGTGATGACTGTTAAATTAAGATCTTAATCTGCAAGAGGAAAAATTGATCAACTTTAAGTGCGAGGTATGCTGTGATTAGAAACTGTTTTGGGCCCAACCTGTGTTGCTATTATGGGTTTGAAACAAATGGTTTTCTTACAGCCATTCCTCGCTTTGGACATTTCAGAATATTTCCTAGCCAAAGCAGTCAACTACAGTGTTTTATGTATGTTTTAATTCTATAAAGCACATGGAATGAAATCAAATACACTAGTACGTTAAAAACTCTGCAAGGAAAATTAAATGCTGATTTTTTTTTTCCCTCCAAGTGTAAATTCTGGAGATGGGAGGCCTTTCTAGAATATTTGTACATATTGTCATTATGGAGAAATAGAATCTGAGCTTTATTTACATATCAGTATTAAGTGTGTTTGTTATTGCACAGTGCTAGTGAAAGTATATTTTGAAAATAATATATATTCCAGATTGATAAAATTCAACCATCAAACAACAGAACCAGACTTTGGATTCTGCAAATATTTGCAGAATCCATTGTGGTGGGTAAATACAGTGTGTGGCGAAGTACTGAGATATCTAGTTTGCTCCCTGTTTATCCTATCCCAGTCAGCCAGAAATCAGAGAATCACATTGTGCCTCTTATCTTTGGGTTGGGATGGGAACTTTCAGTGAGTTCTTCTATATGGAATAATGACCAATGCCTGAAAGTACATCTGTCATGTAGAATTGGGAAGGATCGAGTGGGGGGTGGGAGGGGGCTGACTTATATTATCATGGAGGAGCAGGATGAAGAAAACCAGAGACAGGAGGCCTGAAGAGTGACGCAAGTACCCAGCCCAGAGTGTATATAGGCCTCAACTGACATTCCAGGAGATGCCCGAGGAGCTGACTGTACGACGGCTGCGCTTCACAAAGGTTGCCATTGGCCGACTGTGTGACTTGCACTGAGAGGACTTAAACCCTGGTCAACATGTAGCAGAGCTTTAACTGTAGAAATTAAGGTGACCACAGCCCTCAACCTTTAGGAGTCTAGATCCTTCCGGGCATCAACCTGTGCAGGATTAATCCACCTGCATTCGGCAGGTAACTGATGTTATTTCCATAGGGCTGGGGAGTTTATTAAATTTGGCAAATATTGGAGCAAAGACAGAAGGCACTCATTTTCTACAGAATCATTGGCTTCTTCAGAGTGCTGGGTATGATCGATGGAACACACGTGGCACTGAAGGTTCTCCTTCAGCAGCTGCAAAGCTACATAAACAAAAGGGCTACCAGGTGGTCTGTGACGCCTGGCTGCACATCGTGCATGTGAATATGCAGCACGCAAGTGCCTGTCATTGTGTTCAACTCAAGTCATTGCACACACGCTTGGAGATGGGGGCCCATGGAAGATGGCTAATACTGTGGCTGATGATGACGTCTTTTCACGTCCCACAGACTGTTCCTCTCCTCCGCTTTAA
Source organism: Squalus acanthias (assembly GCA_030390025.1). Taxonomy (NCBI): domain Eukaryota; kingdom Metazoa; phylum Chordata; class Chondrichthyes; order Squaliformes; family Squalidae; genus Squalus; species Squalus acanthias. The sequence goes on along the minus strand of CM059426.1, from coordinate 4,947,319 downwards.
TCAGATACCTGTGTCCCACCAGGCAGATCGTTGAGGACCATCATGAGCGGGGTGCTGAAGAGCCACTTCAGGTGCTTAGACGGGTCTGCATGACTATATCATGACTGAAGGTCTGCACCTTGACATAGAGAAGCCAATAGAAGTAGAAGATCCTGTGCTCCGGGTGCTGGAGCCAAGGGGCATAGCATGTCTGCAGGAGACAGTGTTTGTGGCTCAGGCTTTTACCCAATGAGCGCCCCGCAGAGGTCGCAACAAGAAAAGTCAGACACGCTTCAAAGAATGTTTTATTACAAAAATGTTCCATAACTTTAACTTAAGTGTAAATTGTTACAAAGAAATACAAATGTTGAAAAGTTGAACTATACTTCGAAATTACAACATTTTTTACAAAAGTATATATCAACGTATTTAAATTACAAGTGTTTATTGCAATGTTAAACTCCCTTTAGTAAATTGAACTATTTACAAGAATATATCTTCAATCAACAATATAAACTTTTAACTCTTTGAAACAAGAAAATATTAATTAGCAGCAATAACACATCAAAAACAAATAGTTTAGGCTGAATGGCCTCCCTATTTGTACTTATCTTTGAGTTGTTTGTTAGTACAGTACATCAGTAACACCAGAAGTTGTTACAGTAACTATAGTCATGAGAAATTTAATGGCATTGAGCAAAAAATGAGCCATTTCAACCACTTTTCCCGTTTGTTTTTCCATGCCGTCACAGTTTGAGAAATGGCAAAGATATCTACGCATCAAGGTTAGGTGTATAAATCTCCCTATTTCTGGCATTTTAAAAATATATATACTGCTCTTCATATCTTCTAGTGCATGTATTTTTCCCAGGCCAAAAAGCTGTGTAGATGACTTTCCTCCAGGTGTCTGCAAGTGCTGTGTTTGGTTGGTTGCTTCTGGAGATGATTAACAGCCATCTCGCTCATTATCCCAACAGTGTTCTGAATCTGCTCTGCCTCTTCAGTGACATGGCTGACACTGGGAATTCTGTGTGGTAGATTTGAGTGCTCCATGGCACAGTGTGTAATCATTAAAAAGGCGAATAGAATGTTAGCCTTTCTCAAGGGGGCTAAATACAAAAGGGTGGAAGTTATGCTACAGTTGTATATGGCTCTGGTTAGACCGTATTTGGAGTACTGCGTTCAGTTCTGGGTACCGCACCGCAGGATGGATATACTGGCCTGGGAAGGGGTGCAGCGCCGATTCACCAGAATTATACCAGGGCTAAAAGGGTTAAATTATGAGGACAGGTTATATAGACTGGGCTTGTATCACTTGAATATAGAAGATTAAGGGCTGATCTAATTGAGGTGTTTAAGGTGATTAAAGGAGTTGATCAGATAGATCTAGAGAAACTATTTCCTCTGGTGGGGGAGTCCAGAACAAGGTGGCATAACCTTAAAATTAGAGCTAGGCTGTTCAGGAGTCTGTCAGGAAGCCTTCACACACAGGGTAGTGGAATCTGGAACACTCTCAAAGCTGTTGAGGCTAGATCAATTGAAAATTTCTAAACTGAGATTGATAGAATCATAGAATCTTAACAGCACAGAAAGGAGGCTGTTCGGCCCATCGTGCCTGTGCCGGCTCTTTGAAAGAACTATCCAATTAGTCCCACTCCCCTACTCTTTACCAATAGCCTTACAATATTGCCCCTTCAAGTATTTATCCAATTCCTTTTTGAAAGTTACTATTGAATCTCCTTCAACTACCCTTTCAGGCAGTGCATTCCATCATCATAACTCGCTGCATAAAAAAATGTTGCCTCCTCTCTCTCCTCTGGCTCTTTTGCAAATTACCTCAAATCTGTGTCCCTGGTTACTGACCCTCCTGCCAGTGGAAACTGTTTCTCCATATTTACTCTCTTGGGCCAGAAATTCGGCTGTTGTCGGGTGAGTACGCGCTGTGTACTCACCCGTAAGGCCACCTGAAGTGCCGGTTTCCTGCATGCACTGCGCATGCGCGGGAAACTGGAACTTCCGTTCCCCTGAAGGGAGGGGTTCAGAAGTCGAACGTGTGCGCGGGAGAGGCTGCGCGCACGCAGCGAACTTCGTTTTTTTTTCAGGTTTCTCCGGGAAGGTAAGTATGGAGAAGCTGCACTTTTAAAAAGAAGGCGCAAGGCCTGTTTTTAACAAGGTAAGTGGTTAATTAATTACAATTTAAACATTTTTTCAACAGGTTTATCTTTTTTTAGATACTTTAAAGAAAGGTAAGTTTATTTTTAGCACCGTTAAAAAGTATAATTAATTTTTTCAAAAATTTAAATTTTTGTTTAAAGTAGTTAATTTATGTAACATAGTTATTTTAAAAATGTGATTTAAAAAAAATATATATATTTGAAGTTTAAGGGTTTTGGGGCCGATCTCTATTCATAGATTTGAGAGGTCTTCCTGTCAAATCTATGAATGAAAATGCCCTGCTAGGATTGGCTCTCCATGGCACACGTGATCCCAGGGGACGCTTCGAACTAACTGCGCCCCTGGGATACACAAGCACTGCACGCCGGCAGCTGGAGGAGGCCCAGGAGCCGAAGTCCTCGTGGGCCCAAAGCACAACTGCAGGCGCAGTAGGCAAGTACGTGCGCGATGCTTGCACCCGCAGGAAGCCGGAAAGCCGAATTTCTGGCCCATTAAAATGCTTCATGATTTTGAATGCCTCTATTAAATCTCCCATTAACCCTCTTCTGCTCTAAGGAGAACAATTCCACATTCTCCAGTCTTTCCATGTAACTGAAGTCTTGGTAGCATTCTAGTAAATCTCCTCTGCGCCCTCTCCAAGGCCTTGACATCCTAGAATTGGACACAATATTCCAGCTGAGGTCTAACCAGTGATTTATAAAGGTTTAACATAACCCTCTTGCTTTTGTACTCTCTGCCTCTATTTATAAAGCCAAGGATCCTTATTTTTATTAGGTAAGGCTACTAAGGAATATGGAACTGATATACAGATCAGCTATGATCTAACTGAATGGCGGAAAAGGCTCAAGAGGCTGAATGGCCTACGCCTCTGGTTCTTTTACCAATCACCTTAAATCTGTGCCCTCTGGTTATCAACCCTTCAGCAATTGGAAACAGTTTCTCTTTATTTACTCTATCTGAACCCTTCATGATTTTGAATACCTCTATCAAATCTCCTCTTAGCCTTCCCTGCTCTAAGGAGAACAACCCCACCTTCTCCAGTCTATCCACGTAACTGTAATCCCTCATCCCTGGAACCATTCTAGTAACTCTTCTGTACCCTCTCCAAAGCTTCATGTTCTTCCTAAAGTGTGGCGCCCAGAATTGGACACAATACTCCAGCTGGGGCCAAACTAGTGTTTTATAAGGTTTAGCAAAATGTCTTGGCAGTTGTACTCTATACCTCTATTTATAAAGCCCAGGATCCATATGCTTTGTTAACCTGTGCTGCCACCTTTAAAGATTTGTGCACTTGCACCCCATTTAAAATTGTACCATTTAGCATGTACTGTCTCTCATTCTTCCTACCAAAATGTATCACCTCACACTTTTCTGCATTGAATTTCATCTGCCATGTGTCCGCCCATTCTACCAGCCTATCTGTGTCCTCTTGAATCATAGAATTATAAAATGGTTACAGCACAGAAGGCGGCCATTCGGCCCGTCGAGCCCGTGCCGGCTCTCTGCAAGAGCACTTCAGCTAGTCCCACTCCCCTGCCCATTCCCTGTAGCCTTTCAAATTTTTTTCCTTCAGGTACTTATCCAATTCCCTTTTGAAAGCCACAATTGAATCTGCCTCCACCACCCTCTCAGGCAGTGCATTCCAGATCATAACCACTCGCTGCGTAAAAAAGTTTTTCCTTTTGGTTCTTATGCCAATCACCATAAATCTGTGTCCTCTGGTTCTTGACCCTTCTGCCAATGGGAACAGTTTCTCTATATCTACTCTGTCCAGATCCCTCATGATTTTGAACACCTATCAAATCTCCTCTCAACCTTCTCTGCTCTGAGAACAACCCCAGCTTCTCCAGTCTATCCATGTAACTGAAGTCCCTCATCCCTGGAACCATTCCTGTAAATCTTTTCTGCACCCTCTCTAAGGCCTTCACATCCTTCCTAAAGTGCCCAGAATTGGACACAATACTCCAGTTGAGGCCGAACCAGTGTTTTATAAAGGCACTTCATAACTTCCTTGCTTTTGTACTCTATCCCTCTGTTTATAAAGCCCCAGATCCCGTATACTTTTTTAACTACTATTTCAACCTGCCCTGCCACCTTCAACGATTTGTGCACATATACCCCCTGGTCTCTCTGTTCATGCACCCACTTTAGAATTGTACCCTTTAGTTTATATTGCCTCGTTCTTCCTACCAAAATGTATCACTTTGCACTTTTCTGTGTTAAATTTCATCTGCCACGTGTCCGCCCATTCCACCAGCCGTCTACGTTCTCTTGAAGTCAATCACTCTCTCTCTCACTGTTTACTACACTTCCAAGTTTTGTGTCATCTGCAAATTTCAAAATTGTGCCTTAGCCAATTTTGTATCCATGCTCCTACTGCCCCTTTTACCCATGGGCTTCAGTTTTTCTAACAAGCCTAATATGTGGTACTTTATCATACGTCTTTTGAAAGTCCATATACACGACATCAACTGCACTGCCCTCATCCACCCTCTCTGTTAGCTCATCAAAAAACTCAATCAAGTTGGTCAAACACGATTTGCCCTCAACTCTTTTTTTTAGTCCATGCTTGTCCAAGTGGCTGTCGCTTTTTCTCCTAGAACAGCCGAGTCTAGGACTTTTTTTCATATGGCCATTAAAAATAGTAACAAAATGATGTTCAGCAATTCAATCATGTTTTTTGTGGTTATAATTGAGAGCTCCCAGCCTCCCTTTGTCAATTTGTGGAACGACTCCTATGCATGACTTAAGAGTCAGTTAAATGTTGTGGTGGGAAATGTCGGTTTCTTATTCTGAAGGATGGCCTCCCTCTTTGTATCCTATATCTTTCTTTTGAATTGAATTCTGCGTACCTAGGTTAGAGTGGAAAAAAATCATCCATGCTTCTTATTTCTGATCACTATCTAGTGATGACTCCTGGTGAAAAAAGAATCTAGCTTGGTTTTAATGCGCTCGCACCCACTACTGTGGTTGATTAGCATTCGCTGTCTAGGTTGGGCAAGGTACGTTACACTTGGATTCGTATCCCCACAAGGAATCTTTGCTAAAAGGAGAAAGTTGACTAGGTTAAACAAGGAAAGAAAATATCTTCTTACATTACAAAATGGTATAGAAAATAAAACCAAACTTCTACTCAGTTTATTAATTCAAAAATAACAGTATCTGCTATGTTACTTGATTAGTTTTGATCTTCATTTTCACCTGTTTATAGTAGATCCCCTGTATTTGTGCTGCCACCTCCAATACTGCTTTTCAGGGCTTTGGATTTATATAGCACCTTTCTCCTCCTCTGGGTATTCCAAAGCACTTAAGTTTTTGAAGTATAGTCACTGTTACGTAGTTAACTATGGCAGCCAATTTGCACACAGCAAAGTCTACAAATGGCAAATAAGATAAATGGCCAATTAATTTGTTTCTCGTGAGGTTTGGGGGATTAACTGTGGGCTAGGACACCGGAAGAACTCTTTGCTTCTCTTTGAAAAGTGCCATGTACAGGCAGACAGGGCCTCTGTTTAGCATCTCATCGGAAAGACAGCACTTGGAGAATGCCGCACTCCCTTAGCTCTGCACTGAAGTATCGGCTTAGATTTCGTGGTCAAATCCTGGCATGGAGCTTAAAACCACAACTTTCTGACTTGGCAGTGGGGGTGTTACCACTCTGTACCCACTTAATGTATTGTAACTTTGTTGAATTTTGTGTTATTTTTGTGCCTTGTAAGTATTTTTGTGCTTTGCCCCTCAAGGGCAATTAGGGATGGGTAATTAAATGCTGGCCTTGCCAGAGATGCCCACATCCCATGAACGAATTAAAAAAAAAAAAGTTGGTGCTATTCCCTAGAATCATATAAATTATAGCACAGAAGGCCGCCAATTGTGGTACTGCCAGGTCTTAAACTGAAGCTGTCTCTTGTAACTCTGTTTCCCTGTCCTTTCTCAGTATCCATTTGAATTATTTTCAAATACTTAGTTAATTTCCTTTTAATTGATCTAGTTATCTCAGTGGTCACTGGTGATAGTGTTCTATGGGCTAATAACCCTCTGTGAAAACACTTCGGGCTGGATTTTCATTGACCCGTGGAGGCGTGTGGGGGGTTAAAATTGCGAAAACTGGCCTCCACGCAATTTTCATTAAATCATGTCTGCTGGTCCCGACTCCATCCCACCTCTAAGAGGCGGGATAGGCTGTTAAGGCCCTTAACAAGCACTAAATTGCCTCTATAATGCCATTTTGAAAGGCCTTTGTGATTTTAACCCTTTCTACATGAAGCACGCCTGTTCTGAACCATGAATGTGAAACCTGGCGGGAGCACATTTGGATACCTGACTCTGGCTGGCGGGCCTGGGAGTGGTGGTGGATGGGTGACATATCTGGGAGTGGTGGTGGATGGGAGACATATCTGGGAGTGGCGGTGCAAAAATATCTGGGAGCAGACTTAGGGCTGCTGCTGCTCATTTTGCATCCAGGTCTCCTCTCAGCAAAGGCCAGGCAGTCTTTGCAGACCTTCAATGCAGCAGCAATGATGACATCAGAGGCAACTTTCAGACTGAAAACACTAATTGGTTCATGGGTTCCCGCATGCTGGAACTCAATTGCCCAATTAGGTGAAAATCGCATCAATCTCCCACATCCAATTGCAGTCGGGTGGATAACACGAAAAGTGGATGACACGACCCCAACCCGCCCCAGTATCAAAATCCAGCCCTTCTTACTACCCCCTTTGTTCTAATGATAGCCCTGAGTTTATATTCCCTTGTTACAGATTCACCAAGGAGTGGAAACAATCTTTCACTATTTACCCTCTTGATACCTTTTTATAATTATGGTCTTCTAGGTCGCCACTGAACCTTTACTGTTCCAATAAAAATGCCCCAATTTATTTGAGCCTTCATGGGCCAGATCTTGCTGTAAAAGTAACGTACCAATGCATGCCATTATTAATGTGCAAATCAGCCAGCAACTTCAGGGGATTAAGAGATACAGTGTGAGTTACGAATCTCCAGAACTTGCTGGTTGATTTACACCGCTCTGACGTATGCTTTGCACAAATGGCATCTCGTCCTTGGCATCCCCATTATTTTTAAGAACTAGCTGGATTTGCACATTGATTGCCCAATAAACTTGTCTCAAAAAGTTAAGTCTGGTAATTAAGAGCGCAAGTACCCTTTTAACGACACAAAAATTGTTAATGCATACGAACATACGAATTAGGAACAGGAGTAGGTCACTCAGCCTTTCGAGCCTGCTCTGCCATTCAATAAGATCATGGCTGATCTGATTACTCCACATTCCCGCCTACCCCCGATAACTTTTCACCTCCTTGCTTACCAAGAATCTATCTACCTCTGCCTTAAAAATATTCAAAGACTCCGGTTCCACCGCCCTCTGAGGAAGAGAGTTCCAAACACTCACGACCCTCTGAGAGAAAATTTCTCCTCATCTCTGTCTTAAATGGGCGACCCCTTATTTTTAAACAGTGACCCCTAGTTCTAAATTCTCTTCACAAGAGGAAACATCCTCTCCACATCCACCCTGTCCAGACCCCTCAGGATCTTATATGTTTCAATCAAGTCACCTCTTATTCTTCTAAACTCCAACGGATACAAGCCTAGCCTGTCCAACCTTTCCTCATAAGACAACCCGCCCATTCCAGGTATTAGTCTAGTAAACCTTCTCTGAACTGCTTCCAATGCATTTACATCCTTCCTTAACTAAGGAGACCAATACTGTATACAGTACTCCAGATGTGGTCTCACCAATGCCCTGTATAACTGAAGCATAACCTCCCTACTTCGAATGGCCTACTCCTGCTCCTAGTTTCTATGTTTCTATGTATTCAATTCCCCTCGCAATAAACGATAACATTCTATTAGCTTTCCTAATTACTTGCTGTACCTACATAGTAACCTTTTGTGATTCATGCACTAGGACACCCAGATCCCTCTGCATCTCAGAGCTCTGCAATCTCTCACCATTTAGATAATATGCTTTTTTAATTCTTCCTGCCAAAATGGACAACTTCAAATTTTCCCACATTATACTCCATTTGCCAGATCTTTGCCCACTCACTTAACTTATCTATATCCCTTTGTAGCCTCCTTATGTCCTCTTCACAATTTACTTTCCTACCTATCTTTGTGTCATCAGCAAATTTAGCAACCATACCTTCGGTCCCTTCATCCAAGTAATTTATATAAATTGTAAAAAGTTGAGGTCCCAGCACTGATCCCTGTGGCACACCACTCGTCACATCTTGCCAATCAGAAAATGACCCATTTATGCCTACTCTCTGTTTCCTGTTAGCTAGCTAATCTTCTATCCATGCTAATATGTTACCCCCTACACCATGAGCTTTTATTTCCCGCAATAACCTTTGATGTGGCACCTTATCAAATGCCTTCTGGAAATCTTAAGTACAGTACATCCACCGGTTCCCCTTTATCCACAGAACATGTTACTTCCTCAAAGAACTCCAATAAATTGGTTAAACATGATTTCCCTTGCACAAAACCATGTTGACTCTGCCTGATTACTTTGAACTTTTCTAACTGCCCTGCTGTAACGTCTTTAATAATAGCTTCTAACATCTTCCCTATGACGCATGTTAAGCTAACTGGCCTGTAGTTTCCTGCTTTCTGTCTCCCTCCCTTTTTGAATAAAGGAGTTACATTCGCTATTTTCCAATCTAATGGAACCTTCCCCGAATCTAGGGAATTTTGGAAAATTAAAACCAACGCATCAACTATCTCACTAGCCACTTCTTTTAAGACCCTAGGATGAAGTCCATCAGGACCCAGGGACTTGTCAGCCCGCAGCTCCAACAATTTGCTCAGTACCACTTCCCTGGTGATTGTAATTTTCTTGAGTTCCTCCCTCCCTTCCATTTCCTGATTTACAGCTATTTCTGGGATGTTACTTGTATCCTCTATAGTGAAGACCGATGCAAAATACCTGTTCAATTCAACTGCCATCTCCTTATTTTCCATTATTAATTCCCCAGACTCACTTTTTATAGGAGCAACGCTCACTTTGTTAACTCTTTTCTTTTTAAAATATCTATAGAAACTCTTACTATCTGTTTTTATATTTCTAGCTAGCTTTCTCTTGTACTCTAATTTTTCTCTCTTTATTAATCTTTTAGTCATTCTTTGCTGTTTTTTATATTCTGTCCAATCTTCTGACCTGCCACCCATCTTTGCGCAATTATATGCTTTTTCTTTAAGTTTAATACTATCTTTAACTTTTTTAGTTAACCACGGATGGTGGGTCCTCCCCTTGGAATTTTTCTTTCTTGTTGGAATGTATATATTCTGTGTATTTTGAAATATCCCCTGCCACTGCAACTCTATTGACCTATCCCTTAACCTAATTTGCCAGTTCACTTTAGCTAGCTCTGCTTTCATGCCCTCATAATTGCCCTTATTTAAGTTTAAAATACTAGTCTTGGAGTCTTGCATATGCCAATCAACCTCTCTAACCCAGAAATGGAACAATTTAAAGTGTTCAATCTCATTCCTGCATGTAGTAAATTGTTCAGATTTTTAATTTTTTTTAAATTATTTATTTTCTTTTGTCCTTTTTTTCTTTCTCTCTCAATTCATTCTTTCTCTCTTTCTCTTTCTGTACCTGATTTGATTATAATTCACCCTCCTTCTCTATCATTCCTTTGTTTCTTTCTCAATCCTTAAATCTCATTGGTTAAGAAGATACACTGTTGGTCCCACCATTCACTAAGGTCCCAGATGTCCTGTTGATCTCACCACACCACCATCGCACTTCCAGCAAGTTATGGCGCAAATAAAATTTGAGCTGAAGAATGCAGAAAAAAGTCTAACGCTGAATGCCATGAGATACCCTGCTTCAGCAAGATCCACAAAATTAATATTTCAAAAATGTAACTGTCCTCAAACTTTAAATTCCAATTCACTCTGATTTACTGCCTTACTTTTAGGGTGAAGAGATTACGAAGGAGGAAATAGATATGCTCAGTGATGCTTGCACAAAGTTGAAAGAACAAAAGAAACTACTAACCAAAGAGAAGGAAGAGCTGGAGGAATTAAAGGATGATGTACAAGAGTATAATGAGGTATGAATATTTAATTTGGACTAAACCAAATATTTTCATATCTATTTTTCCTTACACTACCCTAAATTTTCAATGACCTATTTGAGACTACATCAGCTTGCAAATTTAAAAGCGGTCGTCTCTCACTGCTTGGACTTGACATTACAGAAAATATAACTGGCTTTAAAATGGGCTGAGATCCTCCTAGGCACTTCTCTCTAGAGTTAGCAATGCTAAATTTGCAGTATAAATACACTCCTAATTTAGCTTGTTATCTGTACAGCAGCAGAATGAATGGCTTGTGGTAACATTGGAGCTAGGTCAACCCCTTGATTGTCCTACAATAAATCCTTAAAATTAGATTTAGTGTCTTTATTTTTAACCCATTTTATCGCATGGGCTCAGATTATGTCAGATGTATGTCTTTTGAAAGTGTTTCTTGTATTCTATTCTAGGATTTAGAAGAGATTAAGAAGGAATTGTCCAAGACTGGAAAGGAAACAGTTGTACAAGAGTCCAAAGCTAGCAAGCGATTAACGAAGAGAGTAAACCGAATGATCAGCCAGATTGACAAACTCATTGGTGAGCTGGAGGTGGGCAAAGAGGCGCTGGATGGACAACTGGACAGTGGTACAACACCATCCACTGGGTATGTGATTATTGCATTACATAAATAGTTTGTTTTCCTCTTATTGCTGTTCATAGTTTAAACCACTTTCCATCTGCTTTGTGGGCCTAAAAAAAAAATCCTAATATTAAAACGTTAATTGTAGAAATTGTACACTTTTTGCACACCTTTTTGAATAATAGAACCAAAATGAGTTGAAAGTGCAATTTCCAGGAGCATCATTCTGAATAAATATGTTCTTTCAAGCCATTTAAATTAAGCTGGCAAAGTGACTAGATGCAATATTCGTTTATTTTCACACTAATGCTGTAGATCAGTGGAATTATGACGGTTGCAGAGTAGAATGTCTCAGAAATAAACTGCAGAAAACACACAGCTTCATTTCCACTTTACATCTTGATTTTTGCAATGCCTGTGAACAAAATGGATCCAGTGAGGTGATTTGATTGTCTTCTAAAGTGTTTTCAGAACAGTAAGGCTTTCAAAGCACACCTTAATTGAAATTTGGAGGTTTGCAGCACCGAATCAGCCATTTGGCGCATTATGTCTGTGACTGCTCGCCCCCCTGCTCTGCACTGCCAATAGCCCTGTATATTAGCTTCAAATATTTATTCACTTTTTGCTTTAAAACTGTGCAATGGTTTCTGCCTCAATAACTCCCTGCAGCAAAACATTCCATGCGCCAACAAACCTGAGTAAAGGAATGTTCCTGAACCTCTTCTCACGCTCTGACAATTTTAAATCGATTACCCTCTTCACTTATTTCCCCAATAAAAGAAATAGAATGAATAGGGAAAGGCTATCAAAACCCACCATCATTTAAAAAACTTTTATTAAATTCCCTGTTAGAAATCTTGGCTCCAATGGAAATAGTCCCCTTTATCTTAAGTTTCACGAACAACAACTTGCATTTATATAGTGCCTTTTAATGTTGGGGGGGAAGAAAACTACGGCACTTCAGACATAATTGGACAAAACTGGAAGCTGAGCCCAAGAAGCAGATAGGAGAGGTGGCAGAAGCTTGTTCAGAGGTTAGTTTTAAGAAGTAGTTGGCGAGGCAGAGGGGTTGGGGAGGGAATTTGAGCAGGGAGCCTAAATGGCTGAAGGCATGGCTACTAATGGAGGGTGAAGGGAGAAATAGATAAAGATAAAACCAGATTGGTACTTGCAATATAAAAAATGAAATCTAAATGTAACAGTGATTACACTTATAAAGTATTTCATAGCCTATAAAGTACTTTGGGACATCCTATAGTCATGAAAATATATAAAATGCAAGTTTGATTTACTACTACTGATACCTGGCACCTCTTGGGTTGAATCATTGCATCAACATTTGGAGCAAATGACTGGGCTGTGGGTATATTGAATACCAAGTTCAGGTTTGTGTCATAAAGTTGAGAACATAGTTTAGACTTGTTGATATTCATGATGGAGAAAACTTGTTCACACATGTACATAGTCTCAAACATTGAAAGAATAATTGATGCAAAGGACCTCGGTTTGGGATCATTTGGTGCCAGATAGTGATGCAACTTGGTAACAACAATATCCTTCAAGCGTATCCTTCAACAGAGTGTCACACTGCAGTTCAATAACTTGCATTTAGAGCTCCTCTGGTACATCATGCACATTGACAGAAAATGTGTGCTGAAAATTACAAACTCTGTTTTATAGTCTCTGAAATTAGAGAATGGTTCTTGAAATTCCTTTCTCAGTTCAGCAGATTTGCCCATGTACAGTTCTGTAATGCCATCATGTTGTGTATATGGACTTTCAAAAGGTGTTTGATAAAGTGCCACATATTAGGCTTGCCAGCAAAATTGAAGCCCATGGGATAAAAGGGACAGTAGTATCATGGATACAAAATTGGCCAAGGGATAGAAAACAGAGTCGTCGTGGTTTCCTGTTTTTCAGACTGGAGGGAGGGGTATATAGTGGAGTTCCGCAAGGTTCAGTACTAGGACCACTGCGATTTTTGATGTACATTAATGACTTGGACTTGGGGCTAGAGGGCACAATTTTGAAATTTGCAGATGACACAAAACTTGGAAGTGTAGTAAACCGTGAGAAAGATAGTAAACTTCAAGAGGACATAGAAAGGCTGGTGGAATGGGCAGCCACATGGTAGATGAAATTCAACAACTGCAACCACAATGCAGAAAAGTGTGAGGTGATACATTTTGGTAGGAAGAATGACAAGAGATAATACATGCTAAATGGTACAATTTTAAAGGAGTGCAGGAACAGAGACCTGGGAGTATTTGTACACAAATCTTGAAGGTGGCAGGACAGGTTAACAAAGCAGTTAGTAAAGCATATGGGATCCTGGGCTTTATAAATAGAGGCATAGAGTACAAAAGCCAGGAAGTTATGCTAAACCTATATAAAACACTAGTTTGACCCTAGCTGGAGTATTGTGTCCAATTCTTCGCGCCGCTTTAGGAAGGATGTGAAGGCTTTGGAGAGGGTACAGCAGAGATTTACTAGAATGGTTCCAGGGATGAGGGGCTTCAGTTACGTGGCTAGACAGGAGAAGCTGGGGTTGTTTTCCTTGGAGCAGAGAAGGCTAAGAGGAGATTTGATAGAGATGTTTAAAATCATGAAGGACTCAGGTAGAGTACATAATGAGAAACTGTTTCCAATTGCTGAAGGGTGGACAACCAGAGGGCACAGATTTAAGGTGATTGCCCAAAGAACCAGAGGCTACATGAGGGAAAAACTTATTATGCAATGAGTGGTTAGGATTTGGAATTCTATCAGTGTCCTACTGTTGAGCGAGGTTATGTGTTCCATAATATCCACTATGAAAGAAAGGTCTTGAAGCCATTCATTGTCCTGTAAGACAGTCACATTTTTCCCTTTATGATCCAAGCACAGTTGGATCTTGCCCCACAATTCAAAAAAGTGCTTCAACACTGCTCCCTGAAGTAGCCATCAAACTGCAGTATGATGTGGCAATCCATGGAAAATTTCACATTCTTCCAACAGCCAGCTGAACTGCTGGCGGTTGAGAACAGCATCTTGAATAAAATGTTTTAATAACCACATCCATAATGTGATTCATTTTCAAAGTATTACTACACAGAGCTTCTTGATGTAAAATGCAGTGAAATCCACTGAACTGCTAGTTTGGGTTGATGCTTTGTAATTTGACCTTCAATTTTGCCACCACTCTGGCTTTCTTGCCCCGTCTCATAGCTCTTGTCCAGTTCACATCCACTTGGTCCAGAACTCGCACCAAGCTGTCGAAGAGGTCATTTGCTGCTTTTGTGTCTCATCGGCACCAATTCTACAAGCTCTTCTGTTATGCACAGGTTTTCATCAACTCCAGTGAATACTGCTAGCTGAGTCACTGCAGTTACATTGCTGCTTTTTCAATTGCAATTGAAAGAACTAAAGTACTTTGCTTTATCTGAATTGATCAAGTTCTCAGTGAAATCATTGATTCTCTCAGCGATTCTGTTTCTTGAGAGGCAAAAGCCTGCTGCTTATCTAGGTACAATGTTTCTGCATGCAGTTCTTCAATAATCTCCCTCAAAAATGGTTTTATAGACACAGCTATTTCATAGGCAATCACGTAGCTCACCTTAATCGCACCATTACTTACGTGGCAAGCATTAGTAAACATTGCTACTTTTTCAACGACTGTGCTAATTCAGAAAATTTATCTTCTCTTAATTCTCACCGTGGTTTGCTTCATAGTGTCTTCGAATGTTGTAATCTTTTGGCAGAGCTGTCAGTTACTTACAAATCAAACACTTGAGCTTTCCATTCATGTCTGCAAAGAAATACGAAATTCTCCATTTCTCTCAACCCACGGCACCCTTGATCTACTTTTCTCTTATTGGATGAAGGCACGACGGCCACTTGTTACTACAGAATTTAAAAATCTGGGATCAATGTTATGGGATGTTGAATAAATAAAGAAATGAAGATTGATGGGGGAAATAATCCTGTCATTGAGCAACTCCAGTACTTTTTCTTCATTAAGCTTTAAGAATACAGATTTATGCATCGATATACCTTTTTGTTTTTACACTGTACGTCAGTCCCAAGTCTGCAAATAGCACCAAGTCTGTAAAGACAATTCTAAAACACACTCGCCTGAAACACAATCAGCCTATGCAGCAACAACGAGGAGAAGCCAGACCACTACTGACTGCCCACCACAGGTGAAAGGAAAATAGAGAATGCCTGTTCCCAATTTAAAAGGGACGGGCTTTCAACTGTGCGTGAGAAATGCAGCAAATCGGCACTTCGTGCCCAAATTCAAATCTTCCAGCAGACACGGATGGCCAGCTGGTTCGGGATTCTGTGGGCCAGATGAAAGTGTTCAGCACATTTGACACCCCTGGTTTAGAAGGTTCAGGGATGATCTAATCAAGCTCTTTAAAATGATAAAAGGATTTGGTAGGGTAGAATCAGAGAAATTATTTCCTCTGTTAGGGGAATCCAGAAGAAAGAAGTGTCTTAAAATTAAAGCTAAGCTATTTAGGAGTGAAATAAAGTAGTGGAAATTTGGAATCCTCTCACCCAAAGGCTGTGGATGTCAATTGAAATTTCAAGACTGAGATCGACAGATTTTTATTAGGTAAGGGTACCGAGGGATATGGAATAGGTTTGGGGTGCAGATCAACCATGATCTAATTGAATGATGGAACAGGGCCGTAGGCAGTTTCATTCCTTTCCATTTTTTCCCCTCGCTCCTTTAATTAACGTGCTCTGTTAAAAGCCTTTACTTTTCAGCTTTTTTTTTCTTGATGTCGCTGATTGACGTTGTGGAACATGCACCACCCCCCTGGTTATAATGAGTTCGCTGCTGTGTGCCAGTGAGTCGTTGAGGCTTGTGGACGGAGGTTAGAAGAAAAACACCTCAGATTTAACTCTCACCTTTGGAACTCTAGCTCCAGAAACTGATTGGACTTGCTCCTTTATAAAACTTTTAAACTGCAGGTGAAAATAATCTGTTGGTAGCTCAATTGTGCATATATCTGGTTCCCATATCACAAGTTGCCAAATCTGTGGATATTAAGATGGAGTGCAGCTGCCAGATCTAGGAAGATGCTTGGAATATCGTGTGTTATAGAGCGAGTTCTCTAAGATCTTTGGTTTCCTCGCTTTGCTTCTGGTCTCTTCTAATAACTTTGCTCTTGAAGAGATTACAAGTTAAGATTTGCATCTGAACCTTCTCGGTTATAAATTCTATTTCTACTATGCCAGGATTTAAAATATTATTTGCTGATCTGATGGAATCTTCAGTATGCACAGAAGTATCTTTTGGTCTGCTCTATGGATAGAGATGTATTTTTCTCTGATGATAAAAACAGAAAATGCTGGAAGTACTCAGCCGGTCAGGCAGCATCTGTGGAGAGAGAAACAGAGTTATGTTCTGACAAAGGGTCATCGACCTGAAACATTAACTCTGTTTCTCTCCACAGGTGCTGCCTGACCTGCTGAGTATTTCCAGCATTTTCTGTTTTTATTTCAGATTTCCAGCATCCGCAGTATTTTGCTTTTGTATTTTTCTCCTGATTGATCAAGTTCCCAGAGTACTTTTTTTTTTACAATGATTATAACACCTATGAGATTTGGTATCTTGAAGGCCAAGCAATTGATCCAGGCTTCAAAAGACTGTTCAGATAAACTTACTCTACAAGGGGGTCTTGTCGTGTTAATGAGCATTCAGGTAAATTTGGAACCCTATCCACAAAAAACACAATTGACTGAATTTGGGGTGTGACTACCAACATACCCCATCTTGTGCAAAGAATTACATTGAGCATCAGTAACAAAACAAACTTGAATGAGATGGATGCAGTAATTGTATTCATTAATTATGCAATTAAAACCAAGATTAACTGTTAAAATTTTTTATCAAGAGATTAATTGCGATTTTTTTTTTTTTTTTATTTATTTTTTTTTTTTTTTTTTTCAATTGCTTGACATCCTGACTTATTTCAACCCCTCCCGGCAACCTCAACTTTTTCCTCTTCTGCTAAGGTAGAGTTCCAAGGAGGAGGATGGCCCCTCTTTCCCTCGCACCCCCCCCCCCACCGCCCCCGGGTACCCGCAACAAGTGCACATCCAGGTGTAGCCGGTAATTTGACCGTAGGCTCTTTTTTTAAACCCCTGCTCCCGGAATATCGGTATGAATTATCATCACCACCAATGCAAAAACAACAAACCATTTGTTATATTCTTGCTGCTCACAGTATGCAGGGTTAAAATTCATTGTTAAATGTTTCTGAAAGCTGCAAAGAATATGCATTAGCTTGGCATGTCGAAGGCACTTGTATGCGGGTATTTACCTGCTTGTTGTGGTCATTGTGAACTAATTGGCGTAAGTTGGATTACTCTCATAACTGAAATGAACATTGTTGGGAACAGATCGATAGGTCAAGCCATCATCCTGTGGGGCTGTTTACAGGAAGTTTGGCAGTTATATGGTGTGGGCAAATGCAGTTTTAAATGGCTGATCACTGAATCTAGTTATGAGAGATGGTTTTAATGCACCAATGTTCTGGAACAGCTTCAAATTTGACTCTGCTTTTGTGCAATACCAATCTGGAGCCAAGTGGACTAGTCAGAAGGTTCCATGGTAGCAGGTTGTAACATTGAAAACTTGTTTCGCTGGTTAGGTTTGTGTTGTTAGCCCAAGGGAAGCCCCTTGTTTTGATTTCTGAGGAGAATAGAGAAGTCAATATTGTAAATCAACTATTTGGTACTCTCTTACCTGCTTTAATGTTCAGTAAATCTGTCTAGTGATTGTTAGCTTGAGTCACAATCTGATTGACAGGAGGAAAAATATACACTAAGGCGAGGCGATCATATGGTGGCATGTTATATATTCCAGTAAGCTGGAGTAAGGTTCTCTGTTCAACCATTGGGTCTTGGTGCATTTATCTAGTTATTGGACCGGTAAAGGCACACTCTAGTTTGTAGAGGCCACTAGGCCTGGTGCAGGAGTGACAAGTGGCGTTGAACTGGAGGAAGTATCTTGTGTAAAAGCCCAGAAAAGTAATGGTATATTTTAAGATTGTTGTGTAGGAATACTTTTGTGTTCAAGAAAAATTCCTAATATGGATAATATGAAACTTAGTTGCTACTACCTCTTTTTGAATAATGCATTGTAATGTATTTATATGCTTCGCGCCCACCATGGGTAAAACAGTAATTACAGATTTATAAATTAACGTTCAGTTAACTTCCATTGTTGAAGTACAGGTAATTTTCTGGGCAAATGGCTGTCACTATAACCCCTGGAGTCTGGTTATGGGAAATAGATTTGCAAATCCGTAATTTAAAATTCTCCTGCATGTCCCCCTGTCCTCCCCTCAAGAAGTTGCGATTAACTTTAATTTTTTCCTATATACAGTTTGTATTTCGCCTTTAGGGACAATCTCATCAGCATCAATGAACTGATCAGTGCAATGAAGCAGATCCAGAATATCCCACAGCACAAATTACAAAAGATTGCTGAATCCCTGGATGAAAACAAGGATGGAAGGATCGATATCAATGATGTCATAAAAGTAAGTTCAAAATAAGTTATAAAATCACAAACTTTATCTTGCCATACCAGATTTTAATGACGTGGTACCTGTACACTTTTTTGAGGAAAGTTGTAAATATTTTTTTTTCTATTTTCTCCTCCTGTCTCTTCTGTATTCAGAGAAACATTTTATCCAAGAAGTATTTAGCACAAAGGTACATCATCCTGCGCTGAGTAGTTTCTCAGGTGCAGGCATGTTTGCATTGCTATTCATTAATGCCCCTTTGTAGGAGATGCTGTCAAGTAATACCCCTTTCAGTTTTCTGAGGAAGTCTTATTGAATCAAAAGTAATTCTCTGTGTGTGTGTGGGGAGATTGCAACTGGCTGGTCATCTTTTATTTGGAAATTATAATACCATAAACTTATATTTGCTTGTGACTCAATTGCCATTACTCAGTTATTTCATCATTTGTTCAACCTCTACATCCAAATAGGATATTACCATCATCCTGATGATAGAGAAGAATTATCCCTTTAAGTCACATTCATGCACTATTCAGTTAGGTCACAGTAACTGTTGTTTACTCCTGTCAGCAGCAGTTCTCTCCAACGCTAAAACCAGAAGAACTTTGTAAAATTACAGTTTGCTGTTCAAAGCATTTAACAGCAGTTGATCATGTCAAAATGTTTGAATTTCTTGAGGCTTTCTGTATGCTAACATTCCTTGTGCTGTTTTAACTATCATTTTATGTATCGGCCTACTCGAGTGATTGGATATCAGCTGTCGCCAGCTCTGAGATTAAAATTTTATGTCATTGATGGTTTCTAGTGACTGACTTTTAGCAACATCTGTCTTCCGTTATTGTAATATTTTTCATTGTGAAAAACTGAGAATAAGGGCTCAATGCTGCCAACTTGTTTGTTCATCCTGGCTATAAGAATGTGCAGGTTTAAATTCTTCTTGGTACAAACAAACCTCAAGGGTTTGGTTCACACAGAATCACCCTCACTGCTTCCACTCCAACATCAGAGGGAGAATGAAGTGTTGGAAGTGATCTTTTGTGTATTCTTTCCTGTGAGAATGACCACCTGAACCGTATTAGCTCATACAGCTGGATCATCCAGGTCCCACATAACCTCCTGCAGCACCAGTCACAGACTGGCTCAATCCTCGGGTTTGGACACTGGTCTGATGCTGTCCAAAATCAATTCCAGATTACTGACAACATTTATGTCACCAACTGAGTCTGTGCAGTTTTGTCGTCTTCAAGGCCACCTAGAACAGTTGCCTGAGCTGAGGAACATTTCCAGTTCAGCATACTCCATGCAAGGAGTACAACAGAAAGAATGCTTCTCAGTTCAGTCTCCAAACACCAGTATATCCAAGGCCAAGCAAGGATGTTAACATTTCCTTAGCAGGTGTTCCTACTAGTCATATCTTTAGAGTTCTATTACCACCGTCTCTGTGAACTTTAGAATAAATTTTAACCACGGCATCTGTGCAGCATCCAGACCCGACAGATGTTGTGTGTCCCAGGCTTCTGAAGGGTTTGTGTTTATGCAGCTGTTTCAAGTACAGATGAAAAATAGAATATGTCAGGGTAAAGCTCTGCTTCTTCCAGAGAAGTCTAAGCAACTGGATGTTCTGAGGCTTCACTCACCAGAGTACATTGCTTTCTGTTTAAGTTTGCACATACTTAATCCAAATTGACTGGCTGCGACTGAGATTCTCAATAGTGTGGTTTGCATTGGCCAAGTGGTTAAGATGTTACAGTAGTCAGTCATAGCTTTTTGGGGGATAGGGCCAAGAATTACAGAACAGGCCATTGTCCTAGACTACTTTGCATATTTGAGGATCTCTGGCTTCACACGCGATTACAGTGAACACTGATGGAGTGGTCTTTTTCTGGCAGCAGTTTATTTGGTGATTAGGCATGTGCAACCCTGGAAAACTAAGTATTACCAACAAAGTCTGCAAGTTATCATGGGGCTGATATTTGGGCAAAGCACCTAATCAAGGCAATCACAAATAACTATCTTTTTCACATCGGAGACACTTCCAATTTTCTTAATGTACAGTAAGACATTTTGAACAATGAAACGACAAAACTGCTACTTGGAGTAGCAGAAAAAGTTAATCAGGGTGTTTAGGGTCTTTGGCCAGAAGACATTAAGGGTGTGTATGTCCCTGGATTACAGTGCTGTTGTACAGATTTTATATTTTAATTACAATTTTAGAAGATGAATGAAAAAGGACAAAATGTACCAATTTAATATGGTTAAGAGTAAATATTGGCAGTCAAAAGATAGGAGATAACAGGCTTACAGAACAATTATTGGTTGCCTGATTCATATCTTGTCTGATCTTTGCAGGTGGTGGAGTTAATTGATAAAGAGGATATAGACATCTCAACCAACCAGGTTGCAGAGATTTTGGAATTATTGCGCAAGGAAGAGAAGGTTGTCGAACAGCAGAAAGCAAAAGGGAAATCTGAGAAGGAACAGGCGGCAGAAGTCCAGAACTAAACAGCTTCATCTAATAAAATGCTCATGATATCAGAACCCATCTAATTTCATTTGTTTGATTTTTGAAATTTGTTACAAGTATAATATGCATAACTAGAGGAATCAACTGGATCATATGTACTGAAGAGGAATTGTAGATTGCTGATTTGTGTTACAGAAATGGAGTAATTTTCTGTTATGCCAAGAATTGAATCCCACCATTCCAGAAGCTTGGAAACAATAGATAATGTTTTTTTCTTTGAAAATACACTTATAAAATAAATGTTATTGTGATGTGGTAAGCTCAAATAATATTGTTTTTATAAATGAACAAAACAACAGGAAAACATAGCCTTGGTGGTCAGTTTTTTAAGTGCTTACACTGGACTTTCAGGTCAGCTAATTGGGATTAATGAATACCATATCGCTTTCAGGAAATATTTTCATTAACACAAACACATTCTGGACCACACTTGTTTCACTATTTATCTTCAACTCTTTCAACACAGACTTCTTTCAATTTCAAAATCTTGCGCACGATAGTGCCCATTAAAACAGATTTTCTATAAATTCTAAAGATGAGTGCTATACAGTGGAACTAGATAAATGCACCAAACCAAAGAATATTTTTAATGGTATTTTTGAAATGAGCTAAATTCCACCTCTGAAATATTATTGCAGTCCTTATAAATCCCAGTCATATAGTGCATCTACTCAACTATAACTTATGCATTTTTAACACATGATATGAATGTTAGACTGCTTATTACTGTTTACTCCCACACACCCCAAACAGCTTATGTTTTACTGATTGACTGCATATGTTTTGTGAATCAGGTGTTAGGAATACACTCAGATATTGCTAAATTTATTTTTGACATGGTTGAACATTTAGTGAAGGAAAAAGCTGACCCAGTGTTCAAATTGTACCTGTATTTATATTGCAGATACGGTGTTGGTTGTGGCAATTGAGATGTGTTTTTGCACAAGGTTGTGCTTTACTCATGGGTAATGATGTGGTTAATGAAATTTGAACATTAACTACATTACTATCCCAGAACTTTTTCATATTTTTATTGTTTTCGCACTGCCATGGTAATAGTTTCATAATTGCATCGCATTCAAAAAGCACCTCCATATGAATAAGATACTGAGAAGCATGTTAACCTGCAGATTGTACACTCAATTCTGGTTTCCAATCCATTTGACACCACATAGTGAAGTATATATTGATCCTTAATTATTTCCTAAACTACGTGTATAAAACTAATGACTGTTGCACAAAGGTTGTATAGTTAGTGACCTATCTGTGCAGTATTTGCACTATTGACTTGTATATGATTTTTTTAAATGTTTTTGTTTAGAATTGAGGTTAACTATCCATGACTAATGCAATTTAAGTCTCACTAACCACAGTGGCAAAGTCTATGCATGTTTTGATGGCATTTGCCATGAAGCTTGCATATTTTGGGCTGGAAATTATTTGGATAAAGTGCTTTACTAAAACTTCATTAAGTTAAATTTTCTTACGGTATTGCTATAGTCCCCTCTGCATACATTTTCTGATTTTTTTCTTTAGGCATGACCATAGCAAACCCTGCTGCCCATACTGAAGCTTTTGAGTTCAAATTGTTTTTCCAGTAATTATTTGTATTTTTAAGAAAAAGATCCACAACATCAAATTAGTTATTTAGAAACTAACACAGTTTACGGTTTAGATGATTGTGTGCTTGTGCTCTGGAAATGAGCATAGTGTGCATACTTTTGACCAGTTTCAAAGGCAACACAAACAGACCAGCTGAATGCATCACTAAATCAGGTTGGGAGGGGGACACACAAATTTGTTTTAACATTGAAAGCTATTGGATTGTGCATTTTGCTGTTCGGAAGTCTATGACTTGCTCATTTAGTTCTTTACAATTTCTCCATCATTCTCAACAACCACTAGGAATAAATTTGTGAGTTATCCATCCTCATTAGTTACCTCAAAGTGTTCTGTCATGACAACTAATGTGCAAAAGCACTTGTTTTGGAAAATATTTTTTCCTCACCAAACCTGTTCCCAGGTCCCTGTGCAGCTGCTCTTCCAGCTATTGTGTAGTCCAATTCATTGATCATTGGAGTACCAATTGATTGCACTACATGGTAGCATATGGGACACTACTTTCCTTTTTACTTCTGATCTGGATTCAAATCGAGCCTGAAATTGATAGAACCTTTGTAGTCAAGAGAAAGGATACTATGTTTTGTATTTAGGGCCACAATCTAAAGCTGCCCCTAAATTGGTAATCTAATTGAGAAATCACAAGGATCTGGTTGGTGTGCGGAATGGAAAATTTAACACTGTTGAGATAAAGTTTGCTGTTTGGTGGTTGGGAGCTAAGTAGAGAGAGCTTTACTTGCTATAGTATACCCATCCTGAACTATTTATGTTGGCACTCTAAGCAAAATGGTTTTTTTTTGGTGGATGGAGAAGGATAGAGAAAAAGATAGAAAGTCACTGACATCACTTTAGGGGGGGGGGGAAAAAGCACAAAAAACAAATCAATCTGAAAGTTTAATTGAGATAATGTTATGATGGACTCTCATTATGTAACTACAGTAGAAATGACTCCCTTCCCTTTGTAAAGGGAAATGGAAGTGAAAATCAATCTGCAAAGTTTAATATTTAAGAAATTTAAAGGGAAAATTGTTAATTTAACAACCATGATGATTAATGCCTGCTGGAAACTCATGCCTATTCTGATAGTGAGCTTATTAAGTGTTAGTGATGGTGTAAAATACTGTATGTTGTGGGCTCTACATATGTCTTTGCCTTTATTGTGATAAATGCAAGCTATGGTCCTGCTTTATTAATGTTTTCCTGCTTAACATGAATGTGTGCAGAAGTAGTGCACTGATCTTTGGAAAATATAATGGATACATATTTTTTAAAATTATATGAAAACAATGGAAATTTGGAAAAGGTTAAGTTAAAGAGGTCTGGGCATTTGTGTTAAAAATTGGAAAATGAATTATTAAAGTGCACAAAGAATTAAATCTCCTGCAATGTCTTGACTTTTTATTTTTCTAAGGATTTTTCTGTTTCCTTCCCCACTTGAGATTTCTCAATTTCAGCTGACTGGAAAGCAGCTTAAGTTTTAGGATGATCTCGAGACGAATGCAGTATGGTTGCTGTTGTGTCTCACCCAGGTAACCTAATGCCAGTCATTGGGAATATAGGCCTAGTTACAAGTGCCACATGCATTTAAGCTTCAAGCAATACAACTAGTTCTGCACTTTTAAGTATGAATTGATTAGGCACTTTACAGCCTTCTGGACTCAACATCAAGTTCAACAATTTCAGACCATAATCTCTGCCCCTATTTTTTCACATGGAAGCTGTTAATTGTGCCATTCCCATTTACACCTCCTCCAGACTCATCTTTTTTTTTACTTGTCCCATTGCCATCTCCTTTTGCTTTGTACCATCATACCTTTTGTCATTTAATCTGTCCTGCCTTCCACCCTATCACAAACCTTCCCTTTTGTTCTTTTCTCCCCTCTTCCACCCTCCCCTGCCTCTGCACTTGCTTAAAATCTGTTGAATCTTAACTTTTTCCAGTTCTAACGAAAGGTCATCGCCCTGAAATGTTAACTCTGTTTCTACTTCCATAGATGCTGCCTGACCTGAGAATTTCCAGCATTTTCTGTTTTTATTTTAGTATTTCAGCATTCGCAGTATTTTGCTTTTGTGTTGACCATAGGTAAGGTAGTCACTAAAAGAAAGACTTGGATTTATATAGCGCCTTTCATGACCACCGGATGTCTCAAAGCGCTTTACAGCCAATTAAGTACTTTTTGAAGTGTAGTCACTGTTGTAATGTGGGAAACACGGCAGCCAATTTGCACACAGCAAGGTCCCACAAACAGCAATGTGATAATGACCAGATAATCTGATTTTTGTTATGTTGGTTGAGGGATAAGTATTGGCCAGGACACTGGGGATAACTCCCCTGCTCTTCTTCAAAATAGTGCCATGGGATCTTTTACGTCCACCTGAGAGAGCAGACGGGGCCTCGGTTTAATGTCTCATCCGAAAGACGGCACCTCTGACAGTGCAGCACTCCCTCAGCACTGCACTGGAATGTCAACCTAGCTTTATGTGCTCAAGACACAACCTTCTGACTCAGAAGCGAGTGTGCTACCAACTGTGACACAGCTGTGGAATTTAGGAGAAATTTCTTTACTCAGAGTGGTCAGAATGTGGAACTCGCTGCCACATGGTAGAGTTCATGCGAATAGCATAGAGGGATTTAAGAGGAAGCTAGATAAACACATGAAGGAGAAAGGAATCGAAGGTTATGCTGATAGGGTTAGATGAAGAGGGGTGGGAGGAGGCGCGAGTGGAGCATAAACACCAGCATAGACCTGTTGAGCCAAATAGCCTGTTTCTGTGCTGTACATTCTATAAGAATTGCTAGACGAAAAAAGACAAAGGTCTGTCTAGTTCAGCTTCTACCATCCTAGTAGTCGCAGGATACAACAAAAATGGAGTTGTTGACTAATCCTAGCAATCAATCTCTTGTCAATTAGTCTACAACAGACCCAGACATGAGGTGAAAACCCCACTGGTGGAGAGCTTTGGGAACCAGGTCCCAAAGGGACAAATCTAGTATAGACTAATGTTAAAAATCTGAAGAGTATTAGTTCTACCAGAAAATTCCCATTTAGAAAAAACGGTATTTAAAATTTCCAAGGTCTTTACTTCATTTGGTCAAGATCCACTGTTCAAGTTACTGTCTGCTCACCTAGGTTCCTTTCCTCATTGTTGTGTACGTACGGCTTTGTTTGAGGCCACCTACAAGGCTGTTTATATGCTATCACCAACATTTAAACAGACCCTTCAAGCTCATAATCATTTGATATTGCAGTGTGCAAAGCCTTCCAGAACATGTAATATCCAATATTTTCTGCAATATTTTGGTATTTGTGGGGATTAAATGAAATGCATTGATCATTCTCATCTAAGTCCTCAAACCGAGTCACTGAGAAATTTACTGCCTGATCTAGTGTGCACATGCCTTTCTTTGAAGAGTCACACCCTCTTGAGTCCAGGAAACTTAAGTGCAAGTTGGCAGAGCTAAACTTAATGGGCTGGATTTTGATACTGGGGCGGGTTGGGGTCGTGTCATCCACATTTCGTGTTATCCACCCGACTGCAATTGGATGTGGGAGATTGATGCAATTTTCACTTAATTGGGCAATTGAGTTCCAGCATATGGGAACCCATGAACCAATTAGTGGTTTCAGTCTGAAAGTCGCCTCTGATGATGTCATCATTGTTGCTGCATTGCCGGTCAGAGACTGCCTGGCCTTTGCTGTGAGAGGACCTGGATGCAAAATGAGCAGCATCTCAGAGAGAGAGAGAATTTTTTTGCATCCAGGTCCTCTCACAGCAAAGGCCAGGCAGTCTCTGAAGACATTCAATGCAGCAGCATCAGAGGCGACTTTCAGACCTAATACTACTACTACCTTCATCACATCTCCGTTGTAATAGTGGACCTGCAGCTGATAGTCAGCTATCCACTTGTGCTCCCGTCAGGTTTCACTGGCGTGTTTCAGATCAGGCGTGCTTCACGTGGGAAAAGGGTTAAACTAGCTAAAAGTTTCAAAATGGCATTACAGAGCCAATTTAGGGCTTGTTAAGGGCTTTAATGGCCTCTCCCGCCTCTTGGAGGCGGGACGGAGACAGGACCACCACACACGATTTCATCAAAATTGCATGGAGGCGGGATCGGGTCCGCCCGCCACTTTTCGCAATTTTAACCCCCCACACGCCTCCAAACCCGCCTCCATGGGTCTATGAAAATCCAGCCCAATGGATCTCCAAGTATTCACAAGGGTACTACTGGGGTTTAGTAAGCTGAAACTGTTGAGCCTACCAGCACAGATCACTGGTAAGCTTCCTGCTGCTGCTTGTCCAGCTAAGGTTATCCTACTAATTAGAGCACTGATTTGTTGGGTATATGTAGTCAAGTGCAAGGAGGTCCAGCTCCTGGCGACAGATCTAATCTCTTTTCTACATCAGCTTAGCTGGCTGGTCAATTATCACTGATGCCCTGGAGCACCTGTCTGGTTTAAGATGTTGGATTACTGAGCCTACCACAGAGAGGTTAGTTTGTTTCAAAACTTCCATCAGGCTTATCTTTGTGCCAAAGCCTCCCTGCTTGCCCTTTTCCCACCCCCTCAATGAAGGCAATCACTATTTCTTCTTCTTAGGCAGTCCCTCGGAACCGAGGATGACTTGCTTCCACATTAAAAATGAGTTCTCAGGTGACTGATGAATCCAATGCGGGACCTACAGTCTCTGTCACAGGTGGGGCAGCCTGACGTTCCAGGTCCCGAACTTCATTTTAAAGGGCGGAAGATGCCTGTGCGTGAGTTCTTTTAACGTGGGGTGGCCGTTGCACATCAGTTACCACACGGGCTTGACAGAGCAAGGTCTTGGTCCAATGGCAAGGGGATCCAAGACGATTGGAGACCAGGCTCTGCTACATCGGCCTAGCACACACACAAACATACTCCTACTGTCGTCCTCCCTCCTACCCGCAGGTCCCTCTGCCTGGGTTTCATAGGCTGCAGTGTGGTCCTCCCGACCCTGCTGCTGGTCCATTACTGCGCCTCTCCTGGGCCTCGACCTTGCTGCTGGGCTCATCCTCCCCCCGGGCCTTGACCTTGCTCCTGGGTCCCGTCCTCGCTCCTGGGCCCCGTCCTCTCCCCTGGGCCCCGCCCTCGCCCTCACTCCTGGGTCTCTACCTCCTTATAGTGTGTCTCCTAGTGAGTGTGTCCCGCGGTGTCTCCTTCCAGTGAGTGTGTCCCACAATGTTGGCATTTAAACTGATTGACAGGTTAGGGTCACAAATTTGGTTTTAAATTAGAGCCATTTTAAAAGCAAAAGGAGGAGGGAGAATACAAAGAGTAGGCAGAGGGGAGGTAATATCTCATAATACTTGTATTTATGTAGAACCTTGCGTCAAAATACGTCAAATTGTTTCACACAATGAATTACCTTTTGAAACAGTGACAATTGCTCTTAGCTGCAGCATTTGTATTTTCCCGCACTGTCACCTTCTCCTGGAGACTGGTGCTGGACAATGGTTCCACAGGTGCTGACAACTCTCTGGAACGTCACCCAGGCTCACCCACTAGACAGTGAGTGTCACCAACAGTCACGCACATGGTATTCCCAGCAAGAGACACTGTTTAGCAAACAGAAGTGGGAAGCTTGGCTGATTTCCCACCCCACCCCAGCTCAAGGGTACTGTGTTCAGGTATAGCACCCCAAATGTCGCCCTAGCTGAGATCAGCTAATTTAGCACAAAACCAAGATCAAAACTGGGTTTGTCCTAGTTTGTACCACAACAGGTAGTGAATTTACCTACTTAGCCATCGGTGAAGTTACAACAACAACAACTTGCATTTATAGAGTGCCTTTTTAACGTAAAACGTCCCAGGGCGCTTCACGGGAGCGTAATCAGACAAAATTTGACACCGAGCCACATGAGATATCAGAACAGGCGACCAAAAGCTTGGTCGAAGAGATAGGTTTTAAGGAGCGTCTTAAAGGAGGAGAGAGAAAGGTTGAGAGGCGGAGAGGTTTAGGGAAGGAATTTCAGAGCTTAGGGCCTAGGCAGCTAAAGGCACGGCTGCCAATGGTGGAATTAATCGGGGATGCGCAAGAGGCCTAAATTAGAGTAGCGCAGAGCTCTTGGAAGGTTGTAGGGGTGGAGGAGGTTACAGAGATAGGGAGGGGGGAGGACATGAAGGGATAAGAAAGCAAGGGTAAGAATTTTTAAATCGAAGCATTGCTGGACCGGGAGCCAATTTAGGTCAGTGAGCACAGGGGTGATGGGTGAACGGGACGGTGTGAGTTAGGATACGGGCAGCAAAGTTTTGAATGAGCTCAAGTTTATGGAGGGTGGAAGATGGGAGGCCGGCTAGGAGAGCGTTGGAATAGCCAAGTCTAGAGGTAACAAAGGCATGGATAAGGGTTTCAGCAGCAGATGAGCTAAGTCACGGAGGTGGAAGTAAGCGGTCCTGGTGATGGAGTGTATCTGGGTCGGAGGCTCATCTCAGGGTCAAATAGGACTCCAAGGTTGCGAACTGTCTGATTCAGTCTCAGTCAGTTGCCAGGGAGAGGGATGGAGTCGATTGCTAGGGAATGGAGTTTGTAGCGGGGAACATACAGAGTTAACATTCTATATTGAAAAGTTTTAAGAGCAATCAAATTATGAAAGAGGTGCAGGGTTTCTTTATTCTTGTTTACATAAACAGAGCAAATATGTGACTGGCATGGAAGGGTCATGAAATGTATCACGGATTGTATCTCAGTATTTACTGTCTGCACAGAAAGCCCCCAAAAAATTTCAAATCAGCTGTCTTTTATTTTACCTTTGATTGTATATCTTGTGGCAATATTTTCAAATCAAATATATTTTGGTTGGCTGAAGGTGACTTTGAAGGCAAGTAATCACTATTTGGTCATTCGCCAGCTGATCAATATAGATATAATCCTTCAGTGAGAAGATTGTCAGTACCAAGAGCTCCTTACAAGAAGTTTGGTATGCAGCATAACTCCCCAAGAAATATGAGTTACCATCATCCTCCTGACCACATCATGAGTACACACCATACCAGGTTTCCTTGTCCATCAGATGGTGATTCCATCAAAAATGGTGGGGAACCAAGGGTCTAATGAGGGTGAGGAACTTAATGTAATTAATATAAGTAGAGAAAAAGTACTAGAGAAACTAATGGGACTAAAAGCCGACAAATCCCCTGGACCTGACGGCCCACATCCTAGGGTTCTAAAAGAGGTGGCTGAAGAGATAGTGGATACATTGGTTTTGATCTTCCAAAATACCCTAGATTCTGGAATGGTCCCAGCGGATTGGAAGGTCGCAAATGTAACAGCGCCGTTCAAGAAAGGAGGGAGAGAAAAAACAGGGAACTACAGGGCAGTTAGCCTGACATCAGTTGTCGGGAAAATGCTGGAATCCATTGTTAAGGAAGTGGTATCAGGGCACTTAGAAAATCATAACATGATTAGGCAGAGTCAACATGATTTTATGAAAGGGAAATCGTGTTTGACAAATTTATTAGAGTTTTTTGAGGATGTAACTAGCAGGGTAGATAAAGGGAAACCAGTGGATGTAGAGTGTATTTGGATTTCCAAAAGGCATTCGATAAGGTGCCAGATAAAAGGTTATTACACAAGATTAAGGCTCATGGGGTTGGGGGTAATATAGTAGTATGAATAGAGGATTGCTTAACAGACAGAAAGCAGGAGTAGGGATAAATGATATTTTTCAGGTTAAGAACATACGAACATAAGAAATAGGAGCAGGAGTAGGCCAATCGGCCCCTCGAGCCTGCTCCGCCATTCAATAAGATCATGGCTGATCTGATCCTAACCGCCAATCTACTATCTACTATCACAGAACCATCTCCTGCATCTAACAGAATTGCACACACGAAATAGGAGCAGAATCAGGCTACACGGTCCCTGGGCCCGCTCCACTACCCACAGGGCCATGACCGATCCGAACCTAGACTCATGTCCAAATTCCTGCCCGCTCCCCGTAACCCTTAATGCCCTTTACTTCTAGGAAACTGTCTATTTCTGTTTTAAATTTATTTAATGATGTAGCTTCTACAGCTTTTTGTGGCAGCATATTCCATGGACCTACCACCCTCTGAGTGAAGTAGTTCCTCCTCATCTCAGTTTTGAAAGAGCAGCCCCTTATTCTAAGACTATGTCCCCTAGTTCTAGTCTCACCCGTCATCGGGAACATCCTCCCCGCATCCACCCGATCCAACCCCTTCACAATCTTATATGTTTCAATAAGATCGCCTCTCATTCTTCTGAACTCCAATGAGTAGAGTTCCAATCTACCCAACCTCTCCTCATATGACCACCCCCTCATCCCCGGGATTAACCGAGTGAACCTTTTTTGCACTGCCTCGAGAGCAAGGATGTCTTTCCTTAAGTAAGGACACCAAAACTGTATGCAGTATTCCAGGTGCGGTCTCACCAATACTTTGTACAACTGAAGCAATACCTCCCTATTTTTATATTCTATCCCCCTAGCAATGAAAGCCAACATTCCATTTGCCTTCTTAATCACTTGCTGCACCTGCATACTAACCTTTTGAGTTTCGTGCACCAGGACCCCCAGATCCCTTTGCACTTCAGTACTCTCCAGTTTCTTGCCATTAAGATAATAAATTGCTCTAGGATTTTTCCTGCCAAAGTGCATCACCTCACACTTTCCAGTGTTGTATTCCATCTGCCAAATCTCTGCCCACTTACTTAGCCTGTCTATGTCCCCTTGCAGGTTTTTTATGTCCTCCTCACTCACTACTTTCCCTCCATCTTTGTATCATCTGCAAATTTTGATATGTTACACTTGGTCCCTTCCTCCAAATCGTTAATATAGATTGTAAAGAGTTGGGGACCCAGCACTGACCCCTGTGGAACACCACTAGTTACTGATTGCCAGTCTGAGAATGAACCATTTATCCCAACTCTTTGCTTTCTGTTAGATAGCCAATCCTCTATCCATGCCAGAATATTACCCCCAATCCCGTGATTTTTTACCTTAAGCAATAATCTTTTGTGTAGCACCTTGTCAAATGCCTTTTGGAAGTCTAAATACACTACGTCCACTGGTTCCCCTTTATCCACTCTATATGTTACTTCCTCAAAGAACTCCAGCAAATTTGTCAAACATGACTTCCCCTTCGTAAAACCATGCTGACTTTGTCCTATTAAATTATGATTATCCAAATGTCCTGTTACTGTTTCCTTAATAATGGACTCCAAAATTTTACCTACCACAGATGTTAGGCTAACCGATCTATAGTTACCAGCCTTCTGTCTACTGCCCTTTTTAAATAAGGGTGTTACATTAGCAGTTTTCCAGTCTGCCGGGACCTTAGCGGAATCCAGGGAGTTTTGAAAAATTATTACCAATGCATCTACAATCCCTACCGCCACTTCCTTCAAGACTCTAGGATGTAAGCCATCAGGTCCAGGTGATTTATCCGCCTTGAGTCCCATTATTTTACCGAGTACCACTTCCTTAGTGATTTTGATCGTGTTTAGCTCCTCTCCCCCTATAGCCCCCTGTTTGTCCAGTGTTGGGATATTCTTAGTGTCCTCTACTGTAAAGACTGATACAAAATATTCATTCAGTGTTTTTGCCATCTCCATATTTCCCACCATTAATTTCCCGGTCTCATCCTCTAAGGGACCAATATTTACTTTAGCCACCCTTTTTCTTTTTATATAACTATAAAAACTTTTACTATCAGGCTGTAACTCATGGGGTGCCGCAAGGATCAGTGTTGGGGCCTCAGCTATTTACAATCTATATTAATGACCTAGATGAAGGGACCGAGTGTAATGTATCCAAGTTTGCTGATGATACAAAGCTAGGTGGGTCAGTAAGCTGTGAGGAGAACACAGAGTCTACAATGGGATATAGATAGACTAAGTGAGTAGGCAGTAAGGTGGCAGATGGAGTATAATGTAGGGAAATGTGAGGTTATTCACTTTGGTAGGAAGAATAGAAAAAGAATATTTTTTAAATGGTGAGAAACTTTCAAATGTTGGTGTTCAGAGAGATTTGGGTGTCCTCGTGCAGGAAACACAGAAAGCTAGCATGCAGGTACAGCAAGCAATAAGGAAGGCAAATGGCATGTTGGCCTTTATTGCAAGGGGGTTGGAGTATAAGAGTAAGGAAGTTTTGCAACAGTTGTACAGGGCCTTGGTGAGACCACACCTGGAGTACTGTGCATGGTTTTGGTCTCCTTATCTAAGGAAGGATACACTTGCCTTGGAGGCGGTGCAACAAAGGTTCACTAGATTGATTCCTGGGGTGAGAGGGCTGTCCAATGATGAGAGATTGTTTAGAAGAATGAGAGGTGATCTCATTGAAACATACAAGATTCTGAAGGGGATTGACAGGGTAGATGCTGAGAGGTTGTTTCCCCTGGCTGAGTGTCTAGAACTAGGGGGCATAGTCTCAGGATAAGGGGTCGGCCATTTAAGACTGAGATGAGAAAGAATGACTTCACTCAGAGGAGTGTGAATCTTTGGAATTCTCTGCCCCAGAGGGCTGTGAATGCTGAGTCTTTGAGTATATTCAAGGCTGAGATAGATAGATTTTTGGACTCTAGGGGAATCAATGGATATGGAGATCGGGCAGGAAAGTGGAGTTGAGGTCGATGATCAGCCATGATCTTATTGAATGGTGGAGCAGGCTCGAGGGGCTGTATGGCCTACTCTTGTTCTTATTTCATATGTTCTTATGTGAATATGTATTCACCTACCCAACCTCCTAGTTTTTTAAAATTCATTTTTATGGGATGTGAGCGTCGCTGGCAAGACCAGCATTTATTGCCAATCCCTAATTGTTCTTGAGAAGGTGGTGGTGAGCCGCCGCCTTGAACTGCTACAGTCCGTGTGGTGAAGGTACTCCCTCAGTGCTGTGAGGGAGGGAGTTCCAGGATTTTGACCCAGCGACGATTAAGGATTGGCGATATACGTCTAAGTCAGGATGGTCATAGAGCCATAACGGCACAGAAGGAGGCCATTCAGCCCATCGAGTCCGTGCCAGCTCTCTGTAGAGCAATCCAGTCAGTCCCATTCCCCCACTCTATCCCCGTAGCCCTGCAAGTTTATTTCCCGCAAGTGCCTATCCAGTCTTCCCTTGAAAACATTGAGTGTCTCCGCTTCCACCACTTCCATCGGCAGCGTGTTCCAGGTCCTCGCCACTCACTGCGTAAAAAAGCTTTTCCTCACTACCCCCCTGTATCTCTTACCCAAAACCTTAAATCTGTGTCCCCTAGTCCTTGTACCAGCAACTAGTGGGAACAGCCTTTCCCCATCTAGCGTATCCAAACCCGTCATAATCTTGTACACCTCAGTCAAATCACCCCTCAACCTCCTTTGCTCTAATGAAAATTAATCCAGCTTCTCCAACCTGTCCTTGTAGCTAAGATCCCCCATCAACGGCACCATCTGGTAAATCTCCTCTGCACCCTCTCAAGTGCCTTCACATCCTTCCTAAAGTGTGGTGACCAGAACGGGATGCAATACTCCAGTTGTGGCCTAATCAGTGCTTTATAAAGGTTCAGCATAACATCTCTACTTTTGTACTCAATACCTCTATTTATGAAGCCCAACATCCCATGTGCTTTGCTAACCACACTCTCAATATGTCCTGCCACCTTCAGGGAACTATACACATTAACTCCCAGGTCCCTCTGTCCCTGCACACTCTTTAAAACTGTGCCATTAAGTGTATATGGCCTTTCCCTGTTCCTTCTGCCAAAATGCATCACCTCACACTTCTCTGTATTAAATTCCATCTGCCACTTGTCTGCCCATTCTGTAAGCCTTTCTATGTCCTGTTGCAGTCGATTGGTATCATCACTTGTTTGCTACACCCCCAAGTTTGGTTTCATCGGCAAATTTAGAAATTCTACTCTGTATTCCAATATCCAGGTCATATATATATATATATCAAAAAAAGCAGTAGCCCCAGCACTGACCCTTGGGGAACACCACTGTCTACCATCCTCCAGTCTGAAAAACAGCCATTTACCACAACTCGCTGTTTTCTGTCCTTAAGCCGATTCCTTATCCAAGCTGCCACTGACCCACCTATTCCATGAGCCTCATTTTTGTTAACCAGCCTTCTATGTGGTACTTTATCAAATGCCTTCCGAAAATCCACGTAAACAACATCCATTGCATTCCCTTCATCAATCCTCTCTGTTACTTCATCAAAAAATTCAATTAGATTAGTGAAACACAATCTGCCTTTTACAAATCCGTGTTGGCTCTCCTTAATTAGCTTAAACCTCTCCAAGTGCCCGTTAATTTTTTCCTTGATTATTGTTTCTAAAACTTTACCCACCATTGATGTTAAACTGACTGGCCTGTAGTTACTAGGATTGTCCTTACACCCTTTCTTGAACAATGGTGTCACATTTTCCACTTTCCAATCCTCAGGCACCTCCCCCGCATCTAGGGACAATTGGAAAATTATGGCAAGCCCTTCTGCTATCTCCTCCCCCAATTCTCTTAGCCACCTGGGATGCAAGCCATCTGGACCAGGCGACGTCCACTCTAAGCATACCCAGTCTTTCTAGTACATCCTGTCTATCAATTTTCACCCCTTCCATTGCTTCTACCTTTTCCACTTCTACCAATATTTTGTCAGCATCCACCTCCTTAGTAAACACCGATAAAAAGTACTCATTGAGTATTCTAGCCTTGCCCTGCGCCTCGAAGCATATGTCACCTTCTTTGTCCCTAATAGGCCCCACCCCGCCTCTTACTACCCGCTTACTGTTTACATGCCGGTAGAAGACTTTTGGGTTCCCTTTTATGTTAACCGCCATTCTACTCTCATATTCTCTCTATGTCAATCTTATTTTCATCTTCACTTCCCCTCTCAACTTATTGTATTTGGTCTGGTTCTCCCTTGAAGAATTCACCTGACATTCATCATACACCCTCTTTTTTTGTTTCATCATCTTCTCTATCTCCCTCGTCATCCAAGGAGCCCTTGCTTTGGTTCCCTTACCCTTCCCTCTTATTGGAATGTACCTAGCCTGTACTTGGAACATCTCCTCCTTAAAGATCACCCATTGTTCTGTTATAGTTTCTCCTGTCAGTCTTTGGTTCCATTTTACCCTGGCTAGATCCTTTCGCATCCCGTTGAAGTTAGCCCTATTCCAGTTTAGAAGTTCCACTCTAGATTGTTCCTTGCTCCTCTCCATTGCTAATCTAAATCTTATGATACGATAATCAGTCGTACCCAAGTGTTCTCCCACAGACACTTGGTCGACCTGGCCCACCTCATTCCCCAGCACCAGATCCAGCAATGCCTCCTTCCTAGTTGGGTCAAGAACATACTGGTCAAGGAAATTCTCCTGAACACATTTCAGAAATTCCTCCCCCTCCTTTCCCTTTACCCTAACATTATCCCAATCGAGATTTGGGTAATTAAAGTCCCCCAATATCACCACTCTATAGCTCTTGCATGTCTCTGCGATTTCCCTGCAGATTTGCTCCTCTACCTCCCTCTCACTATTTGGAGGCCTGTGGAATACCCCCAATAGCGTGATCAAACCCTTTTTGCTCCTCAACCCTAACCAAATGGATTCTGTCTTTGTCCCCTCAAAAACATCCTCCCTTTCCAACACTACAATGTCTTTCTTAATCAGCACTGCCACCCCACCTCCCTTTTTTCTTTCCCTATCTTTTCTGAACACCTTGTACCCTTGAATATTAAGTGCCCAGTCCTCACCGTTTTTAAGCCACGTTTCTGTTATTGCCACAACATCATAATGCCACATGGCTAATTGTGCTTGTAGCTCACCAACCTTATTCACCACACTTTGTACGTTTACATACATGCATTCTAAACCCATTTTTGAATTTTTCGTAGTCTTTCTTAGTCTGCTCCTATCTAATATGGTACTACTTCTGCCTCCAGCACTACCTTGCCCTCCAGTACCATCCAACACACTCACTCTTCCATGGACCCCATTTCTCCCCTCTGCTCCTATATGCTGGTGCCCATCCCGCTGCCAAGCTAGTTTAAAACCTCCCCAACAGCACAAGCAAACCTCCCCGCATGTGTGACTTGGAGGGGAACTTGGAGGTGGTGGTGTTCCCATGCGCCTGCTGCCCTTGTCCTTCGAGGTGGAAGAGGTCGCGGGTTTGGGAGGTGCTGCTGAAGAAGCCTTGGCGAGTTGCTGCAGTGCATCTTGTAGATGGTACACACTGCAGCCACGGTACGCCGGTGGTGGAGGGAGTGAATGTTTAAGGTGGTAGATGGGGTGCCAATCAAGTGGGCTGCTTTGTCCTGGATGGTGTCGAGCTTCTTGAGTGTTGTGGGAGCTGCACTCATCCAGGCAAATGGAGAGTATTCCATCATACTCCATATTTGTGCCTTGTAGATGGTGGAAAGGCTTTGGGGAGTCAGGAGGTGAGACACTTGCCGCAGAATACCCAGCCTCTGACCTCATAGAGTCATTGGGTTATACAGCACAGAAAGAGGCCCTTCGGTTCATCGTGTCTGCGCCGGCCATCAAGCCCTATCTATTCTAATCCCATTTTCTAGCACTTGGTCCGTAGCCTTGTATGCTATGGCGTTTCAAGTGCTCATCTGGCTTCTTGAATGTTATGAGGGTTCCTGCCTCTACCACCCTTTCAGGCAGTGAGCTCCAGATTCCAACCACCCTCTGGGTGAAAAAGTTTTTCCTCAAATCCCCTCTAAACCTCCTGCCCCTTACCTTGAAACTATGCCCCCTGGTTATTGATCCCTCTACTAAGGGGAAAAGTTCCTTTCTATCTACCCTATCTATGCCCCTCATAATTTTGTACACCTCAATCAGGTCCTCCCTCAGCCTTCTCTGCTCTAAGGAAAACAACCCCAGCCTGTCCAATCTCTCTTCATAGCTGAAACGCTCCAGCCCAGGTAACATCCTGGTGAATCTCCTCTGCACCCTCTCTAATGCAATCACATCCTTCCTATAGTGTGGCGACCAGAACTGCACACAGTATTCCAGCTGTGGCCTAACTAGCGTTTTGTACAGCTCCATCATAACATCCCTGCTCTTATATTCTATGCCTCGGCTAATGAAGGCAAGTATCCCATATGCCTTCTTAACCACCTTATCTACCTGTCCTGCTGCCTTCAGGGATCTATGTACATGCACACCAAGGTCCCTCTGATCCTCTGTCCTTCCTAGGGTCCTACCATTCATTGTGTATTCCCTTGCCTTGTTAGTCCTCCCAAAATGCATCACCTCACACTTTTCAGGGTTAATTTCCATTTGCCACTGTTCTGCCCATTTGACCAACCCGTCTATATCGTCCTGTAGCCTAAGGCTTCCCTCCTCGCTATTTACCACTGCACCAATTTTCGTGTCATCTGCGAACTTACTGATCATACCTCCTACATTCATATCTAAATCATTAATGTAGACTACAAACAGCAAAGGACACAGCACCGATCCCTGCGGTACACCACTGGACACAGGCTTCCAGTCACAAAAACAACCTTCAACCATCACCCTCTGCCTCCTGTCACTAAGCCAATTTTGGATCCAATGTGCCAAATTGCCCTGGATCCCATGGACTCTTACCTTCTTGACCAGTCTCCTATGTGGGACTTTGTCAAAAGCCTTACTGAAGTCCATGTAGACTACATCAACTGCACTACCCTCATCCACACACCTAGTCACCCCCTCAAAAAATTCAATCAAATTGGTTAGACATGATCTCCCCCTGACAAAGCCATGCTGACTATCCTTGATTAATCCTTGCCTCTCCAAGTGGAAACTAATTCTGTCCCTCAGAATTTTTTCCAATAATTTCCCTACCACTGATGTTAGGATCACTGGCCTGTAATTCCCTGGTTTATCCCTACTACCCTTCTTGAATAATGGTACTACGTTAGCTGTCCTCCAGTCCTCTGGCACCTCCCCTGTGGCCAGAGAGGTTCTGAAAATTTGTGTCAGAGCCCCTGCAATCTCCTCCCTTGCCTCACACAGCAGCCTGGGATACATCTCGTCTGAGCCTGGGGATTTATCCACTTTCAAGCCCGCTAAAACTGCTAGTACCTCCTCTCTCTCAATACTAATTTGTTCAAGTATATCACAATCCCCCTGCCTGATTTCTATGCCTAAATCGTCCTTCTCCATAGTGAACACAGATGCAAAATATTCATTTAAAACCTCACCTACATAAGAACATAAGAAATAGGAGCAGGAGTAGGCCATTCGGCCCCTCGAGCCTGCTCCGCCATTCAATAAGATCATGGCTGATCTTCTACCTCATCTCCACTTTCCTGAACTGTCCCCATTTCACTTGATTCCCTACATATTCAAAAAATCTATCGATCTCTGTCTTGAATATACTCAACGACTGAGCCTCCACAGCCCTCTGGGGTAGAGAATTCCAAAGATTCACCACCCTCTGAGTGAAGAAATTTCTCCTCATCTCAGTCCTAAATGGCCGACTCCTTATTCTGAGACGGTGACCCCTGGTTCTAGATTCCCCAGCCAGGGAAAACATCCTCCCTGCATCTACCCAGTCAAGCCCTGGAAGAATTTTGTATGTGAGATCACCTCTCATTCTTCTAAACTTGAGAATATGGGCCTGTAGCTACTGTAAAATACAATGTACCCACTTAATTTATTTTTAACGATGGGGATTTTTTTCCCTCCAAAAGAGTCACTGGACAATCCTCAAGGTGTTTAGGAAAGATTTGGAGTTGAGCAAGACCAGTACAAAAAAGGAGATCTCGGCACAAAAATTGACTGGAGACATGGATAGAGGCATTTTAAAACTAAGCTTCTCCCTTTCCAATTCTATCTTCTCCTGATGTTGCTCACTTCAGCTAATGTATGCTTTCACCAGGCAGACTTTTAAAAAATTCATTCACAGGATGTAGGCATCGCTGGCAAGGCCAGGATTTATTGCCCATCCCGAATTGCCTTTAACTGAGTGGCTTGCTAGGTCATTTCAGAGGGCAGTTAAGAGTTAACCACATTGCTGTGGGTCTGGAGTCACATATAGGCCAGACCAGGTAAGGAGTAAGACAATAGCTCAATATTGCCAAATCTACAGTGCATTGACTGAGTCACAAACTGAGCTCTCAACGGCAATTCCAAGTCTAGCAGCAAGAGACTTGTGGAACAATTTGAAGGATTGCTAATTGGTTGGGAGGCAGGAGACAGTAGGGATAAAGGGAATGTACTCTGATTGGCAGGATAAAGTAAAGTGGTGTTCCCCAGGGATCCATACTGGGGCCTCAGCTTTTCACCATATATATCAATGACTTGGATGAAAGAATAGAGCGTTATATATCCAAGTTTGCAGATGACACTAAGTTATGAAGTACAGCAAGTTGTGCAGATGGGAGCAAAAAGTTACAAAGGGACATAGACAAACTAAGTGAGTGGGAAAAACTGTGACAGGTGGAATTCAATATGGGGAAGTGGGAGGTCATCCACTTTGGATTGAAGAAAGACACATTGTAATATTTTCTTAATGGCGAGGGATTAGGAACTGTGGAGGAACAAAGGGTGGTCCAGATACACAAATCACTAAAAACTAGTGCACATGTACAAAAAAAGCTAATGGAAGGTTAGCCTTTCTCTCAAGGGGGCTGGAATACAAAGGGGAGGAAGTGATGCTTCAGTTGTACAGAGCCTTGGTCAGACCTCATCGGAGTGCTGCGTGCAGTTTTGGGCACCGCACCACAGGAAGGATATATTTGGCCTTGGAGAGGGTACAATGCAGATTCACCAGAATGATACCAGGGTTAAATGAAGACAGGTTGCATAAACTTGGCTTGTATTCCCTTGATTTTAAATGGTTGAGGGGCGATCTAATGGAAGTCTCAAACGAATAGCAATAGATACAGAGAAGCTATTTCCTCTGGTGGGGGAATCCAGAACAAGGGTCACAATCTTAAAATTAGAGCAGGGATTAGGGACATCAGTTATGTGGAAAGACTAGGGATTGTTCTCCTTAGACCAGAGGAGGTCAAGGGAAGATTTAATAGAAGTGTACAAAGTATGAAGGGGTTTGATAGAGTGAATAAGAGAATTGGATATATACTTGTAAAGGAAAC
Organism: Squalus acanthias; assembly: GCA_030390025.1. Taxonomy (NCBI): domain Eukaryota; kingdom Metazoa; phylum Chordata; class Chondrichthyes; order Squaliformes; family Squalidae; genus Squalus; species Squalus acanthias. Next base: position 4,906,764 of record CM059426.1, on the reverse strand, counting down.
ATTTGCAGGGCTATGGGGAAAGAAAGACCGGGGGAGTGGGACCAATTGGATAGCTATTTCAAAGAGCCAACACAGGCATGATGGGTTGAATTTTTTTTTTTTATTCATTCATATTAATCAAGGACAGTCAGCATGCATTTGTTAAGGGAAGGTCGTGTCTGACTAACTTGATTGAATTTTTTGAGGAGGCAACAAGGAGGGTCGATGAGGGTAGTGCGTTTGATGTAGTCTACATGGATTTTAGCAAGGCCTTTGACAAGGTCCCACATGACAGACTGGTCAGAAAAATAAAAGCCCATGGGATCCAAGGGAAAATGGCAAGTTGGATCCAAAATTGGCTCAGTGGCAGGAAGCAAAGTGTAATGGTCGACAGGTGTTTGTGACTGAAGACTGTTTCCAGTGGGGTTCTGCAGGGCTCAGCACTGGGTCCCTTTTTGTGGTATATATCAATGATTTAGACTTCAATGTAGGGGGCATGATTAAGAAGTTTGCAGAGGATACAAAAATTGGTCGTGTGATTGAAAGTGAGGAAGAAAGCTGTAGACTGCAGGAAGGGATCAATGGACTGGTCAGGTGGGCAGAAAAGTGGCAAATGGAATTCAATCCAGAGAAGTGTGAGGTAATGCATTTGGGGAGGGCCAACAAGGCAAGGGAATACACAATAAATGGTAGGATACTGAGAAGTGTAGAGGGACCTTGTCGACAGATCCCTGAAGGTAGCAGGACAGGTAGCTAAGACAGCATACTTTCCTTTATTAGCTGAGGCACAGAATACAAGAGCAGGGAGGTTATGCTAGAATTGTATAAAACACTAGTTAGGCCACAGCTAGAGTACTGCATATAGTTCTGGTCACCACATTACAGGAAGATGTGATTGCACAGGAGATAATTTACAAGGAGGTTGCCAGGACTGGGGAATTTTAGCTATGAGGAAAGATTGGAGAGGCTGCGGTTGTTTTCTTTGGAACAGAGAAGGCTGAGGGGAGACTTAATTGAGGTGTATAAAATTATGAGGGGCCTCGATAGATGATAGGAAGGATCTATTTCCCTTAGCAGAGAGGTCAATAACCTAGGGTGCATGGATTTAAAGTAATTGGTAGAAGGATTAACATAGAAACATAGAATCTAGGAGCAGGAGTAGGCCATTCGGCCCGTCGAGCCTGCTCCGCCATTCAATACGATCATGGCTGATCATCCAAATCCAGTACCCTGTCCCTGCTTTAATCCCCACAGTACACATATCCCACCCTACCCCGTAACCCCACATATTTAATTCCCCCTAACATATCCCATCCTATCCCCATAACCCCACATATTTAATCCCCCCTAACACTAAGGGTCAATTTATCATAGCCAAATCAACCTAACCCACACATTTTTGGACTGTGGGAGGAAACCGGATTAGAGGAGAGTTGAGGAGAACATTTTTCACCCAGAGGGTGGTGGGGGTCTGCAACTCACTGCCTGAAAGGGTGGTAGAGGCAGAAACCCTCACCGCATTTAAAAAGTATTTGGATATGCACTTGAAGTGTTGTAACCTACAAGGCTATGGACCAAGATCTGGAAAGTGGGATCAGCCTGGATAGCTTTTTTCGGCCGGCACAGACACGATGGGCCAAATGGCTTCCTTCTGAGCTGTAAATTTCTATGATTCTAGCAATGTGGGCGTCGCTGGCAAGGCCAGCATTTGCTGCCCATCCCCAATTGCCCTTGCAAAGGTGGTGGTGAGCTGCCTTCTTGAACCGCTGCAGTCCATGTGGTGAAGTTACTCCCACAGTGCTGTTAAGTAGCGAGTTCCAAGATTTTGACCCAGTGACGAAGGAACGGCGATATATTTCCAAGTCAGGATGCTGTGTTGACTTGGAGAGGAACTGGAGGTGGTGGTGATACTGTGCGCCTGCTGCGCTACTCCTTCTAGGTGGTAGAGGTGCTCTCAAAGAAGCCTTGGTGAGTTGCTGCAGTGCATCTTGTGCATCTCTTTCTCTCTCCACGGATGCTGCCTGGCCTGCTGAGTTTTCCAGCATTTTCTGTTGTTATTTTGTAGATGGCCTCCTTCTGTGCGGTAAGATTCTATTGAAATCTGGAACTTGCTTCTCCAAAAGGCTGTGGATGTTGGGTTAACTGAAATTTTCAACAGCAACAGATTTTTATTAGGCAAGGATATTAAGGGATATGGATCAAAAGCAGGTAAATGGAATTGAGGTACAGATCAACCATGATCTAATTGAATGGCAGAGCAGGCTGGAGGTGCTGAATGGCCTACTCCTGTTCTTATGTTGGTCAAACGTGGTCATCTTCCTACAGGATCACACTTGAAGCTTCTTGCGTAACTGTCCCATCCAAGGAACGGGAATGCTGAGCCTATGTTAAACACCCAAGACAGCACTTCATCAGCTCAACCACATTAAGCTTGAACCGGATAAGCTTGAACCGGATAACCTAAACTTTGTCACTCTAGTTCACCAAGTCACATGCTGTGAAGCCCATGGAACACAATTAGAAACACTAACCACCTCTGCCAAACTAAATAGTGTAGTTAAGTCTCTATTAACGCACTGCCTCCCACTGCCCCAAACTAAGTTACCAACAAAGTTACAGACCTATTCATCGAACATCTGTTGTGGGGAAAGTTACTAGAGTCTGTTATTAAGAACAGAGTGACTAAGCACTTGGAAAAATATGAACTGATCAGAGAGACAGCATGGATTTATAACGGGTAAGTCACAGAATCTTACAGCACAGGAAGTCAGCTCTGCAATTTTCTCCTTTTCATGTATTTATCCAATTTCCTTTTGAAAGTTACTATTGAATCCACTTCCACCACTCTTCCAGGCAGTGCATTCCAGATCATAACTCACTATGTCTCACCTCTGACTCTTGCCAATTACCTTAAATCGGTGTCCTCTGGTTACTGACCCTTCTGCCAGGGAAAACAGTTTCTACTTATTTACTCTATCCTTTTCAAGTATATATCCATTCTTCCCATCTACTCGATCAAAACCCTTCATACTTTGAATAGCTCTATTAAATATCCCCTTAACCTTCTCCGCTCTAAAGGAGAACAATCCCAGCTTCTAGTCATCTCAACCTAGTTGAATTTTGAGGTCATTGACGTGGTAGATAAGGGAGTATCTATGGATGTTATTTATATGGACTTCCAGAAGTCATTCAATAAGGATTCACACAAGAGACTGTTAGGAAAAATGGAAATGCAGCAGTTCAATGAGAAAGCCCACCACCACCACCTTAGGATGGGCAATAAATGCAGCCTCGTCAGGGTCACCAATCTCCAAATAATAAAAAAAAGGGAGGGGGGGGCCAGTTCGGGAAGCCTGGTGTTCTTGTAAACTAATATCCCAGAAGCAAAAGCACAGGTCAAGGATATGCTCTCTGTAACATAGAAAAATAGGAGCAGGAGTAGGCCATTCGGCCCTTCGAGCCTGCTTCACCATTCAATATGATCATGGCTGATCCTCTATCTCAATACCATATTCCCGCTCTCTCCCCATACCCCTCGACGCCTTTTGCGTCTAGAGATCTATCAATTTCCTTCTTAAATATATTCAGTAACTTGGCCTCCACAGCCTTCTGTGGTAGAGAATTCCATAGGTTCACCACCCTCTGAGTGAAGAAATTTCTCCTCATCTCAGTCCTAAATGTCCTACCCCATATCCCGAGACTGTGACCCCTCGTTCTAGACCCCCCATCCTCTCTGCATCCAGTCTGTCTAGCCCTGTCAGAATTTTATATGTTTCAATGAGATCCCCTCTCATTCTTCCAAACTCTAGTGAATACAGGCCTAGTCGACCCAATCTCTCCTCATACGACAGTCCTGCCACCCCAGGAATCAGTCTGGTGAACCTTCGCTGCACTCCCTCTATGGCAAGTACATCCTTTCTTAGGTAAGGAGACTAAAACTGCACATAGTACTCCAGGTGTGGTCTCACCTAGCCCCTGTACAACTGTAGTAAGACATCCTTGCTCCTGTACTCAAATCCTCTTGCAATGAAGGCCAACATACCATTTGCCTTCCTAACTGCTTGCTGTAGCTGCATGTTTGCTTTCAGTGACTGGTGTACAAGGACACCCAGGTCCCTTTGTACATCAGCATTTCCCAATCTATCACCATTTAAATAATACTCTGCCTTTGTTTTTCCTACCGAAGTGGATAACTTCACATTTATCCACGTTATACTGCATCTGCCATGTATTTGCCCACTCACTCAACTTGTCTAAATCGCCTTGAAGCCTCTTTGCATCCTCCTCACAACTCACAATCCCACCTAGTTTTGTGTCGTCAACAAACTTGGAAATATTACATTTGGTTCCCTCATCCAAATCATCGATATATATTGTGAATAGCTGGGGCCCAAGCACTGATCCCTGCGGTACCCCACTAGTCACCGCCTGCCACCCCGAAAAAAAACCATTTATTTCTACTCTCGGTTTCCTGTCTGTTAACCAATTTTCAATCCATGCCAGTATATTACCCCCAATCCCTTGTGCTTTAATTCTGCACACTAACCTCTTATGTGGGACTTTATCAAAGGCCTTCTGAAAATCCAAATACACCACATCCACTGGTTCTCTCATCTATTCTACCAGTTACATCCTCAATAAACTCCTGTAGGCTTGTCAAGCACAATTTCCCTTTCAGAAATCCATGTTGACTTTGTCTAATCCCACTGATATTTTTAAGTGTCCTATTATCACATCCTTTATAATAGACTCTAGTATTTTCCCTACTACTGATGTTAGGCTAACCGGTCTGTAGTTCCCTGTTTTCTCTCTCCCTCCTTTTTTAAATAATGGGGTTACATTTGCCACCCTCCAATCTGCAGGAACTGTTCCATAATCTATAGAATTTTGGAAGATGACAACCAATGCATCCACTATTTCTATGGCTACCTCTTTTAGTACTCTGGGATGCAGATTATCAGGCCCTGGAGATTTATCAGCTTTCAGTCCCATTAATTTCTCCAGCACTATTTTTTTACTAATACTAATTTCCTTTAATTCCTCCTTCTCACTAAACCCTTGGTTCCCTCGCATTTCTGGGAAGTTATTTGTGTCCTCTTCCGTGAAGACAGAACCAAAGTATTTGTTTAATTGCTCTGCCATTTCCTTGTTCCCCATTATAAATTCTCCTGTTTCTGACTGTAAGGGACCTACATTTGTCTTCACTAATCTTTTTCTTTTTACATACTTGTAGAAGCTTTTACAATCCGCTTTTTATGTTCCTTGCAAGTTTACTCTCATACTCTATTTTTCCCCTCTTAAAATCAGTTAACCCATTTAAAAACAATGAATCCCCTTCCTACAGATATCTCATCCACATATTACTCAGCATCACAGTGTGCAAAACTGGCCATGTTAGAGTGGACCTTCCAGCACAGCTTTTGTTCCATTTGGGAGAATTCATAGCTCCAATCGAGCTCCATGTGAACACTCTGCTCTCCTGGGTTGCAGAGGGTTAGCCAAGTGGCAGTATTTAATCAAACACCAGATACAGCTCTCCATTTACCAAATTCCAATTATTTAAAAATGGAAGGCTACCCAACGATCTTATTTGTGGTCAAGTGGTAGGATCAGGCTTCATTCCCATTACTCTTCATGTACAATACCGATTGCACATCACAGAGCATTCCAAAATATGACAATGAGTAGACTGGGATTTTCCCTTCAACTGTTTCAAGGACAGAATATTGGGCAGCATATTTTGAGATATAGAGCAGTTGGAGCTGGACACCATTTTCTCTTCTCATTTCTTATTGCAATAAATTGCTGTGGCTGAAACTCTTCTTTGATGGAGAGATCACGAGAAGAAATACGTGCTGTCTACTCACCGAGTGCAGTGACCACAAGCAGGTATATGGTCAGTGGCGTGAGCACACAATTATCTCCCGATTTGAGGAAGAACGTTTCCATGCAGTACTGAGGCGCGGTACTTCCAGCCGGACAAAATGCATCATCTGGACACTGGATCGGAGCTACGTCTGGACTCTGGGAAAAGGTGGTTGGTGCTTCTTATTGACCATATTTCAGATTGGGTTAAACTTCAACTGCCAGGCACCAAAGACTCAGATCACAAAAATATAGTTACAAACAATTGATACTGAAAATGAAAACAAAAATAAACACTGGAAATCCTGGAAGATACTTCACCCAAACATTAGCCTGACGCTTTTCACAAATGCTGACGAACTTGCTGTGTATTTCCATTTATTAGATTTGAAGACTGCTCTTTAAAAATGGGACTAGTCGTTCATTAAAATACTAAGTGCTTTTAAGCTTTTTCCACCAGTTTTTTCAAAGCTCCAACAAATTATATTGCAATTATTGCTCCTGTTCACTCCTGGCATCCACACTTAAGTGGGATTGAGGCAAGTCACCCAGTAACCACTATGGTTATGAACTGATTGCTGAGGAGGACACTTATGAAGAGCAACTTGCAACGATCCCTAAAACCCAGAAGAGGACACCCCAACCTTGATTATTCCAAAGTAGCAGATATCATTTATAGTAGAGCCTGAGATTTTGTGGGGCAGTTTCTCCCCCACCCCACCCTCCCCCATCAACAGTGAGTACACATCATGGACGACACTCAGCTCACATTCCACAGCGCTGAAAAGGACAGAGTGTAATATTGGAAAGGTTATTGAGGGGGGAAACACAAGCGCACACAGCTCCCAATCAGGATAGTGTCTGAATACTCCAAGTAGTGCAACTCCTTCAAACTAGGACTACTCACGGGGCAATAATGCTGTTCTTCTTAGACAGTCCCTCGGAACCAAGGATGACTTGCTTCCAGATTAAAAATGAGTTCTCAGGTGACTGATGAGTCCAATGCGGGACCTACAGTCTCTGTCACAGGTGGGGCAGACGGTGGTTGAAGGGGTGGGTGGGTGGGGTGCTTGGGTTGACGTGTGCTCCTTGGGCTGCCTGCGCTTGGCTTCCGCTTGCTCCCGGCGAAGAGACTCGAGGTGTTCGGCGCCTTCCCGGATGCTTCTCCTCCACTTTGTGCGGTCTTGGGCCAGGGATTCCCAGGTGTCGGTGGGGATGTTACACTTTTTCAAGGAGGCTTTGAGGGTGTCCTTGAAGCATTTCCTCTGTCCACCTGGGGCTCTCTTGCCATGTTGGAGCTCCGAGTAGAGCGCTTGTTTTGGGAGTCTTGTATTGGGCATGCGGACGATGTGGCCCGTCCATCGGAGCTGATAGAGCGTGATCAAAGCTTTGATGCTGGGGATGTTGGCCTGAGCAAGAACACTGACGTTGGTGCGCCTATCCTGCCAATGGATTTGCAGGATCTTGCAGAGGCAGCGTTGGTGGTACCTCTCCAGTGCTTTGAGGTGCCTGCTGTACATGGTCCATGTCTCTGAGGCATACAGCAGGGCGGGTATCACTGCTGCTCTGTAGACCATGAGCTTAGTGCCGGGTTTGAGGTCCTGGTCTTCAAACACTCTCTTCCTCAGGCGACCGAAGGCTGCACTGGCACACTGAAGGCGGTGTTGGACTTCATCGTCGTTGTCTGCCCTTGTTGACAGTAGGCTCCCGAGGTATGGAAAGTGGTCCACGTTGTCCAAGGCCTTGTCGTGGATTTTGATAATCGGGGGGCAGTACTGTGTGGTGGGGGCAGGTTGGTAGAGGACCTTTGTCTTACGGATGTTTAGTGTAAGGCCCATGCTCTCGTACGCTTCGGTGAAGGTGTTGACGATGGTTTGGAGTTCGACCTCCGAGTGAGCGCAGACGCAAGCGTCGTCTGCATACTGTAATTCGACGACAGAGGATGGGATGACCTTGGATCTGGACTGGAGGCGACGGAGGTTGAACAGTTTCCCGTTTGTTCTGTAAGTTAGCTCCACTCCAGCGGGCAGCTTACTGAGGGTGAGATGGAGCATTGCAGCAAGGAAGATCGAGAAGAGCGTTGGTACAATGACACAGCCTTGCTTGACCCCGGTTCGTACATGAATTGGGTCTGTGGTGGAACCGTTGGTCAGGATCACGGCTTGCATGTCATCGTGAAGCTGGTGGAGGATGGTGACAAACTTTTGAGGGCAGCCGAATTTGCGGAGGACACTCCATAATCCCTCATGGTTGACAGTGTCGAAGGCCTTTGTTAGATCAAAGAAGGCCATGTACAGCGGTTGGTGCTGTTCCCTGCATTTCTCTTGTAATTGGACATGATCTTCACCGCACGTCATTGTGCCCCTTAGTGGGCGGAATCTGCATTGCGACTCTGGGAGGAGCTCTTCGGCCACTGGGAGAAGGCGATTGAGGAGGATTCTTGCGATTACTTTCCCTGTGGCAGACAGCAGGGAAACTCCTCTGTAATTACCGCAATCGGACTTGTCACCTTTCTTGAAGATGGTCACAATTACGGCATCTCTGAGATCCCCTGGCATGCTCTCCTCCTTCCATATAAGAGAAATGAGTTCATGAATTCGCGCCAGTCGTGCTTCTCTGCCATGCTTTAGTGCCTCGGCGGGGATTCCATCTGCTCCTGAGGCCTTGTTCTTCAGTTGTCGGATGGCCTTTTCAACCTCATGCTGGGCTGGGGTTGTGCTGAGATGGTGGTGGGTAGCATGCTGCGGGATGGAGTTGAGGACACTCGCGTCGAAGACAGAGTCTCGGTTAAGGAGATCTTCGAAGTGCTCCTTCCAGTGGGCACTGACTGCCTCTCTGTCCTTGATGAGTACCTCTCCGTTCTTGGCCCGTAGTGGGGTGGGTGCTTGGGCTGTAGATGGTCTTGACTGCGCTAAAGAATCCACGCACGTCGTGATTGTCGGCTAGCTGCTGGATCTCCTGCGCTTTCTCCACCCACCATCTGTTCTTTAGGTCGCGAGTTTTTTGTTGGACCTCGGCCTTCAGGCGTCTGTAGAGCTGCTTTCTTGCTCTCGAGTTGTGTTGCTGTTTCCAGATCAGGAATGCCTTGCGCTTGCGGCTTATTAGCTCCTGGATCTCCTGGTCGTTCTCGTCGAACCAGTCTTGGTGTTTCCTGGTCGAGTGACCGAGCGTCTCTTCACAGGTGCTGATTATGGAGGCCTTGAGTGCAGACCAGGTGCTGTGGGCACTCAAGGCCTCCATAATCAGCACTCAATGCTGTTCAGGACATAGGTCACAGCTCTCCTGTCCCACCATTATCTGGTAATATCCAGTTTTGCACATTCCACAGAGCAGCTTTTGGTTGCTTGTACATCCCTGCAAAATAAAGAAACTGGTAATGTGCAGGAAAACATCCGTCTGGGACCTGGTCATCGCTCACACGCACCATTAATGATTTCAAATCCCTATATAAGCCTAAAGTAAAAACAGAAAATGCTGGAAATACTCAGCATCTGTAGAGAGAGAAAACAGAGTTAACGTTTCAGGTCGATGACCCTTCATCAGGAGTTCTGACAAAGGGTCATCGATCTGAAACATTAACTTGGTTTCTCTCTCTCTCTCTCTCTCTCTCTCTCCCCAGATGCTGCCTGACCTGCTGAGTATTTCCAGCATTTTCTGTTTTTATTTCAGATTTCCAGCATATGCAGTATTTTGCTTTTGCCCCTATACAAGCCTGCCTGCTTGCTAGATATCCCGATGTTTAATGGGTAAATGCACCACATGGCATGGTACAGAACTACACAGGCCAGCACAATCATTAGTTTGATTCCTGGTCTGTGGAGAGTCAGCTGATCCCACTCAGAATAACTGGAGTCAGAGATTGGGCCGGGGGTGGAGAGAACATAAGAGAAAAGAAAGGGACACCACAACTAAACTCCATGCTCCCAAGCTGGGAAGGGGGAAGAGAAAAAAAATATATAAATGGAGCTTACTTCCTGCTTTAGTGACCTCCCCCCACCCCCACAGAGCAGAATTAGGTGAAGCTCTGATGACATAGTCACATACCCGATCAACACTCACTTGGGCATGTTGCAGAATCAGAAAACGCTGCCCCATTTGGATCAAGTGAGTCAGCTGCCTCAGTCGAGACAATAAGAGCAACAAGTCAGTTTAACATGAATAATGGCCCCAAATTCACGGTCTCAGAGTATGCAGTCATACCGCCTTTGAAATTGACTGCAAGTTCAGGATTTCCGCATCCGCTAAATCCCAAACTTGTAATCTGTCAAGTTCTGACTGCACATCGGCTTCACTGCGTCTTTCACCTCCTCATAGAAATGAACGTGCTGGTGAAAGGTTGGGCCAATTGCCCACCTACTGTGAGGTAATTATGTTGAAAATTTTTAAGCCTGTTGCACAGCACAAGGGGACCAGATGAGAAAATTGCATTACAAAAAGATCTGTAACAAGACAATGCTATAATGGGAGATTTGTTTTAAGAGGTTATCATATTGGCCCTGAAATTCCGTTCCCTACGGGTGAGTACGTGCTGTGTACTCACCTGTAGGGCCAACGGAAGTGTCGGTTTCACGCATGCGCTAGAAACCGGAACTTCCGTTCACTTGAAGGAAGGGGTTCACAGGTCAACTGCGTGCACCGGAGAGGCAGCGCGTTCGCATCGAACTTCGGTTTTCTCAGTTGATGCAGTGCGGGTAAGACCCGAATAGCTGCGCGTGGAAAAATCAGGCGCAAGGCATGCTTTTAACAAGGTCAGAGGTGAAGAAAGTAAAAGTGAAACTTTTTTCCACAGGTTTTTCATTTTAAAATACTTTAAAGAAAGGTAAGTTTATTTTAAGCCCCGTTAAAAACTTTATTTTTTTCAAAAAATTTAAATTTTTGTTTAAAGTAGTTAATTTATGTAATTTATAGTTATTTTAAAAATGTGATGTTTTTTAAAAATTTATTTGACGTTTTACTTAGGTTTTGGGGCCAATCTCTATTCATAGATTTGACAGGTCTTCCCGTCAAATCTATGAATGGAGATTCCCTGGCTCCCCATGGCCCACGTGATCCCAGGGACGCTGCGAACTAGCTTCGCCCCTGGGATACCCGTGCCCTGCACACCGGCAGCTGGAGCAGGCACAGGAACGGAATTCTGCGCGGGCCCAGAGCATAACGGTAGGCGCGCTTCTTAAGTGCAGGTCGGGGGCTTGCATCCGCGGGAAGCCTCTGACCGGAATTTCTGGGCCAATATTGAAGTGTTTGTAAGCGCACTGAATAAAACATTAGAGTAGTTTGTAACTTTTTTTTTTAAATGTTAATAATCAGACACTTATATTGCCAGTATGTGTTATAAGAGGCTTGTAACAACTGATGTTTGTGAATTTTGAATAAACAAACATACATTGCTCTAATGAGAGATTTACAATGAAAGATTGCAGTTACAGAATTTATTATAATGGCAGCCTTTTAGTGTTAGATTCCACTTCAGAGTCCTGTATATCTGTAAAATGGAGAGACAAAGAAAGGTCCCCAGTATTAGAACACAAGAACTAGGAGCAGGAGTAGGCCATTCGAGCCTGCTCCGCCATTCAATGAGATCATGGCTGATCTTCTGCCTCAACTCCATTCACCAGCCCTATCGCCATATCCCTTGATGCCCTTACTAGTCAGAAATCTATCGACTTCTGTTTTGAATATACCCAATGACTGAGCCTCCACAGCCCTCTGGGGTAGAGAATTCCAAAGGTTCACCACCCTCTGTGTGAAGAAATTGCTTCTCATCTCAGTCCTGAATGGCCTACCCTTAATCCTGAGGCTGTGGCCCCTGGTTCCAGACTCCCCAGCCAAGGGAAACATTCTCCCAGCATCCACCCTATCAAGCCCTGTAATAATTTTGTATGCTTCAATGAGATCCCCTCTCATTCTTCTGAATTCAAGAGAATACAGGCCTAGTTTACTCAATCTCTTCTCATACGACAGTCCCGCCATCCCAGGAATCAATCTCGTGAACCTTTGTTGCACTCCCTCTAAGGCAAGTATATCCTTCCTTAGGCAAGGAGACCAAAATTGTACACAGTACTCCAGGTGTGGTCTCACCAAGGCCCTATTCTCAGAGTTTACTCAGAATTTCACTGTGGGATTATTAAGTAAATCAACTGTCTGTCAGGTTCCCAGCACAAAGATAAATGCTTTGATTGACAACTTTAAAGATTGTCCGAATGTTAAAATAAATATTGCCCCATTATTTGTTGTTTTGAAGATTTCAGTTGCTGCCAAACTTTTGCAGTTTACTGCACTGATACTATAAATGTAAATATGATGTACTCCTGTCAGCTTGTAGTTTATACCTCCATGAAGCTTAGGTCTGTGTTTTTTAATGAATGCTTGATACCACAGTGTCTTCTATAAATCATACAAATCAGCAATCTTCTGTGTTTCCTGACTGGCTAAGAGTCAGGAAGTGAAAGGAGTATCACCCCATGTGATCCCAGGTTCGCATATGCATAACGGTGCGCTCCATGGGCCACTACACAGCGCACAACTCTGCAGCATTTGAAAGTAAATTCTCAAAGCGGGGTTCGCACGAGGCAAGTACGGATTTCCTCAGCTGCGCCGCCGACCGCAAATTCAGGGCCAATGTTTAGCTTTAGACAGCATGCTGAACTCTGAAGGCAGGGATTCTTTTCTCCCTCGCCTCACTTGCCACTATATTGAAATTTCAACTGCTCTCAGTGTCAGTGCTACTAAACTGCATTGCAGTAGATTTTTTTGTGGAGCGATGGAAGATCAAAGAAATTGTATATGTTCACAACCCAGATTTAAGTACCACAAGGATCGCAGTAGTTCAAGTGGAAGGCTCACCGCCAGCTTCTCAGGGCAACTAAGCATGGGCAATAAATACAGCCTTGGCTGAGTCACCCACATTCAGAAGAAATTAAACAAAAAATGAAATTGGACCAAAAGTTAGAGCTCATCGGTTACATTAGAAGCTGGTAACAGGAGACACTGCCCACCATCTGAAAAACTGCAGTGCTTAATTAATACTAAAGCGATAGCTCAAAATTTCAGAAAATCTATAGTGTTCCTTTCCGTGGCATTTTGTGCAATTACCTGGTTTTCTTTCCTCTTTGCCACCCCCCCAAATATTGAATTACCCCCCCCAATTGAGGATCCTCAATTCCCCCCCACCCCCACCCAAGTATACTTAGACAGTACCTGGTCGACACAGTGTGCATTCTGTTGCTGCTGCAGACAGAGCTTCCTCCCCACCAGGGCACATTGTACACTCGCCACAGTTAGTTGTGCTGAAAAGCAACAAAACGTTTTACACACACATCAACCTGAAAATAGGCTCCCGTCAGTAAAAGGACAGAATCCAAAGAGTTGAATGATGGCAGGTATATGTGATGGGACAACACAGCCCACTTTAGTGGCAAGGGTGGAATGTCAAGTCTATGTTGATGTGCATCAACTTGCATTTCTATAGCATCCCTCGTATGGATGACATCCCAAATGGCTTAGCATAAAGGACAAAAACAAAGGAAAAAGGTTAGAATGCGCAAGCCAAAGGAATGATCAAAAAGAGAATGGTTTTCAGGAAATATTTGATTCAGAGAAGTAGAAAGCAAGGCAGGCGGAGGATGATAGGGAGTCAAAGGAGGGCTGGAAAATAGTGGCTGAACCAAGTATCCAGCAGTGGTGGAAGGAAGGCCAAGAAGCAGCAGATTTTAGAGGAGTGCAGGGTGGATGCAGGGACAGGAGGCTGGAAAAGATCACAGTAGCATGGAGCAAGGTCATGGAGAGATCGGAAAGCGAGGATGAGAATTTTGAAGATGAGAATTTTGAAGACGGGGCAGAGTTGGAAGAAAGTGGTCTTAGTAATGGAGCAAAATGTGCACTAGAACAGAACTGCTCTTCCCACAGCCTGCTTAGCCCTTTTGCTTCTCCAAAGTTCAGTTTGATTCTGATGTGTTAAGTTTACTCAGCTCTTTGATTAACAAAAAATATAAAAGCACAGCAATTTCCATCAGGGCACAGATATGGGCCATTGCCTAAAAAACAGACACTGCCATTATTTCAGTGAACCATCTCTGTCCCAGTTTTATATGAACCTTGGACTCAAGGGTCCTGCTGAATGCTACCAAGATATAGTATGTGAAAGGGGGACATTGTGGCGGATCACCACCTAAAACGGGCATAATCCACTCTTCCGTCTGTGGACAAATTTCCAGCACCTTCCCTTTAAGGCACCTTACCTTTAAGGCAGAAGGGGGCGGGGCCTCAGGTTTTACCCAGAGAATTCTGGGAGCTTTTCAGTCTGCCATTTTGTGCCATGCTGTGATTAAAAAGTCTCTTGTTTAACACAAATGGATTCAGCCTTAATTCGTGTTTCGCGGCAGCCTCAACAACATTTAATATTGTACAGCTCCCCCAATTGCCAAACAATCAGATCAGCTGACACTGCTGCACGCCAAGAATTCACAAAACAAGTACTTTAGCGGCTCTGTGCTAATGTGGTTCTACAGATGTGCACACGGTCAATACTTACTTACAAAATAATCCTTGGGAACAGGACTCACAGAGAGCAGCATTCTTCTCAGAAAAGGAACCTGGAAACAAGGTGGAATTTTAGTGCATATTGCTTTGAACTGAACATCTTCAGAACAAACTGGTTTTCATGCAAGTATATTCAAACCAGATCTACATCAAAGAAGAGTTAAGTCCATACAATCCAGGGATGACGCTAGGCTGTACAACACCCAAGTCCAGTGAGACATTGCCTTTTATTTTAAAGTGAATGGCTTCTCAGAATTCTCTTATCCAGTTCATCAATTTAAAGAAATCATGTAGTACTGTTGGAGGATAGTAGCAGACTTCAGGAGGGCAGATGGTGAAATGGGCAGACACATGGCAGGTGAAATTTAATGAAGTGTTAAGTTAATTTAATGCATTTTGGAAAGTAAAATGGAGAGGCAATATAAATGGTATAATTTTAAAGGGGTTGCAGGAACAGATGGACCTGAGCCGTCATATACACAAATCTTTGAAGGTGGCAGGACAAGTTGAGAAGGCTGCTAAAAAAGCATATGAGATCCTGTGCTTTATAAATAGAGGCATACAGTACAAAAGTTAGGAAGTTATGGTAAACCTTTACAAATCACTGCTTAGCCCTAGGCTGAAGGATATACTTGCCTTAGAGGGAGTGCAACAAACGTTCACTAGATTGATTCCTGGGATGAGAGGGCTGTCCATTGAGGAGAGATTGAGTAGAATCGGCCTATACTCTGGAGTTTAGAAGGTTACCTCATTCCTTACAGGGCTTGACAGGGTAGAGGCTGAGAGAATGTTTTCCCCTGGCTGGAGAGTCTAGAACTAGGGGTCATAGTCTCAGGGTAAGGGGTCAGTCATTTAGGACTGCGATGAGAAGTTTCTTCACTCAGGGTTGTGAATCTTTGGAATTCTCTACCCCAGAGGGCTGTGGATGCTCAGTCGTTGAGTATATTCAAGACTAAGAGCGATAGATTTTTGGGCACTAAGGGAATCAAGGAATCTGGGGATAGTGCGGGAAGGTGGAACTGATGTAGAAGATCAGCCATGATCTTACTGAATGGCGGAGCAAGCTCGATGGGCCGTCTATCCTACTCCTGCTTCTATTTCGTATGTTCTTAAATATTGTCTCCATTTTTGGGCACCACACTTTAGGAAGGATATCAAGGCCTTGGACGACATTTACCAGAATGGTACCGGGGATGCAGGACTTCAGTTATGTGGAGAGACTAGAGAAGCTGGGCTTGTTCTCCTTAGAGCAGGGAAGGTTCAGGGGAGATTTAGTCGAGGTAATCAAAATTATGAGGGGTTTTGATAGGGAGAAACTGGTTCCACTGGCAGGAGGGTCAGTAACCAGAGGACACAGATTTAAGATAATTGGCTAAAAATCCAAGGGGAAAACCGTGGAAAGTTGTTACGATCAGGAATGAAAGGGCGGTGGAAGCAGATTCAATAGTAACTTTCAAAAGGGAATTGGATAAATACTTGAAAAGAAGAAATTTTCATGGCTATGGGGAAAGTGGGACTAATTGGATAACTCTTTCAAAGAACTGACGCAGGCACAATGGCTGAATGGCCTCCTTCAGTGCTGTACAATTCTACGAATATAGAAAATCTATCTAATTCCACATCTACACCAAACATGCTGAATGGATGGTTTCGTCGCACATGTTCATCTGAGTAGCAGCCTACAAATAACTATGCAACAACAAAGGCTCAAAATTTAAAATATATTTTAACCCAATGAGATAGATCAAATTCCAAATTCTCGAACAGAAAAAAAACACCAGTATTTGGTTCTACTACTGTTTTCTTCAGTCAGTGCTGTTCCGCAATCAGGCAGCACAAAATAGCCAGGAGGAGCTGTTCGATCATAAATTCTGCTCCCTTCTTTTAGCTTCAGGAAGATGCAAGATGCCCACATGGAAGAGGGGTGAACATGAAATTCCATTTTAAAACTTCACTTTGCAATACAGGTTAACTGAAGTTGGGTTCAAACTTATATTTGTACCACTTACTTTACATGAGTTGTAAGTGGAGGGAGGGGGGAAAAAGTAAAGAACAAAAGACACAGCAATATTACTGTATTGCCATCCCCCACCCACCCCCACACTACCACATTCTCACTGGACTCTTGCATAACAGTATGAATGCAGCTCTACCTGGAAGGCAGTCTCTGCAGGCTGTTGAACCAGTTTCATTGGCATAAAACCCAGATTCACAGGCTTGGCATTCGGTGCTTCCTGTAAAACTGCAAAAATATTAGATATCAAGTTACTACATTTGTAGGGGGTGGTGTGGTAGGGGTCAGCCTCACCTCTGACTCAGTGAGCGGGTTCGAATCGCTCCCACGCCCCTGGTTCTAGACCTTGGACTTATTTAGGGGTTGTGAACAAAGATGCAGTAGACAACAGGTTCTGATGAAAGAATTTTGACTTTATTAAAAGAAAAAGGTAACATACTTAAAACACACTTAATGCTTAAACACAGGTTGGGGAACACGCGGTACAGGCGAGGGAAAATAACATTAGGAGAATACTTCACCCCTCCCAATCCCACTTCACTAGCTAGGTTGGACTCTGGAGAATCAGGGATAATGCTCACCAAACGAATCCTTGACAGTTTAGAGTTAGGGTTTAGAGTCTTTTGAGTAAAAGGTTTCGTAAGGCCCTTATTGCCGCGAGGTGTCCGATGGTCACTGAGGCAGTCGCTCTGGTTTCTTCTTGCGTGTCGGTCTGCTCGTGAAGCTGTTGGCCTTCTTTGTTTAACTTCTTGCTGTAACTCTGCCTCTGTTTAAACTGTCTTCTTCCGAGCTGTGGAACTGCCTTCTTGCAGAACTGTGGAAACTGCCTTCTGCCTGCTTGTCCTGAACTCTGTAACTCTAGCACTGACTTTGCTGAAAACAGTCTTTTTGATTGATCTGCAGAACTACCTTCTGTTGAACTTGAACTGTTTTACTGGCGAACTTCAACTCCTGTAACTGCTTGATGGGCCTTCAATTATACTAAATTGAAGTGGCCTTATCAAAACCAAATCAAATCCTGGTCATTGTAAGACCTCGTTAACAGTAACGACTTTACTAAGTGTCAAATGGCTTGCGTCCTGTCGATCTGTTGTTTAATTGGAGTTTGCATTGTCCTCATGTTTTGGGTTTCTTGACTGGGCCTGGGGATTTCAAAAGGTGTCTTGAATTATTCAATTTTGGATATGTTATGAGGTTTTGGGTGAGGTTCTTCCTCCTGCCTGGATTGCAGTGCAAACAAATTCCAGACAGTTTGATCCAAAAGCTGTCCACTGCCTCGCCACACCCCTTCGCAGCCTGCCTTGTGTCTGTGAAAGGTGTTTTTCCCCCTAGTCATTTTCAAAAGTCATTTTTCCTCAGGGTTTTTCTTCCCTGATCTTTAAAATGTCCAAAACTGAGATTTTTACCTCAAATCACTTCACTTAGGTCCCATCATCCCAAATTCGTAGGAAAAATCCAAAAATCACCCCTTTTAGGGTTCTATACGAGTTTCTGGGGAATTTTGCGAAGCTTACACATTGGAACTTAAAATGACTTGCAAAAAGTATTAAAACATACAATAAAAGAT
The DNA here is from genome assembly GCA_030390025.1 of Squalus acanthias. Classification (NCBI taxonomy): domain Eukaryota; kingdom Metazoa; phylum Chordata; class Chondrichthyes; order Squaliformes; family Squalidae; genus Squalus; species Squalus acanthias. Next base: position 4,888,801 of record CM059426.1, on the reverse strand, counting down.
TGGACAATTGTTAAGATCTACCCCATACCCTACTGATGGAATTGCAGTTTATTACACAACAATCTAAAACCTCTCTGCTTTAAAACCACTTGTACTATATCAAGGATGTTTTCCTCCCCTATCTGTGGAAATAATGAATTTAGATTGTTACAACAGGTTTATTGTTGGCTGAACCGAAGCAATATATAGAGCAACAAAACCATCAGTCTGATCTGAATTTGAACTCATACCCAGGAAACTAGAGGGCAGTGTCATAACCAATGTTCCCACTAATTTTTTTTTGAGTGCGTGGCCCCTTTAAGGGGCTGCAGGGCTCATTCACAGTTTTGCGTATGCGTGAAATTTATCACTGGAAAAGCCGATCCTGAGCTGCCCGGGACCAGCATCAGGCTGTGCAGCCATGCCATAACTTGTTGCACTACAGATGAATACGTGGCTAGAGGAATGGTGCAAGGGGGAGGGATTCAAAATTCCTGGGACATTGGAACCGGTTCTGGGGGAGGTGGGACCAGTACAAACTGGACAGTTTGCACTTGGGTGGGACCGGGACCGATGTCCTAGGGGGAGTGTTTGCTAGTGCTGTTGGGGAGGGTTTAAACTAAAATGGCAGGGGGTTGGGAACCTGTGCAGGGAGACAGAGGAAAGGGAAGCAAGGATAGAAACAAAAGACAGGAAGGAGAAAAGCAAAAGTGGAAGGCAGAGAAATCAAGGGTGTAAATCAAACAGGGCTACAGTAAATAATAATTCTAAAAGGACTAAGAGTGTTAAAAAAACAAGCCTGAAGGCTTTGTGTCTTAATGCGAGGAGCATTCGTAATAAGGTGGATGAATTAGCTGCGCAAATAGATGTAAACTGATATGATATAATTGGGATTACGGACACATGGCTCCAGGGTGACCAAGGCTGGGAATTCAACATCCAGGGGTATTCAATATTCAGGAAGGACAGGCAAAAAGGAAAAGGAGGCAGGGTAGCATTGCTGGTTAAAGAGGAGATTAACACAATAGTAAGGAAGGATATTAGCTCTGATGATGTGGAATCTGTATGGGGAGAGCTGAGAAAAACCAAGGGGCAGAAAACATTAGTGGGAGTTGTATACAGACCCCCAAACAGTAATGCTGAGGTTGGGGATGGCATTAAATGGGAAATTCGAGACGCGTGCAATAAGGGCACAGCAGTTATCATGGGTGACTTTAATCTATATAGATTGGGCTAACCAAATTAGTAACAATACTGTGGAGAGTATTCCATCACACTCCTTACTTGTGCCTTGTAGATGGTAGAAAGGCTTTGGGGAGTCAGGAGGTGAGACACTCACCGCAGAATACCTAGCCTCTGACCTGTTCTTGTTGCCACAGTACTTATGTGGTTGGTCCAGTTAAGTTTCTGGTCAATGGTGACCCCCCAGGATGTTGATGCTGGGGGATTCAGTGATGGTAATGCCATTGAATTTCAAGGGGCGGTGTTTAGACTCTCGCTTGTTGGATATAGTCATTGCCTGGCACTTCTGTGGCACGAATGTTACCTGCCACTTATCAGCCCAAGCCTGAACGTCGTCCAGGTCTTGTTGCATGCTGGCATGGACTGCTTCATTATCTGAGGAGTTGTGAATGGCGCTGAACACTGTGCAGTCATCAGCGAACATCACCATTTCTGACCTTATGTTGGAGGGAAGGTCATTGATGAAGCAACTGAAGATGGTTGGGCCTAGGATACTGCCCTGAGCAACTCCTGCAGTGATGTCCTGGGGCTGTGATCACACACAGAATCACACAGAATCCCCACAGTGCAGATAGAGGCCATTTCGGCCCATCGAGCCTGCACCGACACATATCCCACCCTATCCCCGTAACCCCACGTATTTAATCCCCCCTAACACTAAGGGTCAATTTTATCATTGCCAAATCAACCTAACCCGCACATCTTTGGACTGTGGGAGGAAACCGGAGCACCCGGAGGAAACCCACGCAGACACGGGGAGAATGTGCAAACTCCACACAGACAGTCACCCGAGGCCGGATTTGAACCCGGGTCCCTGGCGCTGTGAGGCTACAGTGCTAACCACTATGCCACCGTGTGACCTTCAACCACCACAACCATCTTTCTTTGTGCTAGGTATGACTCCAGCCAGTGGAGCGATTTCCCCCCGATTCCCATTGACTTCAGTTGTACTAGGGCTCCTTGATGCCACACTCGGTCAAATGCTGCCTTGATGTCAAGAGCAGTCACTCTCAACTCACCTCTGGAATTCAGCTCCTTTGTCCATGTTTGGACCAAGGCTATAATGAGGTCGGGAGCCGAGTTGTCTTGGCGGAATCCAAACTGGGCATCAGTGAGCAGGTTATTGGTGAGTAAGTGCCGCTTGATAGCACTGTCGATGACACCTTCCATCACTTTGCTGATAATTGAGAGTGGACTGATGGGGCGGTAATTGGCCAGGTTGGATTTGTCCTGCTTTTTGTGGACAGGACATACCTGGGCAGTTTTCCACATTGTCGGATAGATGCCAGTGTTGTAGCTGTACTGGAACAGCTTGGCTAGAGGCGCAGCTAGTTCTGGAGCACAAGTCTTCAGCACAATAGCTGGGATGTTGTCGGGGCCCATAGCCTTTGCTGTATCCAGTGTGCTCAGCCATTTCTTGATGTTATATGGAGTGAATCGAATTGGCTGAAGACTGGCTTCTGTGATGGTAGGGACCTCAGGAGTAGTCCGATATGGATCATCCACTCAGCACTTCTGGCTGAAGATGGTTGCAAACGCTTCAGCCTTGTCTTTTGCATTCATGTGCTGGGCTCCACCATCATTGAGGATGGGGATATTCATGGAGCCTCTTCCTCCCATTAGTTGTTTAATGGTCCACCACCATTCACGACTGGATGTGGCAGGACTGCAGAGCTTTGATCTGATCCGTTGATTGTCGGATCCAAGTTATTCAGGTGACAAATTTGTGTTGGGTGTGGCAGAGTGCAGGTCCTAGAAGGCTGAAAGTACAGTTGCCAATGGTCGGGCAAGGGGAAGGAGGATGCACAAAAGGCCAGGGTTGAAAGTTCTGGGGCTTTTGTAATGCTTTAAGAGGTTTCAGCGATAGAGGTGAGGGCATGAAGTGATTTAAACTTGTGGCTGACAATTTTAAATTGGAGGCATTGGACCAGTGGCCAATGTAGGTCAGTGAGGACAGGGGTGATGGGTGAGTGGGGATTTGGTATGATATAGGGGAGAGGCAGCAGAGTTTCGGATGAGTTGAAGTTTGTGGAGGGGGGAGGCCAGCCAAGAGCGCATTCGAGTACAGGAGCAAGGATGTCTTGCTGCAGTTGTACAGGGCCTTGGTGAGACCACACCTTGAGTATTGTGTGCATTTTTGGTCGCCTTATCTGAGGAAGGATGTTCTTGCCATGGAGAAGTGCAGCGAAGATTCACCAGACTGATACCTGGGGTGGCAGGAATGACGTATGAAGAGAGATTGGGTCGATTAGGCTTATATTCGCTAGAGTTTAGAAGAATGAGAGGGGATCTCATTGAAACTTATAAAATTCTAACAGGACTAGACAGACGAGATGCAGGAAGGATGTTCCCGATGGCGGGGGAGTCCAGAACCAGAGGTCACAGTCTAAGGATAAGGGGTAAGCCATTTAGGACTGAGATGAGGAGGAATTTCTTCACCCAGAGAGTGGTGAACCTGTGGAATTCTCTACCACAGAAGGCAGTTGAGGCCAATTCATTAAATATATTCAAGAAGGGGTTAGATATATTTCTTAAAGCTAAAGGGACCAAGGGATATGGGGAGAAAGCAGAGACAGGGTACTGAATTTGGATGATCAGCCATGATTGCATTGAATGGCGGAGCAGGCTCGAGGGGCCGAATGGCCTACTCCTGCTCCTATCTTCTATGCTTCTATGTTTAAGTATAATCAAGTGTGGATCTGACAAAGGCATGGAACATAGGAACAGGAATAGACCATTCAGCTCCTCGCTGTACCCCCTCTAAGGCCAATGAATCTGCGCTGTACTTCCTCCAAGGCCAATATATCTTTCCTGAGGTGCGGTGCCCATAACTGAATGCAGTGCTCCAGATGCAGTCTAACCAGAGCCTTATACAACTGTGGCATGACTTCCACCGCTTTGTATTCCAGCCCCCTTGAGATATATGCCAGCATTCTATTAGCCTTTTTGATTGGATGAGGGTTTCAGCAGCAGATGGGCTTTGGCAGGGTTGGTGTTAGGAACAGGAGTAGGTTATTCAGCCCCTCGAGCCTAATCCACCATTCAGTTAAATCATGGCTGATCTGTACCTCACCTCCGTTTACCTGCCTTTTCTCCACATCCCTTGATCTCTGTCTTCAAATTTTCAATTGACCCAGCATCCACAGCTTTTTGGGGAGAGAGTTCCAGATTTCTTGATAGGCGATGAAATGGAAGTGGACGTAGGCAGTCTTTGTGATGGAGGGGATATGGGGGTCGTATGAAATAAAAGCAGAAAATGCTGTAAATACTCAGCAGCAATGTTCCCGTTATATTTTTTTGGGGTGCGCGGCCCATTCATGCGCGGTTTTTCCTATTTAAACGCCGGTGAGCCGGCTGCGCGGGAGCTGCAGAACGCTGCGCAGCCGTGCAGCTTAAAGGGAACATTGTTCAGCAGGTCAGGCAGCATCTGTGGAGAGAGAAACCCAGTGCTGACGAAAGGTCATCGACCTGAAACGTTAACTCTGTGCCTCTCTTCACAGATGCTGCCTGACCTGCTGAGTATTTTCAGAATTTCCTGTTTTTATTTCAGATCTCCAGCATCCGCGGTATTTTGCTTCATATGAAGCTCAGCTTGGGGTTGAATAGAAATGCCGAGATTGCAAACGGTCTGGTTCAACCTGAGGCCGTGGCCAGGGAGCGGGGTGGAATCAGTGGCAAGGGTACAGAGTTTGTGCCGGGGGCTGAAGTTGATGCAGTCTTGAAATAGCAACCTGATGTGTGTGAGACCATTGTATATTTCAATACTCTTGCTGCTATTTGGAGCTTCATTTTTTCCAGTTAAAGAATTGAGCATAGCTGAGAATTAAGCCTTACACAATATATGGGAATGGAGGAAAGTCACTTACGGCATGGCTTGAAGTTCCCTGGGTTGGAGGTGTCCATGTCACACATGTGCTCCCCAGGCCCTGACTACTTGCCCTTTGTAGTCTGGACAACTCAGTTCCATTTGCGATTCTAGGGGTAAATTCACCCTGTTGCAGCCCCAACTCTGACCCCAGCTCCCTGCTGAGAATGTGCCATCAGTGAGTTTACCCTGTTTCTGACTTGAAAGTATAGTGAACAGTGAGAAGGATAGTGATAGACTTCAAGAAGACATAAGAACATAAGAAGTAAAAGCAGGAGTAGGCCATACGGCCCCTCGAGCCTGCTCTGCCATTCAATAAGATCATGGCTGATCATCGACCTCAACTCCACTTTCCCGCTCGATCTCCATATCCCTTGATTCCCCTCGAGTCCAAAAATCTATCGATCTCAGCCTTGAATATACTCAAAGACTCAGCATCCACAGCCCACTGGGGCAGAGAATTCCAAAGATTCACAACCCTCTGAGTGAAGAAATTCCTCCTCATCTCAGTCTTAAATGGCCGACCCCTTATCCTGAGACTATGCCTCCTAGTTCTAGAGCCTCCAGCCAGGGGACACAACCTCTCAGCATCTACCCTGTCAATCCCCTTCAGAATCTTGTATGTTTCAATGAGATCGCCTCTCATTCTTCTAAACTCCAGAGAGTATAGGCCCATACTACACAATCTCTCAACATAGGACAGCCCTCTCATCCCAGGAATCAATCTAGTGAACCTTCGTTACATCGCCTCCAAGGCAAGTATATCCTTCCTTAGATAAGGAGACCAGAACTGTGCACAGTACTCCAGGTGTGGTCTTACCAAGGCCCTGTACAATTGTAGCAAGACTTCCTTACTCTTATACTCCAACCCCCTTGCAATAAAGGCCAACATGCCATTTGCCTTCCTTATTGCTTGCTGTACCTGCATGCTAGCTTTCTGTGTTTCTTGCACGAGGACACCCAAATCTCTCTGAACACCAACATTTGAAAGTTTCTCACCATTTAAAAAAATATTCTGTTTTTCTATTCATCCTACCAAAGTGAATAACCTCACATTTCCCTACATTATACTCCATCTGCCACCTTACTGCCCACTCACTTAGTCTATCTATATCCCTTTGCAGACTCGTTGTGTTCTCCTCACAGCTTACTGTCCCACCCAGCTTTGTATCATCAGCAAATTTGGACACATTACACTTGGTCCCTTCATCTAGGTCATTAATATAGATTGTAAATAGCTGAGGCCCCAACACTGATCCTTGTGGCACCCCACTAGTTACAGCCTGCCAACCTGAAAAAGATCCGTTTATCCCTATTCTGTTTTCTGTCCGTTAACCAATCCTCTATCCATGCTACTATATTACCCCCAACCGCATAAGCACTAATCTTGTGTAATAATCTTTTATGTGGCACCTTATCGAATGCCTTTTGGAAATCCAAATATACTACATCCACTGGTTCCCCTTTATCTACCCTGCTAGTTACATCCTCAAAAAACTCTTAATAAATTTGTCAAACATGATTTCCCTTTCATAAAACCATGTTGACTCTGCCTAATCATGTTAAGATTTTCTAAGTGACTTCATACCACTTCCTTAACAATGGATTCCAGCATTTTCCCGACAACTGATGTCAGGCTAATTGGCCTGTAGTTCCTTGGTTTTTCTCTCCCTCCTTTCTTGAATAGCGGTGTTACATTTTCGACCTTCCAATCCGCTGGGACCTCTCCAGAATGTAGGGAATTTTGGAAGATCAAAACCAATGCATCCACTATGTCTTCAACCACCTCTTTTAGAACCCTAGGATGTAGGCTGTCAGGTCCAGGGGATTTGTTGGCTTTTAGTCCCATTAGTTTCTCTAGTACTTTTTCTCTACTTATATTAATTACGTTAAGTTCCTCACCCTCATTAGACCCTTAGTTCCCCACCATTTTTGGTATGCTTTTTGTGTCTTCTACTGTGAAGAGAGATACAAAATATTTGTTTAACGTTTCTGCAATTTCCTTATTCCCCATAATAATTTCTCCTGTCTCAGCCTCTAAAGGACCAATGTTTACTTTTGTTACTCTTTTCCTTTTTACATACTTGTAGAAACTCTTACAATCTGCTTTTATATTTCTTGCGAGTTTTCTCTCATTCTATTTTTTCCCTTTTCATCAATTTTTTGGTCAACCTTTGCTGGTTTCTGAAACTCTCCCAATCCTCAGGCTTACTATTATTCTTTGCAGCATTATAAGCTTCTTCTTTCAATCTAATGCTATCCTTAACTTCCTTAGTTAGCTACTTTTCCTGTGGAGTTTTTGTTTCTCAATGGAATGGAATTTTGTTGAGATTTATTAAATATTTCTTTAAATGCTAGCCACTGCTTATCTACCGCCATACATTTTAATCTATTTTTCCAATCTACCTTAGCCAACTCGCCCCTCATACCTATGCAATTGGCTTTATTTAAGTTTAAGACTGTAGTTTCAGACTTAGGCAAGTCACTCTCAAAATTAATGTAAAATTCTATCATATTATGATCACTCTGCCCCAGAGGTTCCTTTACTATGAGATTGCTAATTAACCCTGTCTCATTACACAATACAAGATCTAAAATAGCCTGTTTCCTGGTTGGTTCCATGATATATTGTTCTAGGAAACTGTCCCGAATGCATTCCATGAACTCGTCCTCCAGACTACATTTGCCAATTTGATTTGTCCAGTTTATATGAAGATTAAAGTCCCACAAGATTATTGCATTAACTTTGTTGCAAGCTCCTACTATTTCTTGATTAATATTCTATCCAACAGTATAGCTACTGTTAGGGGGCCTATAGACTACTCCTACCAATGTTTTCTGCCCCTTGTTATTCCTTATCTCCACCCATACTGATTCTACTTCCTGATCTTCCGAGCCAAGATCCTTTCTCGCTACTGTCCTTATGTCATCCTTTATTACCAGGGCTACTCCCCCTCCTTTTCCAATCTGCCGTCTTTTCAAAACGTCAAGTACCCTGGAACATTTAGTTCCCAACCTTGGCCACCTTGCAACCATGTCTCTGTAATGGCTATTAGATCAAACCCATTTATCTCTATTTGTGCCACTAGTTCATCTATCTTGTTACGAATGCTTTAATTTAAATTTTTTACTATTATTCCCTGCTTTGACCTTATTCTCTGCTGCACTGCTACCATTAAACTCTCTGTCCCTTCCTGTCACACTGCGTATTTTTACCCAAATCGCTACACTGCTCTATTGCCTTGACCTTTCTCTTTAGATTTCTAAGTTTCCCCTCACCAGACCCCTCCCCCACTTTTTAGTTTAAAGCCCTATCGACAGCCCTAGATATTCGATTCACCAGGACGCTGGTCCCAGCTCGGTTTAAGTGGAGCCCGTCCCAACGGAACAGCTCCCTCTTTCCCCAGTACTGGTGCCAGTGCCCCATGAATTGAAACCCCTTTTTCCCACACCACTCTTTGAGCCACGCATTTAACTCTCTGATCTGCTTGACCCTATGCCAATTTGCGCGTGGCTCAGGTAGTAATCCAGAGATGATTACCCTTGTGGTTCTGCTTATTAATTTAGACCCTAGCTCCTCTAACTCCCTCAGCAGAACCTCATTCTTAGTTCTACCTATGTCGTTGGTTCCTACATGGACCACAACAACTGGATCCTCCCCCTCCCACTCCAAGTTCTTCTCCAGCTGCGAGGAGATATCCTTAACCCTGGCACCGGGCAGGCAACACAGCCTTCGGGACTCTCTTTCACGGCTGCAAGACATAGATAGGCTGGTGAAATGGGCGGACCCGTGGCAGATGAAATTTAATGCAGAAAAGTGCGAAGTGATACATTTTGGTAGGAAGAACGAGGAGAGGCAATATAAACTAAAGGGTACAATCCTAAATGGGGTCCATGAACAGTGAGACCTGGGAGTATATGTGCACAAATCGTTGAAGGTGGCAGGGCAGGTTGAGAAAGCGGTTAAAAAAGCATACGGGATACTGAGCTTCATAAATAGAGGCATAGAGTACAAAAGCAAGGAAGTTATGATGAACCTGTAAAAACACTGGTTCGGTTTCAACTGGAGTATTGTGTCCAATTCTGGGCACCGCACTTTAGGAAGGATGTGAAGGCCTTAGAGAGGGTGCAGAAAAGATTTACAAGAATGATTCTAGGGATGAGGGACTTTAGTTATGTGGATAGACTGGAGAAGCTGGGGTTGTTCTCCTTGGAGCAGAGAAGGTTGAGAGGAGATTTGATAGAGGTGTTCAAAATCGTGATGGGTCCAGACAGAGTAGATAGAGGGAAACTGTTCCCATTGGCAGAAGGGTAGAGAACCAGAGGACACAGATTTAAGGTGATTGGCAAAAGAACCAAAGGCGACATGAGGAAAAACCTTTTTACGCAGCGGGTGGTTAGGATCTGGAATGCAATGCCTGAAAGGGTGGTGGAGGCAGACTCAATTGTGGCTTTTTAAAGGGAATTGGATAAGTACCTGAAGGAAAAAAAATTGCAGGGCTACGGGGAAAGGGCGGGGGAGTGGGACTAGCTGAGGTGCTCTTGCAGAGAGCCGGCACGGGCTCGATGGGCCGAATGGCCTCCTTCTGTGCTGTAACCATTCTATGATTTGTCCTGTTTGAATTGTGTACGCCTTGATATTTGGAAAAAGCCGTTTTAGTTCATTGGTGCCTAAATCTTCAATCACAACACCAAGTCCTACTATTACCAGCAACTTGAGATATATGCAAGTTAAGAGAAACACTGATTTTTGCTTTATATGTGGACTTCGTGGCTCCATGGTCTGCTCTGCTGCTCACAAAACCTATGGGCACCCCACCCCTATACTGCAGGATATAGCCTGTGTTATAAACAATCGGAATGAAACAGCCATTTAATTTAATACACGCACGCATATTTAGTTGCTGGGTCACTTGTTCTGTTTTAGGAGAGCTCTCCTCCCAGGTTTCCCCTCCACTTGTAGAGATAGTTTGTTCCAAATCCATTGGATTCCTACCCAACGTCTCTCCATTGACCCAGGCAAAATAGAGACATCAGTATTCTCAAGCACCCAGATAGTGGGTGTGCATGTATGGAGTACCTGGGGCATATATATGCCGGAGTTTTTTTCCCTCTTGTCCCACTCATCTGACTCCAACCCCACTCTACCTGACACATTGCTCCTGTTCCCTGATGCCCTACCAGGATCCACTCATGCTCCTCTTTGCTCTCTCAGCAAGGCAAAGGCAGGAAATACTGATTCTCTTATACAGCCTCTATAAGATGAGTAAAAAGGGTTCTATTAACACTTTTGCTGAATCGTGGCACCAATATCAAATGATGAACAGAGATGTGGAATAGGGCCTAAAACTGAAATGGGCAAAAGGAGGAAGGGAGGGGGATTTGCATTGTGAGGCATAGATATTGAAAGCAGCCGAATTTGGAGAGTGAGGGGGGGTGGGGGGGTGGTGGGTGGGGGGAGGGAGAAACCAGAAGCAGAGGTACAGGAGATTATTGAGGCGTACAAGGTAGAATGGAAATTAGAGCCAGAGGCATGGGGCAGAGTGGGGGAGGGTGAGGGGGTAGCGATCAAAGCCAAATAGAGGAGAGGAAAATACAACTCAGTTAACACCACCGCCTGTCACTTGCAATGACTGCTAATAAATGAAGATCCCGAAAGGACTACAGATCACGAACCCACTCAAGTCGACATACAACACAGACTACGCTGAGAGACTCTGCCGTCGTACCTCTCGCACACTCCTCAACCATCTCGTACACCAGCTCTACAGCAAACGCCACAACCTCGAAACCAAGATAGAGTCCATGCTCTCAGCCTGTGCTCAGGACACAGCAGACCAGTTACGAGACACCACCAAACAGACGAGGCAACGGAACTACGCTGCCTACATGCGCATCAAGAACAGGAAGCTTGAGAAACTCGGCATCACCACCAGCAGCAACCAAGCCTCCCCCGGTACCACGGCTGCAACCACAGGGAAGTCCATCGTCAACTTGTCCGACCATACCCTTCAACCAGACGAAATCGAAGTTCTCGCCCTAGGGCTCAAGTTCTGCCCAACCACCAAAATGGACCCCATCGGTCTCGCGGCAGACACGGAGGAATTCATCAGGAGAATGAGGCTCCGGGAATACTTCCACAAATCCCAAGATGTCAGCAACAAACCCAATGAGACAATCAATGATCCAGAACAGCAGACAGAGGGACTCGCAGTGCAGCAACCGAAGAAAAAAGAGTCAAACTGGACCCCTCCGGAGGGTCGCTGCCCCAAGCTTGACATGTATGCTCAAGCTGTCAGGAAATGCATCAACGCCAGATTCATCAGCCGCACTCACAAGACAGTCCAGAATGTCACCCGAGCACAACGCAACGCCATCCACGCTCTCAAGACCAACCGCAACATTGTCATCAAACCAGCGGACAAAGGAGGAGCCATCGTCATACAGAACAGAACGGACTATTGTAAAGAAGCATACCGACAACTGGACAACCAGGAACACTACAGACAGCTACCCGCAGATCCGACCAAAGAACACACCCGCCAACTCAATAGACTGATCAAGACCTTCGATCCAGACCTTCAAAACATCCTACGCGCTCTCATCCCACGTACTCCCCGCGTGGGAGACTTCTACTGCCTCCCAAAGATACACAAAGCCAACACACCCGGACGTCCTATCGTATCAGGCAATGGAACCCTGTGTGAGAACCTCTCTGGATACGTCGAGGGCATTCTGAAACCCATCGTACAGGGAACCCCCAGCTTCTGTCGCGACACTACAGACTTCTTACAGAAACTCAGCACCCACGGACCAGTTGAACCAGGAACACTCCTTGCCACGATGGACGTATCGGCACTCTACACCAGTATCCCCCACGATGACGGCATCGCTGCAACAGCCTCAGTACTCAACATCAACAACAGCCAATCTCCAGACGCCATCCTACAACTCATCCGCTTCATCCTTGACCACAATGTCTTCACCTTCGACAACCATTTTTTTACCCAAACACACGGAACAGCCATGGGGACCAAATTCGCACCCCAATACGCCAACATCTTCATGCACAAGTTCGAGCAAGACTTCTTCGCTGCACAGGACCTCCAGCCAACGCTGTACACCAGATACATCGACGACATTTTCTTCCTTTGGACCCATGGCGAAGGATCACTGAAAAGACTACACGATAACATAAACAAGTTCCATCCCACCATCAAACTCACCATGGACTACTCCTCAGAATCGGTCTCATTCCTGGACACACGAATCTCCATCAAAGACGGACACCTCAGCACTTCACTCTACCGCAAGCCCACGGACAACCTCACGATGCTCCACTTCTCCAGCTTCCACCCTAACCATGTTAAAGAAGCCATCCCCTATGGACAAGCCCTGCGAATACACAGGATCTGCTCAGACGAGGAGGAACGCGATGGACACCTACGGACGCTGAAAAACGCCCTCGTAAGAACGGGATATGACGCTCGACTCATCGATCGACAGTTCCGACGGGCCACAGCGAAAAATCGCATAGACCTCCTCAGAAGGCAAACACGGGACACAACCAACAGGGTACCCTACGTCGTCCAGTACTTCCCCGGAGCGGAGAAACTACGACATGTTCTTCGCAGCCTTCAACATGTCATCGATGACGACAAACACCTCGCTAAGGCCATCCCCACGCCTCCACTACTTGCCTTCAAACAGCCGCCTAACCTCAGAAGTACCATCGTTCGCAGCAAATTACCCAGCTTTCAGGATAACAGCGACCACGACACCACACAACCCTGCCATGGCAAACTCTGCAAGACATGCCAGATCATCAACACAGATACCACCATCACACGTGAGGACACTACCCACCAGGTACATGGTACATACTCATGTGACTCGGCCAACGTTGTCTACCTCATACGTTGCAGGAAAGAATGCACCGCGGCATGGTACATCGGCGAGACCATGCAGACACTGAGACAACGTATGAACGAGCACCGCGCAACAATCGCCAGGCAGGATTGTTACCTCCCAGTCGGGGAACACTTCAGCAGTCAAGGACATTCAGCCTCGGATCTGCGGGTAAGCGTTCTCCAAGGCAACCTTAGAAACACACGACAACGCAAAATCATCGAGCAGAAACTGATAGCCAAGTTCTGCACTCATGAAGACGGTCTCAATCGAGATCTTGGGTTTATGTCACGATACATGACGTGATCCGGACTCGAGTCGTCGTTAGCTTGTTCACAGATGTGATTCCCAGTAAAAAAGTAAAAATTTTCCCAGTAAAAAAGTAAATTTTTTTTTAAAGCTTTTCGTTTTACATACAGACGGCAGCTTTTGACACGTTAGAACCCCTGCGACTTCACCTCATTGTCTCAGTTGTATCTTGCTATGTCTTTTGATGTGGTACCTTCCTGGCTGACTTAATTAACTTTATCACACCTCGGCAGATAGTCAGGATGATTTAATTTATTGGTCTGCAATTGTAAAGTACACATGCTTTTTTTTCCATCTATATATGCTCTGACGATTCTGTATCCAATTTACTTCACCTGAGGAAGGAGCGATAGTTCCGAAAGCTTGTGATTTCAAATAAAACTGTTGGACTATAACCTGGTGTTGTGCGACCTCTCAATAAATGAAGACCCATGGTTCAAATGTTGCATCACCATCCCAAGGTACGAGCACATCTGTGATGCATAACTATCCGAGTTTGAATTTGGTATCTCCATTTATTTAATTTTTTTAAAAACTTAACAGATGACAAGTTTGAACCCAGTTTGACTGTATACATAATTAAATGACAAGAGTTAGCTTTGTTCTCTAGAATTGAATTTATACAGGAAAAAGTTTGAAGTCTTGAATCATTAATTTGCACAGATAAAGTTCACCTTGATTTAGGTGGCAGTATCCAAAATTAATATGGTAGAAATATATTTTGTTTAAAATTCATATTTTTCATACTCCCGATAACCAGATAAGAGTCCAATCTTTACAATTCAGAAAGTAACACCAAAACAATAGAAAAACGAATTTAAGTTTAAAAGTGAATTAATCAAAGTATATGCAGGGTCAGAAGAGACCATGGGTTAGGGCTACTAATGGTGCTTACACTTGAGTTAGAAAAAGTCACTGCCACTCTGCTTGACGAATGAAATTATACTTCAGTGATTGGCCCCTTGAAAAAGAAATAATTTGTCCACATCTCCAGCAGATGGTGCTGTGGGACAACGTCAGAGCACTTTTACAGACAAGCCCAATTCTGTGCTTACCTGATGTCCCAGTCACCATCAGAGGATTTTTATAAATCATGGCCCGGATTTTGAGGTAGGTACTCCCAGAGTACGCCATCATACCTCCTTTGAAATCCACCGCAAGTTCAGGAATTCTGCACGCGCTTGCGCTGAATCCCAAACTTGCGGTCTGTCAACATACACGTTGTGAGAAGTCGCACAACACCAGGTTATAGTCCAACAGTTTTATTTGAAATCACAAGCTTTCGGAGCTGCTGCCCCTTCGTCAGGTGAAGTGAAGGAATACGAATCGGCAAAGCATATATAGACAGAGAACAATGCCTGTGTAGCGTACAATGTCAGACGACTACAGTTAATCTTTCTGACTGCCTTTCATCACACCTTGGCAGAGAAACAATCAGGTCAGCCAGGAAGGCACCACATCAAAGACATAGCAAGATACAACTGAGACAATGAGGTGGGGTCACAGGGGGTCTAATGTGTCAAATACAGTCTGTATGGAAAACCATAAACTTTAAAATTTTTACTTTTTTTTACTGGAAATCACATTTGTGAACAAGCCAACGACGACTCGAGTCTGGATGACTCTACGTCATGTAGCGTGACATGAACCCAAGATCCCGGTTGAGGCCGTCCTCATGGGTGCGGAACTTGGCTATCAGTTTCTGCTCGATGATTTTGCGTTGTCGTGTGTCTCGAAGGCCACCTTGGAGAACGCTTACCCGCAGATCTGAGGCTGAATGTCCTTGACTGCTGAAGTGTTCCCCGACTGGGAGGTAACAATCCTGCCTGGCGATTGTTGCGCGGGGTCCGTTCATACGTTGTCTCAGTGTCTGCATGGTTTCGCCGATGTACCATGCTCCGGTGCATCCTTTCCTGCAACGTATGAGGTAGACAACGTTGGCCGAGTCACATGAGTATGTACCATGTACCTGGTGGGTAGTGTCCTCACGTGTGGTGATGGTATCTGTGTTGATGATCTGGCATGTCTTGCAGAGGTTGCCGTGGCAGGGTTGTGTGGTGTCGTGGTCGCTGTTATCCTGAAAGCTGGGTAATTTGCTGCGAACGATGGTACTTTTGAGGTTAGGCGGCTGTTTGAAGGCGAGTAGTTGAGGCGTGGGGATGGCCTTAGCGAGGTGTTCGTCGTCATCGATGACATGTTGAAGGCTGCGAAGAACATAGCGTAGTTTCTCCGCTCCGGGGAAGTACTGGACGACGTAGGGTACCCTGTTGGTTGTGTCCCGTGTTCGCCTTCTGAGGAGGTCTATGCGATTTTTCGCTGTGGCCCGTTGGAACTGTCGATCGATGAGTCGAGCGTCATATCCCGTTCTTACGAGGGCGTCTTTCAGTGTCCGTAGGTGTCCATCGCGTTCCTCCTCGTCTGAGCAGATCCTGTGTATTCGCAGGGCTTGTCCATAGGGGATGGCTTCTTTAACATGGTTAGGGTGGAAGCTGGAGAAGTGGAGCATCGTGAGGTTGTCCGTGGGCTTGCGGTAGAGTGTAGTGCTGAGGTGTCCGTCTTTGATGGAGATTCGTGTGTCCAGGAATGAAACCGATTCTGAGGAGTAGTCCATGGTGAGTTTGATGGTGGGATGGAACTTGTTGATGTTATCGTGTAGTCTTTTTAGTGATCCTTCGCCGTGGGTCCAAAGGAAGAAAATGTCGTCGATGTATCTGGTGTACAGCATTGGTTGGAAGTCCTGTGCAGCGAAGAAGTCTTGCTCGAACTTGTGCATGAAGTTGTTGGCGTATTGGGGTGCGAATTTGGTCCCCATGGCTGTTCCGTGTGTTTGGGTAAAAAACTGGTTGTCGAAGGTGAAGACATTGTGGTCAAGGATGAAGCGGATGAGTTGTAGGATGGCGTCTGGAGATTGGCTGTTGTTGGTGTTGAGTACTGAGGCTGTCGCAGCGATGCCGTCATCGTGGGGGATACTGGTGTAGAGTGCCGATACGTCCATCGTGGCGAGGAGTGTTCCTGGTTCAACTGGTCCATGGGTGCTGAGTTTCTGTAAGAAGTCTGTGGTGTCGCGACAGAAGCTGGGGGTTCCCTGTACGATGGGTTTCAGGATGCCCTCGACGTATCCAGAGAGGTTCTCACACAGGGTTCCATTGCCTGATACGATAGGACGTCCGGGTGTGTTGGCTTTGTGTATCTTTGGGAGGCAGTAGAAGTCTCCCACGCGGGGAGTACGCGGGATGAGAGCGCGTAGGATGCTTTGAAGGTCTGGATCGAAGGTCTTGATCAGTCTATTGAGTTGGCGGGTGTGTTCTTTGGTCGGATCTGCGGGTAACTGTCTGTAGTGTTCCAGGTTGTCCAGTTGTCGGTATGCTTCTTTGCAATAGTCCATTCTGTTCTGTATGACGATGGCTCCTCCTTTGTCCGCTGGTTTGATGACGATGTTGCGGTTGGTCTTGAGAGCGTGGATGGCGTTGCGTTGTGCTCGGGTGACATTCTGGACTGTCTTGTGAGTGCGGCTGATGAATCTGGCGTTGATGCATCTCCTGACAGCTTGAGCATACATGTCAAGCTTAGGGCAGCGACCCTCCGGAGGGGTCCAATTTGACTCTTTACACGTTAACATACACGTTAACAGGCCATCCGCACGGCCCACGAAAAAGTAATTGCTGGCGCAGAGTTGGGCTATTTGCCCATCGACTGCCCAGCAATTGTGTATGGAAACATTACAGTTGATGCAAACAGACTAAGGGCCTGTTTGCATCAGCGTAAGGGGATACCTCAGGCATGATTTAAACATTTTCATCTCGAAAATCATATAGTTTGACTATCAAATGAGTTTTTCTTCTTTATGCAAAAATTTGAGTTTTAATGATGTCGATAAAATTATCAGCAAAATTAAATTTTTTGTGATGTTGGTGGCATGAAGCTAATTAGGAATTAAATTCCAATCCTGTAAATTGTAATTAAATCTGATTACGGGATTCCATTAAATCTGATTACGGGATTCCATTAAATCTGATTACGGGATTCCCTACTGAAATATGTAAAATCTAATTCTGTTTCCTGATTGGAGGATCAGGCCCACGTGATCCCTTCCGCACAGGCTGCGCCCCTGGGATCCGTGGGCCATTACGCTGCCCTCCTACTCGCAGCGTCAGACCGCAAGTTTTCACAGGGGGGCCGCCATCAGGTAGGTTCATATTCTTTCCGCAGGTCGGCAGCGCACTCTGGAGGTACGCCACCGACCGCAATTTTTGGCTCGATATATATTTACTAGCAGCTCTCCCATGGTATTACTCACAGTGGATAAACTTTCTTTTCCTACAATAGGGGTGTTAACAACAAAATGTGTAGAGAAAGGTTTGATAGGAAATAAGTGTGACACTTATAGGAAGTGTGTGCTAAACGCAAGACTTAAAAAAGACATTATAAACTACTATGTAAACATTCATATACTTTTGAGGTTCTTGAACCTGGATATAGGGCTCATGCATTCTCCTATTCATTTTTCTATTTTTAAGTTAGAGGGAGATGAGCAGGGGTGAGATATTTAAGCGAAGCAAAAGAGGAAATAGCAGAGGCCCTGACCATCATTTTTCAATCCTCTCTGGCTTCAGGTGTGGTACCGGAGGACTGGAGGACTGCTAATGTGGTACCCTTGTTTAAAAAGGGAGAAAAGGATAGACCGAGTAATTACAGGCCAGTCAGCCTAACCTCGGTGGTGGGAAAATTATTGGAAAGAGTTCTGAAGGACAGGATGATTCTTCATTTAGAAAGACACGGATTAATCAAGGAGAGTCAGCACGGATTTGTTAAGGGAAGGTCATGTCTGACAAACCTGATTGAAATTTTTGAGGAGGTAACAAGGAGGGTAGATGAGGGTAGTCCATTTGATGTAGTGTATATGGACTTTAGCAAGGTTTTTGATAAGGTTCCACATGGCAGACTGGTCACGAAGTTAAAAGCCCAAGGGATCCAGGGCAAAGTGGCTTGGAGACAGGAAGCAGAGGGTAATGGTTGATGGGTGTTTTTGTGACTGGAAGGCTTTTTCCAGTGGGGTTCCGCAGGGCTCAGTACTAGGTCCCTTGCTTTTTGTGGTATATATCAACGATCTTGACTTGAATATAGGGGGTATGATTAAGAAGTTTGCAGATGATACTAAAATCGGCTGTGTGGTTGATACTGAAGAAGGAAGCTGTAGACTGCAGGAAGATATCAATAAATTGGTCAGGTGGGCAGAACAGTGGCAAATGGAATTCAATCCAGAGAAGTGTGAGGTAATGCATTTGGGGAGGGCTAACAAGGAAAGGGAATACACATTAAATGGTAGGACACTGAGTAGTGTAGAGGAACAAAGGGACCTTGGAGTGCATGTCCACAGATCCCTGAAGGTAGCAGGCCAAGTAGATAAGGTGGTTAAGAAGGTATACGGAATGCTTGCCTTTATTAGCTGTGGCATAGAATACAAGAGCAGGGGGGTTATGCTTCAACTGTATAAAACACTAGTTAGGCCTCAGCTAGAGTACTGCGTGCAGTTCTGGTCACCACATTACAGGAAAGATGTGATTGCACTAGAGAGGGTACAGAGGAGATTTACAAGGATGTTGCCGGGAGTAGAGAATCTTAGCTGTGAGGAAAGACTGGATATGCTGGGACTGTTTTCCTTGGAACAGAGGAGGCTGAGGGGAGACCTTATTGAGGTGTATAAAATTATGAGGGGCATAGATAAAGTGGATAGAAAGGACCTATTTCCCTTAGCAGAGGGGTCAAAAACCAGGGGGCACAGATTTAAAGTAATTGGTGGAAGGTTTAGAGGGGATTTGAGGGAAAATTTCTTCATCCAGAGGGTTGTGGGGGTCTGGAACTCACTGCCTGAAAGGGTGGTACAGGCAAGAACCCTAACCATATTTAAAAAGTACTTGGATGTGCACTTGGGATGCTCTAACCTGCAGGGCTATGGACCAAGAGCTGGGAAGTGGGATTAGGCTGGATAGCTCTGTGTTTGCCGGTGTGGACACGATGGGCCGAAATGGCCTCCTTCCGTGCTGTAACTTTCTATGATTCTATGATTCTATATTTGGATTTCAAGAATCAGGACTC
The DNA here is from genome assembly GCA_030390025.1 of Squalus acanthias. Lineage (NCBI taxonomy): Eukaryota > Metazoa > Chordata > Chondrichthyes > Squaliformes > Squalidae > Squalus > Squalus acanthias. The sequence goes on along the minus strand of CM059426.1, from coordinate 4,869,402 downwards.
TGGAGTGAGAGAATCCTAGGTCTTGGAGAAGAGTCTGGAGCAGCCAGGCAGTCGGAGGGACTAACGTCTCTTCTGTTAATCCAGCTATGTCAACGAGCTGCCTCACATCCAAGGAATGTTATGATTTTAGGAAACTGGCCTTTTGCTGCAGCTTTTCAGTTCACTTTCTGAGAATAGAGGGACATGTGATGGAGCTGGTGTTGTGTACTTCACGAGCAACAGTCCGGAAAGTGTAAGTGTCTGAGAGGCAGGCAATATTGTTCTTGAGATGCAGGTAACACTGACAGTCACATTTATTACCCTCCCTGGTTACCCTGAGGAAATTGAGTCAACCACGCATTGTGGGACTGGTGTCACATGTAGATCAGACTAGGGAGGAGTGGCAGGTATCTTCTCTGAAAGAGATTAGTGGAGGTTTACAAATTAGCAGTTTTAAAAAATTGAATTCAATTTCACAAACTGCTATGAGGGAGCTATTTGAGCTCGCGATCTCTGGGCTGTTAGTCCCAGTACCATAACCACCAGCCTACCACATTTGCCCATCAAAGAAAGAACAAACTTGCATTTATATACCGTCTTTCAAATTGCCATCAAGCTTCAGGTATTTGCACCAAGTTCTGTTTACCCATCAACCCTGTGCTCGCTGACCTACATTGGCTCCTTCCCGGTTCAGCAACGCCTCAATTTTAAAATTCCCACCCTCGTGTTCAAATCCCTCCATGGCCTCGCCCCTCCCTATCTCTGTAATCTCCTCCAGTCCTATCACCCTCCGAGATCTCTGCACTCCTCCAATTGTGGTCTCATGCGCATCCCCGATTTGCATTGCTCCACCATTGGCGGTCGTGCTTTCAGTTGCTTTGGCCCTAAACTCTGGATTTCCGTCCCTAACCCTCTCCGCCTCTGTCCTCCTTTAAGATGCTCCTTAAAACCTACCTCTTTGACCAAGCTTTTGGTCACCTGTCCTAATATCTCCTTTGTGGCTCGGTGTCAAATTTTGTTTGTTTACACTCCTGTGAAGCGCCTTGGGACGTTTTACAATGTTAAGGCGGTATACAAATGCAAGTTGTTGTTGTGGAGTGGTTGAAGAGCCGAGAATTCTTCAAGAAGAAAGAATGAACTAACTTGCATTTATAAAGTGCTTAAGACGTCCCAAGTTGCTTTTTTAAATTTATTAACAGGATGGGGGTTTTGCTGGTGCTGTTGGGGAGGGTTTAAACTAGCTTGGCAGGGGGATGGGAACCTGAGGGTAGAATCAGAAGGGAGAAAAGCTAATCTGGAAATAGAAGATAGGGGTTCAGGTGAAGGGGTATTTAGGAAGGCAAAGAGAAAGGAGAAGGCAATAGAGCAGGGCAACGACAGGGGTAACGATAACCAGAATGTATCAGGAAGGGGCAGAGCGTACAAGCATAAGAGTGCACCAGAAAATAGAGTCAGAGTAAGGAAAAATTTAAAGATAAAATTAAAGGCTCGTTATCTGAATGCATGCAGCAAGATAGATGAGTTGACAGCACAAATAGAAATAAATGGGTATGATCTGATAGCCATTACAGAGACGTGGTTGTAAGGTGACCAAGGCTGGGAACTGAATATTCAGGGGTATTTGACATTTCAGAAGGATAGGCAGAAAGGAAAAGGAGGTGGGGTAGCTCTGTTAATAAAGGATGAGATCACTGCAGTGGTGAGGAATGATATTGGCTCAGAAGCTCAAGATGTAGAATCAGTTTGGGGGAGATAAGAAATAGTAAGGGTAAGAAGTCACTGGTGGGAGTAGTATATAGGCCCCCTAACAGTAGCTATACTGTAGGACAGTGTATAAATCAAGAAATAATGGGGGCTTGTAAGATAGGTACTGCAATAATCATGGGCGATTTTAATCTTCATATAGATTGAACAAATCAAATTGGCAAGGGTAGCCTTGAGACGAGTTCATAGAGTGTATTCGGGATGGTTTCTTAGAGCAATACATCGAGGAACCAACCAGGGAGCAGGCTATTTTAGATCTGGTAATGTGTAATGAGACAGGATTAATTAATGATCTCATAGTAAAGGATCCCCTAGGAAAGAGTGATCATAGCATGGTAGAATTTCAAATTCAGTTTGAGGGTGAGAAACCTGGGTCTGAAACTAGTGCCCTAAACTTAAATAAAGGCAATTACAAGGGTATGAATACAGAGTTGGCTAAAGTGGACTGGGAAAATAGATTAAAGGGTAAGATGGTAGATCAGCAGTGGCAGACATTTAAGGAGATATTTCATAAATCTCAGCAAAAGTATATTCCAGTGAGAAAGAAAGGCTCTATGAGAAGGATGCACCATCCATGTCTAACTAAGGAAGTTAAAGATGGTATCAAATTGAAAGAAAAGGCATATAATGTTGCGAAGATTAGTGGTAGGCCAGAGGATTGGGAAATTTTTAGAATCCAGCAAAGGATGACTAAAAAAATTATAAAGAGGGAGAAGATAGAGTATGAGAGTAAACTAGCAAATAATATAAAAACAGACAGTAAGAGCTTCTACAGGTATATAAAAAGGAAGAGAGTAGCTAAAGTAAACATTAGTCCCTTAGAGGATGAGACTGGGGAATTAATAATGGGAAATAGAGAAATGGCAGAGACTCTAAACAATTATTTTGGATCGGTCTTCACGGTAGAAGACACTAAAAACATCCCAATAATAATAGATAATCAAGGGGCTATAGGGAGGGAGGAACTTAAAACAATCTCTATCACTAGAGAAAAAGTACTAGGCAAACTAATGGGGCTAAAGGCCGACAAGTCCCCTGGACCCGACGGCCTGCATCCTAGGGTCTTAAAAGAAGTGGCTGCAGAGATAGTGGACGCATTGGTTGTAATCTACCAAAATTCCCTGGATTCTGGAGAGGTCCCAGCGGATTGGAAAACCGCAAATGTAACACCACTGTTCAAGAAAGGAGAAAGACAGAAAGCAGGAAACTATATACATAGATACATAGAAGATAGGAGCAGGAGTAGGCCATCCGGCCCTTCGAGCCTGCTCCGCCATTTAATGAGATCATGGCTGATCCTCCAATTCAGTATCCCGTCCCCGCCTTCTCTCCGTAACCCTTAACCCCTTTTGCCTGTAGAAATATATCTAATTCCCTCTTAAATATATTTAATGAGCTGGCGTACACTGCCCTCTGTGGCAATGAGTTCCACAGGTTCACCACCCTCTGAGTGAAGAAATTCCCCCTCATTTCTGTCCTAAATGGTTTAGCCCTTATCCTTAAATTATGTCCTCTAGTTCTGTTCTCACCCGCCAAGGGAAACATCCCTTCTGCATCTAGTCTGTCTAGACCTGTCAGAATTTTATACACTTCTATGAGGTCCCCTCTCAATCTTCTAAACTCCAGTGTGTACATCCCTAAACTACATAGTCTCTCCTCATAGGTCAATCCCGCCATTCCTGGTATCAGCCTGGTGAATCGCCGCTGCACCCCCTCCATGGCAAGAACATCTTTCCTCAGATGAGGCGACCAAAACTGTACACAGTACTCGAGGTGTGGTCTCACCAGTGCCCTGTACAGCTGCAGCAAGGTATCCCTGTTCCTGTATTCCAACCCTTTTGCTATGAAGGCCAGCATACCGTTTGCCTTCTTGATCGCCTGTTGCACCTGCATGCTCGCCTTCAGTGACTGGTGTACAAGAACACCCAGGTCTCTCTGTACTTCCCCCTCTCCCAATTTATTGCCATTTAAATAATAATTTGCCCTCCCGTTCCTGCACCCAAGGTGGATAACTTCGCACTTGTCCACATTATAGTGCATCTGCCATTTATCCGCCCAATCACCCAGTCTGTCCAAATCGCTCTGGAGCTTCCTGGTCTCCTCCTCTGAGCCCACCCCCCCTCCTAGTTTAGTGTCGTCTGCAAATTTGGAAATGCTGCATCCGACTCCCTGATCCAGGTCATTAATGTAAATTGTGAACAGCTGGGGACCCAGGACAGATCCCTGTGGTACCCCACTTGTTACTGCCTGCCATTCAGAAAATGAGCCGTTTATTCCAACTCTCTGTTTTCTATCTGACAGCCAGTTCTCTATCCACGTCAATACTTTCCCCTTTATCCCATGAGCTTCAATTTTCCCTGCTAATCTTTTATGTGGGACCTTATCGAAGGCCTTTTGGAAGTCCAGGTACACCACATCTACTGGCTCTCCCCCATCTATTTTACCATCTATTATATGCCAGTTAGCCTAACATCTGAAAAATGCTGGAATCCATTATTAAGGAGGTAATAGCAGGACATTTAGAAAATCATAAGACAAACAAGCAGAGTCAATATGGTTTTATGAAAGGGAAATCGTGTTTGACAAATTTGCTAGAGTTCTTTGAGGATATAACAAACAGGGTGGATAAAGGGGAACCAGTAGATGTAGTGTATTTGGATTTCAAGAAGGCATTCGATAAAGTGCCACATAAAAGGTTACTGCACAAGATAAGTGCGCATGGGGTTGGGGTAATATATTGGCATGGATAGGGGATTGGCTAACTAACAGAAAACAGAGAGTCGGGATAAATGGGTCATTTTCCGATTGGCAATCAGTAACTAGTGGGGTGCCACAGGGATCAGTGCTGGGGCCTCAACTATTTACAATCTATATTAATGACTTGGATGAAGGGACCGAGTTTACTGTAGCCAAATTTGCTGATGATACAAAGATAGGTGGGTTAGCAAGTTGTGAGGAGGACACAAAGAGTCTGCAAAGGGATATAGATAGGTTAAGTGAGTGGGCAAAAATTTGGCAGATGGAGTATAATGTGGGAAAATGTGAGGTTATCCACTTTGGAAGGAAGAATGAAAAAGCAAATTATTATTTAAATGGAGTGAGACTACAAAATGCTACGGTACAAAGGGATCTGGGGGTCCTAGTACATCAAACACAAAAAGTTAACATGCAGGTACAGCAAGTAATTAGGAAGGCTAATGGAATGTTGGCCTTTATTGCAAGGGGTATGGAGTATAAAAGTAGGGAAGTTTTGATGCAACTTTACAGGGCGCTGGTGAGACCGCACCTGGAATACTGCGTACAGTTTTGGTCTCCATATTTAAGGAAGGATATACTTGCATTGGAGGCAGTGCAGAGAAGGTTCACTAGGTTGATTCCTGGGATGAAGTGGTTGACGTATGACGAAAGTTTGAGCAGGTTGGGTGTCGCTGACAAGGCCAGCATTTATTGCTAAAATAAATAAGGTGGTGGTGAGCTGCCTTATACAACTGAGTGGCTGGCTAGGTCATTTCAGAGGGCAGTTTAGAGTCAACCACATTGCTGTGGGTCTGGAGTCACATACAGGCCAGACCAGGTAAGGACGGCAGATTTCTGTCCCTTAAGGACATTAGTGAACCAGACAGGTTTTTACAACAAGCCAGTAGTTTCATGGTCACCATTACTGATACTAGCTTTTTTTTATTCCAGATTTTATTTAATTGAATTTAACCTCCCCAGCTGCCGTGATGGGATTTGAATTCATGTCTCCGAACTCATGGCTCCAGACTTCTAGTATTACTAGTAACATAAGCCACTATGCTGCCATCCCCCATTCACAGCCAATGAAGCCAAAGGCTGTCACTTTATCGAGGGAATCTTCTCAGAACTGCTGGTGGCGTTGCAGATACTTAACCCCTCTTGGAAATTGCACATCAGACTTTTGGACAAATTGCACTCGCTGAATTTGTTTATACTTTTATTTCCACTTAATTGTAGGGGAACAGATTAGTTATTTTAGCCTGTAAAAAAGGTTCTGGAAAATAATTATAACAAGCAATTCAAATGGGCATTGAAATGTAAGAGGAATAGAGTACTGTGATTGCAAGGATAAATTTAATTGACTGTTGAATACTAAATACTTTAAAAAATCATGGAGTCAGAGAATAATACAGCACAAAAGGAGGCTATTCGGCCCATCGTGCCTGTGCCAGCTCTTTGGTAGAGCTATCCAAATAATCCCGCTCCCCTGCTCTTTCCCCACAGCTCTGTAAATTTTTTCCCTTCAAGTATTTATCCAAATCCTTTAGAACAGTGGCCCCCTGTAACTGTTGCTTAGATTAACATCATGGTCATGTGCCACGTGCTGTAATACTGAGCCATACAGGCCAAGATGGCCCCAGGTTTAATCCTTGCTCTGTGTTGAGTTTGCTGATCTCAGCCTAGCACCAATCGAAACAGTGTTGGCGTCAACGGGCCTTGGCTAGAGAGGGAAAAAAAATCAGAAGAATTCCTACTCCTGATCACTATCCAGTGACTCCTGTTTGAAAATCAGAAATGTTCCTTTCCAGTTTTCTTTCCTTTTTCCTTTATTTCTGAAGATGCGGATTCGGGTTGAGGTATTCGTCCATGGTCAGTAGCAACTCCATTATGTTGCTCAAATGCTCGATTTTTCATGTTTGATCTGCCCTGTCCTCACCTGACACTTTCATCCTTTCCACAAAAAGGTCACTGGAAAGCAATTAGGAGTAAACCCTGCCTTATTTCCCAACCTCACCTTCCTAGCGCAGGTACACGGAGACCAACTCGAGCACCTCCATCACCGCCCAAGCTGAGGACAGTTAATTCCATACAGACTTGAGATTAAACTTGTGACCTTCCTGCTCTGGGAGACTCTGTACCATATCACGTGTGCATTTATCACTGAACCATTAGTGAGCAAAAATCAGAAAATGCAACATAGAATCAAACAGCACAGAACGAGGCCGTTCGGCCCATTGTGTCTAGTCTGGCTTTTTCAAAGAGCTATCCAATTAGCTGCACTCCCCTGCGCTTTTCCCATAGTCCTGCAAATTTCTCCTATTCAACTATATATCCAATTCCCTTTTGAATGTTACTGTTGAATCCACTTCCACCACATTTTCAGGTAGTGCATTCCATATCGTAACAACTCGCTGCTTAAATAAATGTCACCTCATTTCCCCGCTGGATTTTTTGCCAATTATATTAAATCTGCTTTCTCTGGTTACCGACCCTCCCGCCAGTGGGAACAGTTTCTCCCTATCTACTCTATCAAAACCCTTCATAATTTTGAACGCCTCTATTAAATCTCCCCTTAACTTTCTCTGCTCGAAGGAGAACAATCCCAGCTGCTCCAGTCTCGCCATTTAACTGAAGTCCCTCATCCCAGATACAATTCTGGTAAATCGCCTCTGCACCCTCTCCAAGGCCTTGACATCCTTCCTAAAGTGCAGTGCCCAGAATTGGACACAACATTCCAGCTGAGGCCTAACCAGTGATTTATAAAGATTTAGCACAACTTGGTTGCTTTTGTACTCTATTGCCTGAATATTACCAGGGGCGGATTACGTAGGAAGGGGGGTGGTGGTGGCATGGGGGGGGACGAAGTTTTAACTCCACAGCGTGCGTCTTTTGGCCCTGACAGGCTCCCTGTCGGAGCAGGCTGCAGGACCAGGTAGGCCCGATCCCCAATCCCGGGGGGGGGGGGGGGAATCCGATCCCGAGGGAGGGCTGATCCCTGATCTGGGGGGAAGGCCCGATCCCAGGGGGGCAGGGGTCCGAACCCCCATCCCGTGGGCGTCCAATCCCCGGGGCCTTTGTATGGGGGGGCGGGGTCTGATTAGGGGGGAAGCTTGGGGGGCCGGTGGGGGGGGAAGCACTCCTGCTCCTCCTGGCACACAAGCAGTGCTGTGAAGGCACTGAGCTTCTCACCGAAGCTGTCCTCGCCTCGCTTCAGCCGTCGGGTTTCCCCAAGGCCTGGGAAACCCGGCCGCCCACTGTAAAACCTGCTAAGGAGGTTAACTCAGAGGCTGCCAGCCTCATTAACATATTTAAATTGCCAACATGCCTCCTGGGAGCGGGTTGGCTGCCCGGCCCTTGTCCCGCCTCCGTAAAACCCGGAAGTGGACGGGTTGGGGTCGGGGCTCAGAATTCTAAAATTTTCACCCCCCCCCACCCGCTCCCAACCTACCCGTTTTTTAATCTGCTAAAATTTCCTCCTATGTCCCTATGTATAAAGCCAAGAATCCATATGCTTTTTTAAATGTATTATCAACTTGTCCTGCCACCTTCAAAGATTTGCATATGTGAACCCTCAGATCTCACTGTTCCTGCACCTTGTTTAAAATTGTACCATTTAATTTATATTGAATTATAATTAAATTATTATATATTTATATTTATAGTATCTATAAATTACATTGGATTACATAGGATATACGGCACAGAAACAGGCCATTCGGCCCAACCAGTCCTTGCCGGCGTTTATGCTCCACTCGAGCCTCCTCCCGTCTTTCCTCATCTAAATCTATCAGCATTACCCTCTATTCCCTTCTCCCTCATATGCTTGTCTGGCCTCCCCTTAAATGCATCTATACTATTCGCTTCAACCACTCCCTGTGATAGCGAGTTCCACATTCTCACCACTCTCTGGGTAAAGAAGTTTCTTCTGCATTCCCGATTGGATTTCTTGGTGACTATCATTTATTGATCATAATGTATATATAAATTCAGTATAACGAAGCCAAGAAGAGCACATTAATGAACTGTACCTCTCTGTGAAATAGAAAGCTCCTCAATGTGACAGATTCCTATAAAGACCATTCTGTCCCATTATATGTTGTATGCGGTGAGATAAATTGGCAGCTTTCCAGTAAAAGCACCCGTTTAATGAAGTTTACTGTCTCTTGTGGTCGGATAAGATTAATGACACCTACTATATATATAAAAAGATACCGGACGTTTGTGTGCTCATGTTCATGTAATGATTGTTCTGTCACAGTGTAGCCACATAATAATTTCAGTTCCTATATGCCTGTGAGGCAAGGTCAGCTAAAACAGCTGTAGTGTCTGTCTGGGAACAGAATTCATTACCTTCGGTTTCTAAGAATAGCATGGAAATGATCATGTAGTGCCTGATGACATTGCTCAGAAAGCAGAATGGTCCATAATGAGGAAGCACAAACCCATCATTTAAAACTCTCAGAAAGCTATATTTCAATCCATTTGTTTGCCTCCAATGTCAAGAGCATTAAGGGTACTGATATCCCCCTGGGGAGGGGGAGGGGGTGGGGTGAGATTTGCTAAGTCCAGTTCCAGTGGCCACAACACATTCGAGCTTTTGGAGGTGGTGCAGAGAGGAGCCGTCGAGATGATCCCTGGTGTCAGAGGTCTGATTTATGAGGAATGACTGGAGAAACTTTCGCTATTCAGCCTGGAAGGGAAGCGTCTCAGAGGTGATCCTATATTGGTGCATAATTAGTTAGATTGTGGAGCTCGCTACCACAGGGAGTAGTTGAGGCGAATAGCATAGATGCATTTAAGGGAAAGCTAGATAAGTGCCTGAGGGAGAAAGGAATAGAAGGATATGCTGATAGGGTGCGATGAAGTAGGGTTGGAGGAGGCTCGTGTGGAGCATAAACACCAGCATCGACCAGTTGGGCCGAATGGCCTGTTTCTGTGCTGTACATTCGATGTGATATAATTCTATAGTTAAGGGAATAGAAAAGGCAAATCTGGAATGTTACTTTAAATTAAATTGTGAGTAGGACAGAGGCCACAGGCTCAAATTAGTGAAAGATAAATTCAGAACCGATATCAGGAAATTCTGCTTCACACAAAAAGTCATCAATACGTAGAACAGACTTCCGAATAAAGTAGTGGAGATGACAATCCTGGAGACATTTAAGAAGCAATTTTATGCTGCAATGTGGGGACTGGGGATGGATGAATTTAGATGGAGCGAATGGCCTTCCTGCTCCATCGTTATTTTGAAGTGGCAGTGGTGGGTAAGGGTATCATTTGGCTGTCACTGAAAGAGCTTTTGTTGGGTCTATTTATCTTGGTCCTGGCTGTAGACGGGCTGACCTTTCACCTCTGAAGAAGTGGGCAATGCTATTGGCCTGTACAGCCTTTCCCTTGACATTGGAAAAAGTCCAGTCAGTAATAAATCAGACTTTGTACTAACTATGCCTGCAGAAAACCTGCGGTTTAACATTTGTAACTTCTAAGCCACCCAGGCGATTGGCTCACAATGTTGGAAGGCACAGTACAGGGGGTAGAACCGGGTTGGATTAGAAGAAGCTTTTACATCAGTCCTCATTTAGTTCAGATTCCAGGAGACTGGCATCTGTGCATCAGCTCCCTGTTGGGTTCCCTTTTTCCAGCAGTAGAATTATAGATCCAAGCAAACTGATACCGGGGCTTAGTAATCTGATCCACGAGGAGAGAGCAAGGAAGCTGGGAATGTTTACACTGGAGAAAGAAAGCTCTTATCAAAGTATTTAAGATTTCTGAGGGGTTTAAATAAACTGAACATTAATAAATTATTTGAAATAACCATAAACTCTGCAGCCGGGGCATGAACCCAAGCTCAGGGAGGGAAGGTGAACAGACAGTTTGGATTTAATTACTTCACAGGGAAGATTGTGAATGTATGGAACAGATTGCCCAGGGAAAGAGCGGAGACGGAGAGAGGAGGATAGATGGTGGTTTGGCAAAAGAGATTGAGGTGTATAAGCGATATTGTATGGGTTATTTTGGATCTCTTGGAGTGCTCATATAGGCTCCTAATGGTCTTTCTGGGGCTCGGCATTCCTATAACTGCACATAAGGAAATCTTGCATATGCAGTTATTTTGTTGCTGCTGAATCTGCTTGCAGTATAATTAGAGCAAGCGTCAGTAACAAAACAGGATCATGTTACAGTCACTTCCAATGGAATGGAGTAATTACAGTGCAACCTGTAGTTACAGTCACCTTTATGACAAGACCACCACCACCTCCTTACCTATAGCAAAAGAAAGACTTGCATTTCTATAGCGCCTTTCACAAGCTCAGGACGTCCCAAAGTGCTTCACAGCCAATGAAGTACTTTTTGAAGTGTAGTCACTGTTGTAATGTAGGAAACCCGGCAGCCAATTTGTGCACAGCAAGCTCCCACAAACAGCAATGTGATAATGACCAGATAATCTGTTATTTAGTGATGCTGATTGAGGGATAAATATTGGCCAGGACACCAGGGAGAACTCCCTTGCTCTTCTTCAAAATAGTACCATGAGAGAGCAGACAGGACCTCGGTTTAACATCTTATCTGAATGACAGCATCTCTGACAGTGCAGCGCTCCCTCAGTACTACACTGGAGTGTCAGCCTAGATTTTTACACTCAAGGCTCTGGAGTGGGACTTGAACTCACAACCTTCTGATTCAGAGGTGAGGGTGCTACCAACTGAGCCAAGGCTACTCTTCATGGTCCTGGCCAACAGCTAATACAAATCAATGGGAGTGATCCATATTGCAGCCGCTGAATTGCACCTGCAATAGAAGGGTGAGGCCAGGGTAAATGGCTGCAGAGGCTAGTGAGGTGGCCCAGGATCAAGCGAGAGTTGGAGGCTGGAGATACGACTGAGCTGGGGCACAATCAGGTGGGAGAAAGAAACTAGAAAGGCTACAGAGGCAGGCCACAACTTAAGTGAGCAGGACTGGAGGCTGGGGATATGGCCCACACACCCATTCCAGCAGCCAGGTCTAATCATGTATAAGTAGTGGCTCTGGGTTTTCCCTCTTTTTTTTTGCCTCTCCCAGGAGATTACATGGCTGCGGGGGGAGGGGTAGGGGGGGGGGTAGTATCTGGTCATGATGCTCCAGCCATCATGAGTGTAGGGCAGGCTTGATGTACCGGCTGGTCTTTTCCTGCCCGTCATTTTCGTATGTTCATATTAGTGGGTACAACAGTGGGTACAACTTCTACCAGTCTCAGCCTGAGATTGTTGCCCAGCACCTTTGTAACTGTAACTTAAGAAAGAAAGACTTGCCTTTATAAAGCAACTTTTCATAAAAGGTGTTTTATAAGAGGGGTTTTGTTAGGGTAGATAGGGAGCAACTGTATCCACTGGCAAGAGGGTCGGTAACCAGAGGACACAGATTTAAGATAATTGGCAAAAAGGGGAGATGAGGAGACATTCTTTTACACGGCGAGTTCTTATGATCTGGAATACACTGCCTGAAAGGGAGGCGGAAGCAGATTCCATAGTAACTTTCAGAAGGGAATTGGATATATACTTGAAAAGGAAACATTTGCAGGGCTACAGTCGAAGAGCCAGGGAGTGGGACTCATTGGACAGCTCTTGCAGAGAGTTGACACAGGCTCGATGGGCCGAATGGCTCCGTGCTGTAAGATTCTGATTCTATGATCTCCCAGAAGGACTTCAAAGCACCGATACAAAATGAATTAATTTGAAGTGCTGAAACTGTTATGTATTTAAATGTAATTGTCATTTTGCCCACAGCAATGAGTTGAATAACTATAATCTGTTTCTCGTGGTGTTAATTGAGGGAGGAATAATGGTCAGGATATCAGGAGTGCTCCCTGCTCTTCTTGGATAAGGACCTTTAATGTCCACCTGAACCTTGGTTTAATATCTCATCAGAGAAAAAGCACCCCCTGACGGTGCAGCACTCCCTCAGTACTGCCCCTCTGACGGTGCAGCACTCCCTCAGTACTGCCCCTCTGACGGTGCAGCACTCCCTCAGTACTGCCCCTCTGACGGTGCAGCACTCCCTCAGTACTGCCCCTCTGACAGTGCAGCACTCCCTCAGTACTGCCCTGGAGTGTCAGCCTAGACTTTGTGAAGAAGACCTGGAGTGGGGCTTGAACGCACAACATTCCGACTCAGAAGCGAGAGCCAAGTGGATACTGTTAACAATAGATCATTCTAACTACAGGAAACTCTTTCGTATCCGGCACCGACGGGACCGGGATGGTGCCGGTTGATTAAAAATTCCGGATAACGGAGAGGTATATCTACCGAGGCTATTTTTAACAAACAAAAATAAAAAAATCAAGAAATGTGCAGTATAATTGGGTACTCCCCTACAGAATGTTGTGTTAAATGGATGGTGGAAGATGCTTGATTAAGTACAGTACTGCCAGTTGAGGGTAATCCATAACTCTTTAATTACTTAACAGTAAAACAAAACTTATAAACGACTGTATACTGTAATTTTCGGAGTATGAATTCTGCCGGTTATTAGAGAATTCCAGATATTTAGGTGCCATTTAAACGAGAGTTTCCTGTACTGTGCACAGTCATCTGCCAATGATTGTTTCCATTGTAAACACCCGTCCTCCATCCAATCCAAACATTTCCCAGGCTGAACTCCCTCGAATCGATTGAGTGACTTACGTATATTGGAATGACCTGTGGCCCAAAGTGTCCCAGGTAAAGTCCTTGATTGTTCATTTGCTTAAATGTCATCTAGATTCCAAGTGATACCGTGCAAGCTTCAGGAAATTTGGCTCTGTTTAGCCAGCTCAGTTTACAATTAAAATCTATAATTCAATAAAGGTAATTATGTAATTCTCAGGGCGAAAGCTGATTTGAAGCCTCACAAGAAAATGTGACAAAATACCCTAATATGAATAAATATACCCCGATCTCACATTCTTTTACAACAACTTGCACTTATACAGCACCTTTAGTGTAATGAAACATGCCAGGGTAAGGGGAACGCACACCTAGCAGGGTTATGGCAGGAGGTAGGTTCCGAGGAGGCTGTTGAAGGGGAAGAGATTGACCATTGTGGAGAGGCTCAGGGAGAACGTTCCAAAGTGCTAGGGCCCTGATGGTTGAGGGCTGTGCTACTGATGACGGGGCAGAGGGGAGACAGGGGAGGAACAATAGGCAAGAACCGGAAGAATGGAGGGTGCGAGCCAAAGTGTTGCTGGAGGAGGGTGCAGAGGCATGATGGGGCGAGGCCACGGAGGGATGTGTAAACCAGGGTGACGTGAGCCTGCCCTGAACAAGGCAGTATTAAGCAAAGGCTGAAAGTCAGATTGTAGGTGGAATGCAACCCTGAAAATTAACAACTTGTTAATTGGTGTTAATTTTGTTAAGGCTTATTCCTGGGATTTTCTTGGCTTCTATGGCCCAGTAAGATATCATGTAATGGGTTTACTCATTTTGCCATCAGGGGGAGCCCTAGATTCAATTTTAAAGTGAGCATTCGCAAGTAAGTGAATAAAAATAATGGCCCAACCTTTCCTGTAACCAGTCAACGAATGGTGCCCGCCGTTATTAGACTTGCCTTTGCCCCGTTTAATGTTGACGATATTTAGCTTCACCGTTATTTTGACAGCAATTTTTGGGGCCATAAGCTGAAACAAAGAACTGTACAAGTACGGCACACATACAGAGCATGTTCAAGAAGACTCATTCACAGAGCCATGTTCCTCATACTTACCCACACAAAACTCCTCTGTCCGAGCTCAGCTGGCTCCCCATGCTCCAGCGAATTTCCTTCCAGATCCTCATTCTTGTTTTAAAATCCCACCATAGCCGCGCCCCAGTCTGCCTTAGCAACCTTCTCCAGCTGTACATCTTTGCCAAGTTTCTCCTTCTGGATGTCCTGGCCAATATTCCTCCCTCCACCAACATCACTAAAACAGATTATCCGGTCATTTATCGCGTTGTTGTGTGTGGGACCTTGCTGTGTGCAATTTGGTTGCTGTATTTCCCCACATTACCACAGTAACTACACTTCAAAAGTAGCTGTGAAAGGCGTTATTTAAATGCAAGTTCTTTCTTCCTGTTCCTTGGTCCCTCTGCTCCATTGTTGATGAGCGCTCTTTCAGCCATTCTGCCATACCCTCAGGTACCCCCTGCTCCAGTCTCTCCTCTGTCAGTTGTCCCCTTTTCCATGACCTCCTTTCCCCCTCATACCCAACCTCCACTGCTTTCTGTTGCCTTGTAAAGTATTTTGAGATATTTCATTGTGTGTTTGGAGTCCTACAGAAATGTAAATTGTTGTTGACGCAAGTTTGAAAATTCCTCGGGAGTGAATTTCTGTGGGGGAGGGCGCCGCCCGCTCATCAGCTGTAGCTCAGTGGGTAGCACCCTCACCCCTGAGTCAAAAGGTTGTGGGTTCAAGTCCCACTCAAGAGACTTGAGCACAAAAATCTCAGCTGACACTCCAGTGCAGTGCTGAGGGAGTGCTGCATTGTCAAAGGTGTCGTCTTTCGGCTGAGACGTTAAACCGAGGCCCCGTCTGCTCTCTCAGGTGGATGTGAAAGATCCCGTGGCACCATTTCGAAGAAGAGCAGGGGGAGTTATCCCCGAAGTCCTGGTCAATATTTATCCCTCAATCAACATCAAAAAAACAGATTATCTGATCATTATCACATTGCTGTTTGTGGGAGCTAACAAGACACTAACAACATCCCAATAATGGATAATCAAGGGGCCACAGGGAGTGGGGAACTAAAGACGATCACTATCACTAAGGAAATAGTACTCGGTAAAATAATTCGACTAAAAGATGACAAGTCCCCTGGACCAGATGGCCTACATCCCAGGGTCATAAAAGAAGTGGCTGCAGAGATAGTGGATGCATTGGTTGCAATATACCAAAATTCCCTGGACTCTGGAGAGGTCCCAGCGGATTGGAAAATCACTAATGTAACACCCCTATTTAAGAAAGGAGGGAGACAGAAAGCAGGAAACTATAGACCAGTTAGCCTAACATCTGTCGTTGGGAAAATGCTGGAGTCTTTCATTAAGGAAGCAGTAGCAGGGCATTTAGAAAAACACACTGCAGTCAAACAGAGTCAGCATGGTTTTAGGAAAGGGAAATCATGTTTAACAAATTTGCTGGAGTTCTTTGAGGATGTAACAAGCAGGGTGGACAAGGGTGAGCCAGTGGATGTGGTGTATTTGGATTTCCAGAAGGCATTTGATAAGGTGCCACATAAAAGGTTACTGCATAAGATCAGAGCTCACAGAGTTGGGGGTAATATATTAGCATGGATAGAGAATTGGCTAACTAACAGAAAGCAGAGAGTTGGGATAAATGGGTCATTTTCTGGTTGGCAAACGGTAACTAGTGGGGTGCCACAAGGATCGGTGCTGGGGCCCCAACTATTTACAATCTACATTAATGACTTGGATGAAGGGATCGAGTGTAATGCAGCCAAGTTTGCGGATGATACAAAGATGGGTGGGAAAGCAAGTTGTGCGGAGGACTCAAAGAATCTGCAAAGGGATATAGACAGGCTAGGTGAGTGGGCAAACATTTGGCAGATGGAGTATAATGTGGGAAAGTGCAAGGTTATCCACTTTGGCAGGAAAAATAAAAAAGCAAACTATTATTTAAATGGAGAGAGATTACAAAATGCTACAGTTCAGAGGGCCCTGGGGGTCCTTGTGCATGAAACACAAAAAGTTAGCATGCAGGTACAGCAAGTAATCAAAAAGGCAAATGGAATGTTGGCCTTTATTTCAAGGGGGTTGGAGCATAAAAGCAGGGAAGTCCTGCTACAACTGTACAAGGTATTGGTGAGACCACACCTTGAGTACTGCGTACAGCTTTGGTCTCCTTATTTAAGGAAGGATATACTTGCATTGGAGGCAGTTCAGAGACGATTCACTAGGTTAATTCCAGAGATGAGGGGTTTGACTTATGAGGAAAGGTTGAGCAGGCTGGGCCTATACTCATTGGAATTTAGAAGAATGAGAGGTGATCTTATCGATACATATAAGATACTGAGGGGACTTGACAGGGTAGATGCAGAGAGGATGTTTCCCCTCATGGGGAAATCTAGAACTCGGGGGCACAGTCTCAGAATAAAGGGTCGCCCTTTTAGAACTGAGATGAGGAGGAATTTCTTTTCTCGGAGGGTTGTAAATTTGTGGAATTCTCTGCCCCAGAGAGCTGTGGAGGCTGGGTCATTAAATACATTTAAAGTGGAAATAGACAAATTTTTGCAAGATAAGGGAGTGAAGGGTTATGGGGGGCGGGCTGGGAAGTGGCTTTGAGCCCTAGATCAGCCATGATCTTATTGAATGGCGGAGCAGGCTCGAGGGGTCAAGTGGCTTATTCCTGCTCCTATTTCTTATGTTCTTATGTTCTTATGACCTTGCGGTGCGCAAATTGGCTGCCGCGTTTCCCACATTACAACAGTGACTACACTTCAAAAAATATTTCATCGGCTGGCAAGTGCTTTGGGACATCCTGTGGTCGTTGAAAAGTGCTTTACAAATGCAAGTCTTTCTTTTCTTTATCTGACGTAACTTTGGTGGAAGAGCCGAGGAAATAACCCAGGAAAATGGGGTTGTTTTTCCGGAGTTTCCGTAGCCCTTCTGCCAAAGTTACGGTGGAGGAGCAGGAGAACCCCCGCAGAAATGCACCCCAAAATACTCTGCATTCTAGTTGAGAATGCTGCCCATTACGATCCTGTAAACTGCTCTCTTGGCCGTCTCCTATAAACCATTCAATCAGCTCACTTTTATCTGAAGCAGCTCTGGGAGGCTGGTTTCTTGCTGGTCACACTGTTAGCTCACCCCTTGACAAAAAATATGTTTTCTAACTGAAATATCACTATCTACATTTTATCATCAGAATGATTCAAATATACAGGGGAGTCAAGGGTTATGGGGAGCGGGCTGGGAAGTGGCTTTGAGCCCGAGATCAGCCATGATCTTATTGAATGGCGGAGCAGGCTCGAGGGGCCGAATGGCATACTCCTGCTCCTATTTCTTATGTTCTTATAATTTGTTTGCCCAGTGTGTAAACTTTGACGCTAATAAAATCTTTAATACTGAAAAGAAAACTTGCCACACTCGCTATATCTGCCCTTACCTTTTAACTTGTAACTATTATTACAGTTCTGACATGCTACGATAGACTGAAATGTCAAATAACAACAGAAAACGCTGGAAAAACTCAGCAGGTCAGGCAGCATCCGCGGAGAGAGAAACAGAGTTAACGTTTCAGGTCGAAGACCTATCGTCAGAACTGGAAAAAAGCAGGAAAGGGAATAGATTTTAAGGCAGGTTTAGGGGCTGGGAAATGGGGGAGGGGATGAAAGAACAAAAGGGAAGGTCTATGATAGGATAGAAAGCAGGAGAGATTAAGAGACATTGAGAGACATTAAGAGATATTCAAGGCAAGAGCAGGTGGTAATGTGACAGATTAAAGAACAAAGGATGGCTCTAGATGAAGTGTGAATTGCGCTGGCAGAATGAAGGACAGCTGCCATGTGGGAGGGAAGAAAAAAAGGGCCAAACAAAAAGTGTGGAAAAAAAATATATATGTGATAGGGGCCAAGGTTATGATCTGAAATTGTTGAACTCTATGTTGAGTCCAGAGAGCTGTAGAGTGCCTAATCGAAAGATGAGGTGCTGTTCCTCGAGCTTACGCTGAGCTTCCGTGGAACAATGCAAGAGGCCGAGGACGGTGAGGTCAGAGTGGGAGTGAAGCGGTGAATTAAAGTGACAGGCGACCGGAAGCTCGGGGTCCCCCTTACGGACTGAACGGGGGTGTTCCGCAAAGCGGTCACCCAATCTGCGTTTGGTCTCCCCAATCTGCGTTCGGATTTCCAGCATCCGCAGTATTTTGCTATTGTAAGACTGAAATGTCAGTTTAGCTCAGTGGTAACGCACGAGTCAGCAGTTCGTGGGTTCAAGCCCCGCTCCTGGACTTGAGCACACAATCATAAGAACATAAGAACATAAGAAATAGGAGCAGGAGTAGGCCAATTGGCCCCTCGAGCCTGCTCCGTCATTCAATAAGATCATGGCTGATCTGATCCTAACCGCCAATCTACTATCACAGAACCATCTCCTGAACCTAACAGAATTGGACACACGAAATAGGAGCAGGATCAGGCTACACGGCCCCTGGGCCCGCTACGCTACCCACAGGGCCATGACCGATCCGAACCTAGACTCATGTCCAAATTCCTGCCCGCTCCCCGTAACCCTTAATTCCCTTTACTCCTAGGAAACTGTCTATTCCTGTTTTAAATTTATGTAATGATGTAGCTTCTACAGCTTTTTGGGGCAGCATATTCCATGGACCTACCACCCTCTGAGTGAAGTAGTTCCTTCTCATCTCAGTTTTGAAAGAGCAGCCCCTTATTCTAAGACTATGCCCCCTAGTTCTAGTTTCACCCATCATCGGGAACATCCTCCCCGCATCCACCCGATCCAACCCCTTCACAATCTTATATGTTTCAATAAGATCGCCTCTCATTCTTCTGAACTCCAATGAGTAGAGTCCCAATCTACCCAACCTCTCCTCATATGTCCATCCCCTCATCCCCGGGATTAACCGAGTGAACCTTCTTTGTACTGACTCGAGAGCAAGTATGTCTTTTCTTAAGTATGGACACCAAAACTGTATGCAGTATTCCAGGTGCGGTCTCACCAATACCTTGTACAACTGAAGCAATACCTCCCTATTTTTATATTCTATCCCCCTAGCAATGAAAGCCAACATTCCATTGGCCTTCTTAATCGCTTGAGGCAGGACCGTTCAGTGAGGTGCTGAGGGCCGAGCTGGCCTGAATTCTTGCAGTGAAAATGCAAGGAGCTGGCCCATTCATCCTGGCCTTCCAGGAGCTGAAAGAAATAACAGCCAGTGCAAAATGTGGCTTTACAAACCTGAACCGTAAAAGTCATTAAATAAAACTGCCCAGGGGTGCGTCACAGTTTGAAGGAGGAAACAGATCCTGAGGGCAGGGCCTATCCTTGAGGGAGGAATGTAGTAAATGTGGATTTAATTTACTCTGTTAAAGGTCTGTGAGTTATCTGCCACACCCTGTTTTGTTTAAAAAAAACAATGGGCTTGATGTCTGAATGTTACCTGAGTTGTTATGGAACCTGATTGTTATTATAACGGTTTTTGTGAATGTGAACAAACTGATGGCATCGCTACTGTCAGTGGCAAACTCTTAATTTGCAGGCCTTTATACCTTGATGCTCTGGTTGCAGGAGAGTAGCACTCTACAGCCTCCTGTTGCCATGCCGATCACCTGGCGTCTCTTCGCCGGGAGCAAGCGGAAGCCAAGCGCAAGCAGTGCAAGGAGTGCACGTCAACCCAAGCACCCCACCCACCCGCCCCCTTCAACCACCGTCTGCCCCACCTGTGACAGAGACTGTAGGTCCCGCATTGGACTCATCAGTCACCTAAGAACTCATTTTTAATGTGGAAGCAAGTCATCCTCGGTTCCGAGGGACTGCCTAAGAAGAGAAGAAGAGAAGAAGGTGCCGTGCTTCCCTGTTTATGTTGCCTTTGCAGTGCCGCTTTCTGACCAGAAGCAGATCCCGCGGCAGTTCACAAGACCCACACAAAAGGAATTGGGTGTCCACTGCCGTCGGAACAGGGTATGTCAGCCTGTTTATATTTCCCAGTGTAGCCAATGGCAGGAGGATCACACGTTTGCTATCTGCTGCGCTACGGCGAACAAAAAGCTTTGAATGTAGCGTAGCAGTTGCTGCTGGAGGTAGAACACGTGACCAAAGGAAATGGTTTCCAGTTGCTCTTCCAGAACTGCAACTCAGGAAGGGTTTATTGGCAGAAAATGCTGGTCAGGCAGCATCCGTGGAGAGAGAACGTCAACGTTTCAGGTCGGTGACCTTTCGATAGGTCATTGACCTGAAGCATTAACTCCGTTTCTCTCTAGATAAATCAATTAAGTAATAAAGCTAAAATAATTGATAAAAAAAAATTAATTAACGAATCAATTAAATAAAAAAGGTTAGATAGACATGGCATGGCAGGTGGTGTGCCGTAACTGCAGCATGTGGGAGTTTGTGGAGACCAGCGAGACCCCGAGCATCTGCGGTAAGTGTCTGCAGCTCGAGGAACTTCGGCTCAGAGTTGTTGAGCTGGAGTACGAGGTACAGTCATTGCGATGCATCAGGAAGGGGGAGAGTTACCTGGACACTTTGTTCCAGGAGGCAGTCACTTAGGTTAAGTAGTACTTTAGAGTTCGTCAATGGTCAGGGACAGGAGGTTGTGACTGCGAGTCAGGAAGGTATGAGGACCCAGGATGTAGTGATGGAGGAGCCTCAGCCCTTGTCTTTGACCAACAGGTATGAGGTACTTGCTACCTGTGTGGATGAGAACAAGGACTGCAGGATGGATGAGCAAACTGACCATGGCACCATGGTACAAGCGGCCATTCAAGTGCGGGGAGTGAAAAGGAATGTAGTTGTGGTAGTGGAACAGTATAGTCAGGGGAATAGATACTGTTCTCTGCAGCCGTGACCGGGAGTTCCGAAGGTTGTGTTGCCTGCCCGGTGCCAGGGTTAAGGATATCTCGTCGCGGCTGGAGAAGAACTTGGAGTGTGAGGGGGAGGAACCAGTTGTCGTGGTCCACGTAGGAACCAACGACATAGGTAGAACTAGGAATGAGGTTCTGCTGAGGGAGTTTGAGCAGCTAGGATCCAAATTAAAATGCAGAACCTCAAAGGTAATAATCTCTGGATTGTTATCTGAGCCATGTGCAAATTGGCATAGGGACAGACAGATCAGGGAGTTAAATGCGTGGCTCAAAGTGTGGTGTGGGAGGCAGGGGTTTCGCTACATGGGACACTGGCATTAGTACTGGGGAAAGAGGGAGCTGTTCCATTGGGACAGACTCCAATTAAACCGGGCTGGGACCTGGCGAATCGAATAACTAGGGCGGTAGATTGGGCTTTAAACTAATGAAGGGGGAGGGGGTGGTGGGAGGATTCAGGAAAGGATAAATTCAAAAGCAGTAAGAGAAATGTCAAGGCTGATAAGCAGAGTGGGTCAGGAAGGGACAGAGAGATTAGGGAAAAATAGAAAAAAGTTAAAGCTAACCGTGGCTAACAAGGGAAATTAGGGATAGCATAAGATCCAAGGAGAGGACATATAAATTGGCCAGAAAAAGCAGCAAACCTGAGGATTGGGAACAGTTTAGGATTCAGCAAAGGAGGACAAAGGGATTAATTAAGAGCGGGAAAATAGAGTATGAGAGGAACATAAAAACTGACTAAAAGCTTCTATAGATAGGTGAAGAGAAAAAGATTGGTGAAGTCAAGCGTAGGTCCCTTGCAGGGGAATTTATAATGGGGAACAAAGAAATGGCAGACCAATTAAATATATACTTTGGTTCTGTCTTCACAAAGGAGGACACAAATAACCTCCCAGAGATGTCGGGGAACATAGGGTCTAATGAGAGGGAAGAACTGAATGAAATCAGTATTTGTAGGGAAATGGTGTTAGGGAAATTGACGGAATTGAAGGCCGATAAATCCCCAGGGCCTGATAATCTACATCCTAGGGTACTTAAGGAAGTGGCCCTAGAAATAGTAGATGCATTGCTGGTCATCTTCCAAAATTCTATAGACTCTGGGAACAGTTCCCATGGATTGGAGGGTAGCTAATGTAACCCCACTATTTAAAAAAGGTGGTAGAGAGAAAACGGGGAATTATAGACCGGTAAGCCTGACATCGGTAGTGGGGAAAATGCTAGAGTCCATTATAAAAGATGTAATAGCAGAGCACTTGGAAAACAGTGACAGGATCGGACAAAGTCAACATGGATTTATAAAAGGTAAATCATGCTTGACTAATCTACTGGAATTTTTGAGGATGTAACTGATAGAATAGATAAGGGAGAACCAGTGGATGTGGTGTATTTGGACTTTCAGAAGGCTTTCGATAAGGTCCCGCATAAGAGATTAGCGTGCAAAGTTAAAGCACATGGGATTGAGGGGTAAGGTACTGACTTGGATGGAGAACTGGTTGGCAGACAGGAAGCAAAGAGTTGAAATAAACGGGTCTTTTTCCGAGTGGCAGGCAGTGACTAGTGGGGTACCGCAAGGATCGGTGCTAGGACCCCAGTTATTCACAATATATGTTAATGATCTAGACGAGGGAACTAGATGTAATATCTCCAAGTTTGCAGTCGACACAAAGCTGGGTGGGCATGTGTGCTGTGAGAAGGATGCAGAGAAACTCCAGTATGATTTGGACAGGTTGGGTGATTGGGCAGATGCATGGCAGATGCAGTACAATGTGGATAAATGCGAGGTTATCCACTTTGGTGGCAAAAACAGGAAGGCAGATTATTATCTGAATGGCAATAGATTGGGAAAAGGGGAAGTGCAACGAGACCTGGGTGTCCTTGTGCACCAGTCGCTGAAGGTAAGCATGCAGGTGCAGCAGGCGGTTAAGAAGGCAAATGGTATGTTGGCCTTCATAGCGAGAGGATTTGAGTACAGGAACAAGGATGTCTTGCTGCAGTTGTACAGGGCCTTGGTGAGACCACACCTTGAGTATTGTGTGCAGTTTTGGTCGCCTTATCTGAGGAAGGATGTTCTTGCCATGGAGGGAGTGCAGTGAAGATTCACCAGACTGATACCTGGGATGGCAGGAATGACGTATAAAGAGAGATTGGGTCGACTGGGCTTGTATTCGCTAGAGTTTAGAAGAATGAGAGGGGATCTCATTGAAACTTATAAAATTCTAACAGGACTAGACAGACTAGATGCAGGAAGGATGTTCCCGATGGTGGGGGAATCCAGAACCAGGGGTCACAGTCTAAGGATAAGTGGTAAGCCATTTAGGACTGAGCTGAGGAGGAATTTCTTCACCCAGAGAGTGGTGAACCTGTGGAATTCTCTACCACAGAAGGCAGTTGAGGCTAATTTATTAAATATATTCAAGAAGAAGTTAGATATATTTCTTAAGGCTAAAAGGATCAAGGGATATGGGGAAAAAGCAGGGACAGGGTACTGAATTTGGATGATCAGCCATGATCTCATTAAATGGCGGAACAGGCTCGAGGGGCCGAATGGCCTACTCCTGCTCCTATCTTCTATGTTTCTATGTTTCTATGTACTGTGTCTGAATGCATGAAGCATTCACAACAATATAGATGAATTAATAGCACAGATAGAAATAAATGGCTTTGATTTAATAGTCATTACAGAGACATGGTTGCAGGGTGACCAAAATTGGGAACTAAATATCCCAGGATATTTGACTTTTAGAAGAGACAGGCAGCATGGAAAAGGAGAGGGGCGTGGGGGTAGCCCTGATAATAAAGGAGGGGATAAAGACACTAGAGAGAAAGGATCTTGGCTCGGAAAAACAAAATGTAGAATCAATTTGGGTGGAGCTAAGAAACAACAAGGGGCAGAAAACACTATTGGGAGTGGTTTATAGGCCCCCTAACAGTAGTTGTAGTGTTGGGCAGAGTATAAATCAGGAAATTAGAGGTGAATGTAACAAGGGTAATACAGTAATCATGGGGGACTTTAACCTTCATATAGACTGGGCAAACCAAATTAAAGTAATAGTGCAGAGGAAGAGTTCATGGAATGAATTCAAGATAGTTTTCGAGATCAGTATGTCTCAGAATCTACTTGGGAATTGGCTATTTTAGATCCAGTATTGTGCAATGAGACAGGGTTAATTAATAACCTTGTACAAAGGAGCCTCTGGGGAGCAGTGATCATAATATGATAGAATTCTATGTTGAGTTTGAGAGTGATTTATTTAAGTCTGAAACTAGGGTCCTAAATCTGAACAAAGCAAACTACGTAGGTATGAGAGGCGAGTTGGCTAAGGTAGGTTGGGAAACTAGATTAAAAGATAGGACAGTAGAAAGGCAATGGCAAACATTTAAAGAAATAATTCATAGTTCGTAACGAATATACATTCCCTTAAGGAATAAAAACACCACTGGAAAAATGGTCCACCCGTGGCTAACAAGAGAAATTAAAGATAGTATTAGATTAAAGGAAGAGGCCTATAATGTTGCCAAAAAGAGTAGTAAGCCTGAGGATTGGGAGGATTTTAGAATTCAACAAAGGAGGACCAAGAAATTGATAAAGAAACAAAAAATAGAATGAGAGCAAACTAGTGAGAGACATGAAAACAGACTATAAAAGCTTCTATAGGTATGTAAAATGGAAAAGATTAGCGAAAGTAAACATGGGTCCCTTGCAGGCAGAGACAGGAGAAATTATAATGGGGAATAAGGAAATGGCTCAGAAATTAAACAAATACTTCGGCCGGATTTTACTGGCGCTGAGAGGAAGGGATTGGAGGTGGGTCAGCTGTGAAATTTGAAATGATTGACAGCGGGTTGAGACCCCACTGTCAACCCGCCTCCACGCTAGTCTCCCAGGTGTCGGGTCTGTCAGCGCTGAACAGACCCGACACTCAGCAGCAGGGGAGGCAATTTATATTATTAGCTGGATTGTTAAGAGGGAATTAATTATATTTTAAGCTTACCTTTAGATTTTTAGAGTTCGCCAACAGCTTCTCCGCTGCTTGGAAATCACGTCAGGTAAGGAGGTCGGGTGTTGTGTCAGCACATGATGATTTACTAACTTGACAGCTGCAAATGGTCTATAAAAGCTCCCATTTCATAGGTCTTCACTTTCCAAGGATAGAAGCTGTTGCTTACTGCTTTTGGAAGACAGATTGAGCTTTATGCAGCTAGCAAGTGTTTGGAGCAAACTCTCTATCCAGTGTCACCTCATTGGAACAACCTCCCTCACCATTGACAGATCGCTTCTGTCATCTCAACCTCACTTGCCATCTATTCCATCAGCATCGGTGCCCTTGAAAAAAATCTCACCTTGGTCCTCAGAATCCCACCACGATCAGCCCCAACACCGGCAGCACCAGGCACACCACCAGCATCAACATCAACACCAACCTTCTCCGCAATCAACTGATGCTGCACAGGACACAGGACATCAGCACCGGAGCACATTGCTGCCTGAGAGGCCAGGGATGGCCTCACCATGGCCAGATTTACTTCACTTGATGCTGCACACCCTGGCTGCCACATGATGCGCCAGGTTGGCACCACCCCACACCAGCACCATAAAGCATCCCTACAATGCCCAAGCCATTCCTTTCACGCCCATCACCATTGCGAGGGGTATCGTTATGTCTCACTTTTCACTGCAACTCACGAAGCCACTTCCAAAGATGCACACAAATCTGTCCAAGAACGCAAAGGCCGCAATTTTAATGGAAGAGGCGGCTTGGAGTCGGGTTGCCTGGTGGGCGGTGTTTGGACCCGCTGCCGGTTTCAGCCGCTCCCGATGTCCCATTTTGGCTTAATTGGATCAATTAGTCCCGTCGTGCGCCCTGCCTGCTGCAAAGCATGGGAGAGGGTCTGCTGGTCTGCACTAATGAGGTCATTTCTGCACTTGTTTTTAAGGGCTCCATATAGCCTCAGCCTCTCATTTCTCGTTACTGCTGCATCTTGAATGGGCTAAGGTGGCCATGAGTGCTGCCAAAGCCAAGGCTGCGCCCCGATTCACTGAGGACTCCCTGCAAGCTCTTGTGCAGGGAGTAAGAGGACGCAGGGAGATTCTGTTCCCTCCCGATGGCCGGAGGAAGCCTCCTCAGCAAACAAAGGCAGCCTGGCTGCAGATTGCTGAGGAGATAAGCGCAAGGTCGGTATGTGCACGCTCCTGGGTGCAGTGCCGAAAACGCTTCAATGATCTTCTGCGAACATCAAAAGTGAGTATCACATCACAGTTACGTTCAATCTGCTTCCCTACTCTTCTCATCACCAGCACTCTTCATTGTCAGCCTGCTCCCCCACATCCCACCTTATCCTTACTTCCCTTGCACCCTTACCTCTCTATCTCTCTCTCTGTACAGAATCACTTCACCATCCTACTATGCAGCCCTCACACTCGCTCTCACTGTTATGCAATAGCCACAACTAACAATGCACAGGGAGGCAGCTTCCTCTTGCCACCTCACTCCATCTTGGTCTCCCTCTAAGATTCAATGTTATGGATTCTTCACAGTCACTCCATCACTCTCGCTGAAACTCCACTTGTGTCCCTCCTTGCAGGAAAAGATAGCTCAAAATAAGAGGGAGATAGAAAAGACAGGAGGAGGCACACCATCCCTGGCAACATTAACCAACGCTGAGGAGGCTGCTCACGACATCGTGGGAGGTAGCGAGGAGCTGGAAGTGGAGGACGGAGAGGCGGGCGCAGTTGAGGAAGCTGGTGACAGAATGCATTTTCATCCCTGGCATTTACAAATCATCATTGACTGCAGTGGCATATGATGCTCAAAAAGAATGACTTCTGATCATCTGCACAATAGGACGTGTCTGCGACTTGAAAATCTGATGTCTAACTCATGCCTTTAGTCTCCCACAGGTCCATCAAGGGCACCGTCCCCCCCCCCCCCCACCCAAAGTCGAGGAGGAAGAAGAAGATGACTCCTCAGAGGAGCCTCCAACCTCTGAGGGCGCACCGTCACTAGACATAAGCGCACCCAGCACCAGCGCAGATACGCACATCTCGGTGGGTCCCACGCGAGATAGAGTAGTGTTGTCACCTGGTGTATCACAGCTCACAAGTGAGTATCAGCAGATGGTGGAGACAGCGACAGCAGTGGAGAGTCCTCGTCGGAGGTCGCAGGACGCTCCTAGCTCTGCTCAGCTGCATGTAGTCGCTGTGCCTCTGGGGCCATCCAGAAAGAGAGCAGTGCTGGAATGCCAGGAACAAGTGCAGGAGTCTCTGACAGGGTTTGCATCCAGGGTAACTGTGAGTGTGCAGAGAATGGAGGAGTCCATCTCTAACATGAGCAGTGCCTTTGTGGAGGCAATGGCACATGAACGTTCCGCCATGGAGAGGGTGGCAACTGCCATGGAGGACATAAGTCGCCAGAGTCACGAAAACATGGTGAGCCTTCAAAATAGATTATCTGCTATGGAGGATAGATGGGCATCTATTGAGGGGAGACACCAGAGGTTCATGGACGTCTTTGTTATGAGGACTGTCAGAACAGAGACGGGTCCTCATGGCCCCCCTGATGTGCAGCAAGGTGCTCTCCAGCCACTTGCTAGCACTGAAGTGTGGGTGACCCATGAGAGGGATGTTGGTGGCAGACAACAAGGAAGTGTGGGCTCCTCTCCAAACGCTCACACAACCATGCCACTGCGGAGCCCTCAGTCAGAGCCCCAGAGTCCTCACCCAACTGAGATGGCCGTCTCAGCCCCTGCACAGCCGCAGGAAGAGCAGATGTGGAGGAGCCCTCCCAGGCTCCCAAACCCAGAGGATGCCCGTCAAAGGCGTCTAAGCAGGCACAGCATGAATGTGAGCAAGGTGCCTCTACATCTGCTGAAGCCACAGGGGAAGCACCACGTAGAAGCACGCGTAAGAGGAAGTTAACACACAAATAGTCACAAGGTAGTCACTTGGGTGTTTTATTGTGCTGTTAAATATCGAGAGTCCTCCTTTTGTGATGTCATTAAACAAAAGTGATGGCAAACAGTTGTTGTGGCTGGTTGCGCTGCTGCCGCGGAATCTGACGACCAGGATGAAAGGGTATAAATGGGCCCCATACCGTTGCTTAGATTTCAGTTGAAGAAAGAAGTTTGCAAGCGCATAAAGTGGCCTGAGGATATTCCAAACAGGTCACACTGCAGATGGCTCTCAGCTTGAACACTCACAAGTTCAGTAGAGTAGCTAAATCTTTGCCAAAACATCAAACAACAAAGTTGTGCCATTTGAATGTCAGCCATGGTGCAGGAGCGCTTTAACGCTGCTGCATCAACTTACAACAAGTCATGACCTCGAGAAACCCGACTCATTGCAGATGGCATGTTTCCCGCAAGATGGGGAAGACGGAAAAAATGCACCAAAATTGGAACCCCCCCCATTAAAATAGGATTAGAAAGGCAGTTAACAAGGAGTTAAATGCCTTAAGTGCCTTCCCCGCCGTTTGGTGTTGGGTCAGTTCGGGGGCGGCTGAGCCGACACGTGCGAAAATAGCGTGGAGGCAGGGTGGAGGCGGGTAAGCATGCCGCCGGCAGTTTTTCTGATTTTCGCTGCCGACCCGCCTCCAAACCTGCCCTCTCAGCTGAATTAAAATTGCGGTCAAAGTGTTGAAACTAAAGATTTCAATGTTTGACAGCACATTAACAGAAACTTCACATGAACATTGTCTAAAACACTCAAGTGCCTACCCTTGTGTGTTGTTAGTTCGTATGCTTGCAGTAGGATGTGTGTGAGGGGTGGCTAGTGAGATGGGGAAGTGGCATTTGACAAGGTGCCACACAAAAGATTATTGCTTAAGGTAAAAAATCACGGGATTGGGGGTAATATTCTGGCATGGATAGAGGATTGGCTATCTAACAGAAAGCAAAGAGTTGGGATAAATGGTTCATTCTCAGACTGGCAATCAGTAACTAGTGGTGTTCCACAGGGGTCAGTGCTGGGTCCCCAACTCTTCACAATCTATATTAACGATTTGGAGGAAGGGACCAAGTGTAACATATCAAAATTTGCAGATGATACAAAGATGGGAGGGAAAGTAGTGAGTGAGGAGGACATAAAAAACCTGCAAGGGGACATAGACAGGCTAAGTAAGTGGGCAGAGATTTGGCAGATGGAATACAACACTGGAAAGTGTGAGGTGATGCACTTTGGCAGGAAAAATCCTAGAGCAATTTATTATCTTAATGGCAAGAAACTGGAGAGTACTGAAGTGCAAAGGGATCTGGGGGTCCTGGTGCACGAAACTCAAAAGGTTAGTATGCAGGTGCAGCAAGTGATTAAGAAGGCAAATGGAATGTTGGCTTTCATTGCTAGGGGGATAGAATATAAAAATAGGGAGGTATTGCTTCAGTTGTACAAGGTATTGGTGAGACCGCACCTGGAATACTGCATACAGTTTTGGTGTCCTTACTTAAGGAAAGACATCCTTGCTCTCGAGGCAGTGCAAAAAAGGTTCACTCGGTTAATCCCGGGGATGAGGGGGTGGTCATATGAGGAGAGGTTGGGTAGATTGGGACTCTACTCATTGGAGTTCAGAAGAATGAGAGGCGATCTTATTGAAACATATAAGATTGTGAAGGGGTTGGATCGGGTGGATGCGGGGAGGATGTTCCCGATGACGGGTGAGACGAGAACTAGGGGACATAGTCTTAGAATAAGGGGCTGCTCTTTCAAAACTGAGATGAGGAGGAACTACTTCACTCAGAGGGTGGTAGGTCCATGGAATATGCTGCCACAAAAAGCTGTAGAAGCTACAACATTAATTAAATTTAAAACAGAAATAGACAGTTTCCTAGAAGTAAAGGGCATTAAGGGTTACGGGGAGCGGGCAGGAATTTGGACATGAGTCTAGGTTCGGATCGGTCATGGCCCTGTGGGTAGTGGAGCGGGCCCAGGGACTGTGTAGCCTGATTCTGCTCCTATTTCGTGTGTGCAATTCTGTTAGATGCAGGAGATGGTTCTGTGATAGATAGTAGATTGGCGGTTAGGATCAGATCAGCCATGATCTTATTGAATGGCGGAGCAGGCTCGAGGGGCCGATTGGCCTACTCCTGCTCCTATTTCTTATGTTCTTATGTTCTTATAATGTAGGTAGAGCTGGATGGGTGGAGGTGCAAGGTAAGTTGGTGTGAGGAAGGATGTGCAGGAGTAGGGTAGGGAAGGCAAAGTGATGGGGATGTGATGAGTGGCACAGCAGGATGAGGTTGAGTGTGGCGTTGCAGTAAATCCTAAAGGCCAACATGCCATTTGCCTTCCTTATTGCTTGCTGTACCTGCATGCTAGCTTTCTGTGTTTCTTGCACGAGGACACCCAAATCTCTCTGAATACCAACATTTGAAAGTTTCTCACCATTTAAAAAATATTCTGTTTTTCTATTCTTCCTACCAAAGTGAATAACCTCACATTTCCCTACATTATACTCCATCTGCCACCTTACTGCCCACTCACTTAGTCTATCTATATCCCTTTGCAGACTCTGGGCTGGATTTTCATAGGGCCGTGGAGGCGGGTTTGGAGGCGTGTGGGGGGTTAAAATTGCAAAAAGTTGCGGGCGGACCTGATCCCGCCTCCATTCCACCTCCACGCAATTTTGATAAAATTGTGTGCGGTGTTCTCGACTCCGTCCCGCCTCCAAGAGGCGGGAGAGGCCATTAAAGCCCTTAACAAGCCCTAAATTGGCTCTGTAATGCCATTTTGAAACGTTTTAGCTAGTTTAACCCTTTTCCGAGTTGAAGCACGCCTGATGTGAAACACGCCAGTGAAACTTGGCGGGAGCACAAGTGGATAGCTGACTATCAGCTGCAGGTCCACTATTACAATGGAGATGTGATGAAGGTAGTAGTAGTATTAGGTCTGAAAGTCGCCTCTGATGCTACTGCATTGAAGGTCTTCACAGACTGCCTGGCCTTTGCTGTGAGAGGACCTGGATGCAAAAAAAATTCTCTCTCTCTCTCTCTCATTTTGCATCCAGGTCCACTCACAGCAAAGGCCAGGCAGTCTCTGAAAACCTTCAATGCAGCAGCAATGATGACATCATCAGAGGCGACTTTCAGACTGAAACCACTAATTGGATCATGGGTTCCCACATGCTGGAACTCAAATGCCCAATTAGGTGAAAATTGCATCAATCTCCCACATCCTATTGCAGTCGGGTGGATAACACGAAATGCGGATGACACGACCCCAACCCGCCCCAGTATCAAAATCCAGCCCTCTGTATTCTCCTCACAGCTTACTGTCCCACCTAGCTTTGTAACATCAGCAAACTTGGATACATTACACTTGGTCCCTTCCAGGCCGAGTTCGAGGCGGGACTGCCGGTTTTCGGGTTCCAGTCTCGCCCCCAGCGACGTCTGATGAACAGATGCTATTTTGCCCTGATTGGCCTTGTTAAGCCTGCCCTGCGGGCTTGCTGGCCAATTAAGGGAAAGCCGGGGTCAGACGACGTCAGTTGATGATGCTTCATCTGCCGGTTTTCTTAAAGGCATATGTACTACACTTGTTTGACAGATGATTTGACAGTGTTTGACAGCATTGAGGTGCTGTCAAACACTGACAATCACTGTCCAAAGGTGAGCCCTTGTACCCAGGCTCTCCAATTTCTCTCTCCTTAGGATAAAACAAATGGCATCTGCAGTTGAGATTGCAGAAGCCATCTGTCACTTCTCCCAATGAGATGAGGCTATACAAACACTTCACAGCTTGTCACCTACAGAAACATCTAACCACATTAAAAATTACTTTCACAACATTTCCTTACCCCTGATACTAACCAGTGTCCCATTGCATCCTTCACACCACTTCTGCAGTTGTCATCCAAACACCAACATAACAACAGACCTACAGCACGCCTCACTTACCCTGGCGGGGTTCCCTGATGTCGGGAAGCCAGCAGTAGTCAAAAAATTGGAAAAAGCCTCTTAACTGCCTGTTAACTACCTGTTAACAGGCAGTTAAGTGGCTATAATCCTCTTGGGACTCGCTCCCATTTTTGGGGATTTTCCCAGCAGTCCCGCCTTCAGACCCACCTCCTCAGGGCTGGTAAAATCCAGCCCTTAGTGTTGTCCTCACAGCTTACTGTCCCACCTAGCTTTGTATCATCAGCAAACTTGGATACATTACACTCGATCTCTTCATCTAGGTCATTAATATAGATTGTAAATAGCTGAGGCCCCAACACTGATCCTTTCTGTCCGTTAACCAATCCTCTATCCATGCTACTATATTACCCCCAACCCCATGAGCCCTAATCTTGTGTAATAACCTTTTATGTCAATGATTTAGATGAGGGAACCAAATGTAATATATCCAAGTTTGCTGATGATACAAAGCTAGGTGGGAATGTAAGTTGTGAGGAGAATGCAAAGAGGCTGCAAGGGGATATAGACAGGTTAAGCGATTGGGCAAGAACATGGCAAATGGAATATAATGTGGAGAAATGTGAAGTTATCCACTTTGGTAGGAAAAATAGAAAAGCAGAGTATATTTTAAATGGTGAGTGATTGGGAAATGTTGGTGTTCAGAGGGACCTGGGTATCCTTGTACATGAATCGCTGAAGGTTAATATGCAGGTACAGCAAGCAATTAGGAAAACAAATGGTATGTTGGCCTTTATTACAAAAGGATTTGAGTATAAGAGTAAAGACGTCTTACTGCAATTATATAGGGCCTTGGTGAGACCACACCTGGAGTACTGTGTTCAGTTTTGGTCTCCTTACCTAGGGAAGGATATACTTGCCATAGAGGGAGTGCAACGAAGGTTCACCAGACTGATTCCTGGGATGGGGGGATTGTCCTATGAGGAGAGATTGAGTAGACTAGGCCTATATTCTCTAGAGTTTAGAAGAATGAGAGGTGATCTCATTGAAACATACAAAATTCTTACAGGGCTTGACAGGGTAGATGCAAGGAGGATGTTTCCCCCTGGCTGGGGAGTCCAGAAAATGGGGTCACAGTCTCAGAATAAGGGGTCGGCCATTCAGGACTGAGATGAGAAGAAATTTCTTCACTCAGAGGGTGGTGCATCTTTGGAATTCTCTACCCCAGAGGGCTGTGGAGGCTCAGTCGTTGAGTATATTTAAGGCAGAGATCGATAGATTTTTGGATATTAAGGGAATCAAGGGATATGGGGATAGTTCAGGAAAGTGGAGTTGAGGTAGAAGGTCAGCCATGATCTAATTGAATGGCGGAGCAAGCTCGAGGGGCCGAATGGCCTCCTCCTGTTCCTATGCTAATGAAATGGGTGATGCATAAAAGGCCAGAATCAGAGGAACAGGGATTTGGTGGGGTGGTTGTAGTGCTGGGAGATTTTACAGAGGTAGGGAGGGGTGAGGCCATGGAGGGATTTAAGCACAAGGATGACTGTCCATAAACTCTTTAAATCTTTACAGAGAAAAAAGATCCAAATGCTGGAAAATTAAGTAAAAACAGAAAATGCTCCAATTACACAGCAGGCCTGTCAACGTCGGTGAAGAGGAGAAGTGTTAATACTTTAGGTGTAGGCCCTCTGTCAGTGCCTTAATAGATGCTTTTATTTCAACTTAGTGGGGTACTAATTCTGCCGGCTCCTAACACACTGACCTCATGCTGCATATGATTTTCCAACCATTTAAATGGTTGTAAAGTTCTACACAGCACGTGGCCAATTATGTGAGGCGTGCTGCCGGTGGCTGAGGCTTCTCATTGGTATTGTCAAGTGAGAAAGTTGCCTATGGAAGCAGCTCTTAGTGCTTCTCTCACATTGAAGATACAGAGGACGACTGTGACAAAATACTCCTCAGAATCGGTTTCATTCTTGGACACACGAATCTCCATCAAAGACGGACGCCTCAGCACTTCACTCTACCGCAAGCCCACGGACAACCTCACGATGCTCCACTTCTCCAGCTTCCACCCTAACCACGTTAAAGAAGCCATCCCCTATGGACAAGCCCTGCGAATACACAGGATCTGCTCAGACGAGGAGGAACGCGATGGACACCTACGGACACTGAAAGACGCCCTCGTAAGAACGGGATATGACGCTCGACTCGTCGATCGACAGTTCCGACGGGCCACAGCGAAAAACCGCATAGACCTCCTCAGAAGACGAACACGGGACACAACCAACAGAGTACCCTACGTCGTCCAGTACTTCCCCGGAGCGGAAAAACTATGCCATGTTCTTCGCAGCCTTCAACTAGTCATCGATGACGACGAACACCTTGCTAAGGCCATCCCCACGCCTCCACTACTCGCCTTCAAGCAGCCGCCTAACCTCAAAAGTACCATCGTTCGCAGCAGATTACCCATCTTTCAGGAGAACAGCAACCAAGACACCACACAACCCTGCCACGGCAACCTCTGCAAGACATGCCAAATCATGGACACAGATACCATCATCACACGTGAGGACACTACCCACCAGGTACACGGTACATACTCATGTGACTCGGCCAACGTTGTCTACCTGATACGTTGCAGTAAAGGATGCTCCAGAGCATGGTACATCGGCGAGACCATGCAGACACTGAGACAACGTATGAACGGACACCGCGCAACAATCGCCAGGCAGGAGGGTTGCCTCCCAGTCGGGGAACACTTCAGCAGCCAGGGGCATTCAGCCTCGGATATGCGGGTAAGCGTTCTCCAAGGCGGCCTTCGAGATACACGACAGCGCAAAATCATAGAGCAGAAACTGATAGCTAAGTTCCGCACTCATGAGGATGGCCTCAATCGCGATATCGGGTTCATGTCACGATACAGAACGTGACTTGACATCATGGCCGGTCTTCCCAGGTGTTTTTTTTTTAAAAAGACTAACACAAGAACCTACACAGATTGACAGGATATGCAGCCAGCAGGTGGTTTGACACGTTGGACCCCCTGGGACACATCTCATTGTCTTGGCTGTGCTCTTTGATGTAGGGAAAGATTTGAATATATTTTGTCTGTGTTTAAATTGTGAATTCTGGGAGATTCTCTCACTGCTAACTTACCTGACGAAGGAGCGAACTGTTCCGAAAGCTTGTAAAATTAAATAAATCTGTTGGACTATAACCTGGTGTTGTGCGACTTCTCATTTTTGTCCACCCCAGTCCAACGCCGGCATCTCCACATCAAAATACGGGAAGACATTAATAAACTTGCAGAAAGCGCTTTGCTGCCAATGAAGTACTTTTTGAAGTGGAGTCACTGTTGTAATGTAGGAAACACGGCAGCCAATTTGCGCACAGCAAGCTCCCACAAACAGCAATATGATAATGACCAGGTAATCTGTTTTTGAGAGATAAATATTGGCCAGGACACTGGGGGTAACTCCCCTGCTCTTCTTCGAAATAGTGTCGCGGGATCTTTTACGTCTACCTGCGAGAGCAGACGGGGCCTCGGTTTAACGTCTCATCCGAATGACGGCACCGCTGACAGTGCAGCACTCCCTCAGCACTGCACTGGAGTGTCAGGCTGGATTTTTGTGTTCAAGGCTCCTGACTGGGACTTGAATCCACAACCTTGCTGACTCAGAGGTGAGGGTGTTACCCACTGAGCCACAGCTGACACGGAGGCGAATACTTGCGTGGAGGGGTTTGGGGAGGGGGGTGGTGGCAGGGAACAAAAGAAAGTCATTGAATCACTCTTTAATATTGAACTGTCACTGAGGGTACGTTTACAGCAGCACTCCGGAGTCAGGTCTGTAACCACTTCACACCAACGCTGAACATGTAGGGTAAATGCAGCCTAATTTAGCACAGGGCAGAGAGTGCTGTAAAAGTAGCATGATCCTCCCCTGGGTACAAAATGGGAAACTGTTTAAGCCCCTTGTCACGCATTTCCTCATTTGAACGTGCTCACATGAAAAACAGGCAAACAACATAGCAACTGTGTATATAAGAAAAAACAAACGTCGAAGACTGGAGATCCCTGAGGCAGCCAATTAGAGAATGCATCATTGTGCAGGACACAGTGTTGACAGAGTCCAGGAGTGTGAGAGGCAATGTCAGATGCAATACCGCAGGTGGGGGCTGAAATGAATTGTTTTAACTATCGAGTTAACTTAAGTCTCTGGAATAAAAATACATAGATGCAGAGGGAAAATGGAGCCTGAAATGGCACACTGATTAATAATTCAAAACTTCAATTTAAGGGTTTCATTCTGGTTTAAATTAGAGTTTGTAATCAACAGCAAATAGCCTGTATATCTTAATGTTAATTCCCCCCTCCCTCCCTCACGTGTTACTGTGGGCAAGGTGAAAGGTCAAACGACCTCATTCAACATTTCTTTGTACGTAACTGAGCCAAGCTGCTCACGTCAGTGCCCTCCTCAGGGTCCCTGGACACAAAGCCAAGTCGTGTACCTCTTTGTGACGTTTCATTTGCCGTGTTTGAGAGACTGCCTGGCTCCGCTCAGTGCTGCGAGGGACCTTATCTCCCTTTTCTGACAGACTGCGCTGTGGGTTGTATTCCTGAAACAGTTTTGTTTCTCTTGTACAATGATGTCCTCTTCTCCTCTCCCGAAGATGTCGACTCCCTCGCTATTGCACAGGCGCAGGCAGTCCTCTGGCACCTCACCCAAGTGCCAGGTTCTGCACGGGCAATCCTAGGTGGGGAATGTGGACAGGTTATTCGACGGTAGGTTTGGAGGGGCGGTGGATATCACAGTTTATACCAGGCTGGTGTTATCTGACTCCTGCCGATCTGGTATGTTGGGAGCGGGGCAGCCTGGAGGGGCTGACTCCTGTCCTTATGTTCTAGTGGGCTGTGCTACAGGTTGTGGGGGAGCACTGGCACTGGCATTTGTCCACGATTCCACATATGGCGAGTTCACGATCTGAGCTGTGCCATCCTTGGGCAGGTGCAGACCAAAGAACATAAGAACATAAGGGGATTTGAGGAAAAACTTTTTCACACAGAGGGTGGTTGGAATCTGGAGCTCACTGCCTGAAAGGGTGGTAGAGGCAGGAACCCTCACAACATTCAAGAAGCATTTAGATGAGCACTTGAAACGCCATAGCATACAAGGCTACGGACCAAGTGCTGGAAAATGGGATTAGAATAGACAGGGCTTGATGGCCGGCGCGGACACGATGGGCCGAAGGGCCTCTTTCTGTGCTGTATAACTCTACGGGGGAAAAATTCAGTTGGTTGCGCCTCCCGTTAGCGCCTTAAGAGGGCGCTAATGGGGCGCAAAGCAACTAGCGCCCGGACGCAGCGATGTTTGTGCCGCTCGCGAAATTAACCAGACATTTTGCGGCGGCGCTAAACATTACCGCCACAATCTCCTGCGCACGCAGATCTTGACGTCATACGAGGGTGCAACGCACTTGTGGCACCCCGGAGTGGAAATTGAGTGGTGCCTCCATCCTTTCCGCCTGGCGTAACCAACGACCGGAAGACTGAAACGCTACCAGTCGCTGTGGGGCTGGGGGGCACTATTTAAAGGGGGCCTCTTCCTGTCTTTCTCTGCGGTTGACATTTTTGCACCACTCATTCTGAGAGAGTGAGAGAGAGATTCGGAGAGAGAGAAAGAGAGACTTCTGCATTGAGTCAACGCTGTGTGAGGTAGTTTTGGCTACTGATCATAACTTTGCAGGTACTTTGGTTTTTGACCTTCATAACTTTGATTGCCAAGAGACTATGGGGGCTGCACTGATTGGGGGCGTTGTCCTGCGCCACCAGAATCGGAGGACACAGAGACGCAGAGAGAGAGTGGCAATCATGGCCAGATGGAGGAGGGCCAACAGGCCTCAGTACAGGAGACCTTACCCTCCCAGGGTATATCGTCAACAGCTCTCCTACATTCATATGTCTGAGGAGCAGTGTTTGCGAAGGCTGCGCTTCAGCAAGGAGGTAGTCACTGAGCTCTGACACCTGCTGCAGCCAGATCTGCAGCCTCAACTGAGGTCCAGGACGTCTCTGTCGGTGGCAGTGAAGATCACAGTGGCTCTGAACTTTTATGCCACTGGCTCATTTCAATCTGCTACTGGGGACATCGCCAATATCTCCCAGTTCGCGGTGCATTGCTGCATCCGTCAGGTCACAAATGCCCTCTTTAAAAGGAGACGAGAGTACATCTCTTTCCCCATGACCCCGGACAAGCAGCAAGAACGCGCAATGGGCTTTGCTAGGATAGCGGGCTTCCCTATGGTGCAGGGCGCCATTGACTGCACGCATGTGGCTTTGCGTGCTCCGCATGAGAATGCCGAGGATTTCCGCAACAGAAAGGGGTTCCATTCCTTAAACGTTCAGTTGGTCTGTGACCACAGACAGCTGATACTCGCTGTCAATGCCCACTATCCTGGTAGCTGCCACGATGCATTCATCCTGCGCCAGACTACTGTGGCAGAACTTTTCCAGGCACCACATCAGCCAGTTGGTTGGCTTCTCGGGGACAAGGGATATCCACTGAGCACCTGGCTGATGACACTGCTCCGTACGCCCAACACCCCTGCTGAGCTGCGGTACAACGAGAGCCATCAAGCTACCAGGAACATCATTGAGCACACAACCGGCATGCTCAAGCAACGGTTCCGCTGTCTGGACCATTCTGGAGGAGCCCTGAAGTACTCGCCTGAGCGAGTCTCCCACTTCGTAGTTGTGTGCTGCATGCTGCATAACCTGGCAATCCTCAGGACCCAGCCAATGCCACCAGGCCTTGGAGCACCACCAGAGGAGGAGGAGGAAGAGGAGGAGGATGATTATCAGCAACACCAAAGCGGGAGGGAGGCCCACAATGTAGAAACTGGAAGGGCTGTCCGTCAACGGCTGATAGCAAGCCGCTTCTAGGCCCCTGCTGAGGAAATGGCTTCTGCCATTGAGAACAACATGAATGAAACCAACCCGCAATCCCTAAGCTGGCCAAGGCAACAATGATTCCAAAGACCAAACATGTACATTTTGAATACAAAAACTTATTTATTTTACAAACTCTGTGTGTGTCATTTCTTCATGACAAACTAATAGAAAGAAACACAAAAAAACAGTCATTAACATAACTGGTTCTCACAACCTGGAGATAATGTCCAAAACACTAAACAAAAGTTTGACCACGAACCTCGGCCTTTAATAAAAAAATGACCAACATTTTGTCACACCTCCTACTTTTTGCCCTTCGAGGGTGATCTCCTTCCCTTGCGCACTTCCCCCCCTTCCCACCCTACTGCTCCTCCGTAATGGGACCCCATTGGCTGCAGTAAGGCTGGTGGAAGGCTGCAGTGGAGAAGTGACAGTGATGGCAGCAGGAATGCTGTCATCTTGAGAGAGGACAGCAACTCCCTGCTCGACCGACACACTGGCACTCCCACGGGGCAGCACTTAAGCATCCGGAGCAATCTGCTGGAGCACAGATTGCTGGCCTGTTGCGGCGCGGTGAGAGACCCGGGGAAATGTGTCCGAACCAGCGAGGATGGCAGCAGTCAGTGCTCGCGTGGCCTCAATGTGAGTCTGCATGAGAGCAGTCTGAGATGGGGTCATGGCAGCCAGTGACTGAATTGCAGCACTAAGCTTTAGCGTGGCATCCGCCTGTGCTACAGCGTAGTGCTCCACACTCCTTGCCAGTGATTCAATGCATTCGGGCACCCTTCTCACTGCACCCATGAGCTCAGTGTGCATGTCCACCGCCTGGGTGTTCATTTCAGCGATCAGCCGCTCCTCCCCTGCGTCCAGTGCAGTAGGAGTCGCTGGCATACTCTCCCTCTGGGGAGAAGGCCCCCGAGCTTCCCTACCCCCATCGCGTTGCTGCAGCCTGCTGGGTCCTGGAGCTTCACCCTCATCAGACCCTTCCCCCCTGCTCCCCTCCAGGGAAGGCGTGTTCCCAGTGTGGGCATGGGCTTCCTCGGGAGAGGGTGGTGCTGATGCTCCGCCTTCATCTTCCTCCTCGCCTGCAGCTTCACTCCCACTGGCAGCTTGAGGGCCCGTCTCCTCAGCTGGTGAATCACCATCTGAAAGCAGGGAGGTACAAGAGTGGCTTTAGCGTGAGGACAGGGGGGCAGTCAGGGAGGAATGAGTGCAGCGATTTAGTAAGTTGAATTGAAAGTGTCAAAGGCTGGTGTTGTGAGGGACAAGTGGAAGGAGAGAGGACAAAAAGGTGATGACCTTACCATTGCTGTCCAGAACGGGGTCGGCGTCTCCAGTGGCGACGGGACCGGTCACCTGGCTTGCCCCAATCCTGTGGACGCGCGCCTCAAGATCGCTGAGGGGTTGCAGCTGAGGCCGCCCTCCACCCGTCCGTTGCTGCTGTCTCCTATTATGAGATAGCTTGGCCTGCAAGAAAAAGGACGGTGTCTGAGTAAATATACAGCCATGGTCTTGCCTGATGTGCCTCCGATAGGTGAATAGCCCTTACTGTATGTAGCCATGGTCTTGCCTGATGTGCCTCCCATAGGTGAATAGCCCTTACTGTATGCAGCCATGGTCTTGCCTGATGTGCCTCCCATAGGTGAATAGCCGTTACTGTATGCAAAGTGTGGAATGTGCGTGTGTGTTTCATGAGAGGGCCATAGGTGTTGGATGAGTGTTGTGCATTGGGGTTTTAAGACCCTCTGGCCATAGAGTGAGGTTGAGATGGAGGGATGGAGAGGTATTGAAAAAAAGCCACTCACCCTGATGACCCGAGTGAGGTCGTTGAACTTTTTTCGACATTGAGTATGGGTCCTGGGCACCATGCTCCTGGAGGAGACGCTCTGAGCCACCTCCCTCCACACTCTTCTGTACTCGCGCGGCAAAGGCCTCCTGCCACTCTCTGGGTACAGTATTGATCTTCTGCGCTCCACTGCGCCAACCAGAGCATCCAAGGCCCGCTTGCTGAAGTGCTGAGCTCGTTCTCTCACCCTCTCCATAGTCCTTGGCTGGAAGATTTAGGCACAGGTCTCTCCAGGCAGAAATTCAAGGCTCCAATGAGCAGGGTGTGGCTGGAGAGCAAGATCGACCCTCCCCTTTAAGAACTGTCCGGCGCCAGTGTGTCTGTGTGCCATCGCTAACTGACAGCACCTGCACTGCGCCCGCGCTCTGAGTTAGCGCCTCGCTCCTTGGCCTTTGCACTTTAAGACAGATGTGTAGCGCCTGATTTAGCGCTCAATCACCTTCAAGTTTGCAGTCGAAGGCGATAATTAGCGCCAGGCGCTAATCTTTGCGCCCGGCCGATAATTGCGCCCCAAATGGGGTGATACTGAATTTCTCCCCCGATGACTCTGTGACTCTATAAGAAATAGGAGCTGGAGTAGGCCATTCGGCCCCTCGAGCCTGCCCCGCCGCTCAATATGATCATGGCTGATCTGATCTTGGCTTCAACGCCACTTTCCCGCCCGCTCCCCATAAGTTTCCCCCCACATCCTCGCGCCATTTCTAGAGATGGGTAAGTGGGCAGCATTGACAGAGGCATGGGGGTGGGGGGGCAACTCATCTGTAGCGGTAGGTTGTTCTGAGAGAAACTGAGGAAGAAAAATAAGGAGAAAATAATTAAATACCTTAATATTGTTTTAAGTTCAAACAAACTCCCAATCTTTCCTGTTCATTCACGATATGGACACGAGTCCAAGATGTAATCTAAATCCAAGTCTAATATAAGTCTACAATTGGCCTTGGTGTGCCTGGCCAGGGAACGTGAATCAGCCAGAGTCCCCGATTGTCATTTACGGCCTCCTGCTGTGAGGCCGCCCTTCATTATCTCACCTAGAGTGACCGACTCTTCATGTGTGAGATTGACTGTGCACGTCAGTCGGCTCAATCTGCCTGTAACCGCTGTCTACATGCAGGCAATTTTCAGCAGGGGTTGACTAGATAATAATCAGGAGTGGGAAACCTGTCTGATCATCTTTTTCCTCCCGAGTTCACGGACACTGAGATGAATTGCTCTGCCCCAGATGAGATCAGGTAACTCAGCGCAGACTCAGGGGATTGAACCAGAGGCCTCGCGGGCCTGTGAGCCTCAGTTCCTTCGCTGAGCAATGCCTTAACCCACTGCGTCGTCAGGGGAGGTGCTTTCTTCTTCTCATTCTGCGAGTGCTCGGTGTATGATGCGTTCAGTTTAGTTTCGAACCAGTTCACGGGGTCTCTCCTTCATTCCCCGGATGATAATTGTAAGCTGCAAATAACAGCTGTTTGCTTGTGACGGGAACATATAAAGTCCCGGGATTATCCTCAATACATTGCACTTATATCACGTTACATAAGGACCTGGAGCATCACAAAACTCCCGAACACCGGCACAAACAGCTGTACTTCATCTCGAGTCAGAATTCCCAGAGTGAGGTTGAGCACATGACATGCAATCTATGCTGTTTAACAAAGATTCTTTCAATGCCCTGACGCTCACATAGAATAAATCTCCATCAAGATGCAGTAATTAACTACTTAATCAATCACTAACCCAGCTGTATTCTGTCTGAGGTTGATTAATAATAAAATGATCGTTCTCCAGCCTGGTTAGGACCTACATTCCAATGCGATTTTGAATCAGCCCTTTTTATTAATGGATGGGCATTGTTCTTTTGTTTCATACACATATAGGCAGCGATTTATTGATTGAATTATAGATTATAACACCCGACCCTGGGTTCCTTTTGTACTCCCACACATACCCTTTGTTCTTTCCCCATGCTCAGAATTCCTTGCTCTCTGCATCACTGTCAGGTTTTACGCTGAGCTTACTTAAAAAAAAATTAAGGCCCCAAAAATGCACAGGGCCATTTATTGCACCGCGGAGGCAAGACATCTGCCTGCTGATCACCTGCATGGTTGACCCTCTCGTACAACCTTAGTATCATCTGCAAATTGGGATACCACTCCCTGTAGCCCTATATCCAAAGCATTGAACAGGAGGGAATAGAAGCGGTCACAGAACTGAACCTATGGGACACCGCTACCGACTTCCAAACACTCTGAAAAACTGCCCTTAACGTATAACTTTATAAAACACTGGTTAGGCCTCAGCTGGAATGTTGTGTTCGATTTTGGGCACCGCACTTTAGGAAGGATGTCAAGGCCCTGGAGAGGGTGCGGAGGAGATTTACTGGAATGGTACCAGGGATGAGGGACTTCAGTTATGTGGAGAGACTGGAGAAGCTGGGATTGTTCCCTTTAGAGCAGAGAAGGTTAAGAGGAGATTTGATAGAGGTGTTCAAAATCGTGAATGGTTTTGATAGAGTAAATAAGGAGAAACTGTTTCCAGTGGCAGAAGGGTCGGTAACCAGAGGACACAGATATCAGGTGATTGGCAAAAGAACCAGAGGCGACATGAGGAAAGATTTTTTTACACAGTGAGTTGTTGTGATCTGGAATGCAGTGCCTGAAATTAATTGGATAGCTCTACCAAAGACCCAGCACAGGCATGATGGGCCGAATGGCCTCCTTCTGTGCTGTATCATTCTATGGGGGAGAAATTCAGTATCGCCCCATTTGGGGCGCAATTATCGGCCGGGCGCAAAGATTAGCGCCTGGCGCTAATTATCGCCACCGACTGCAAACTTGACTTTTATCGCCCCTGGAGGTGATTGGAGTGCTAAATCAGGCGCTTCACACCTGTCTTAAGGCGCAAAGGCCGAGGAGCGAGGCGCTACCTCAGAGTGCTGGCGAAGCTCATGTGATGTCAGTCAGCAATGGAACACACACACAATGGCGCGGGCCAGTTCTTAAAGGGGAGGGTTGATCTTGCTTTCCATCCACATCCTGCTCATTGCAGCCTTGAATCTCGGCCTGGAAAGAGCTGTACATCAAATCTGCTGGAAAGAACAATGGAGAGTACCAGTGAAAGAGCTCAGAGTGCAGCCCCCACAGTCTCTTCTAAATCGATACAAGGAAGGGCAAATCAAAATGAACCTGCAAAGTGCTGCTCAGTACCCAAAACTCCCTCACACAGCGTTGAATCTCTCCAGAAGTCTCTCTCTCTCTCTCTCAGAAAGCGTGGTGCAAAAATGTCACCAACAATAAAAGGCAGGAAGCGGTCGCCTTTAAATAGCGCTCCCCCAGTCCCTTCCTGACTGCAAAACGCTCCCCTCAACCTGTCGTTGCTAGCGGCAGGCGGTAAGACAGGGGGCGCCACTCAATATCCGCTCCGGGGCGATACCGGTGCGTTGCGCACTCTACTTACGTCACGATCTGCCGGCGCAGGAGATCGTGGCGGTAGTGTTTAGCGCCGCCGCAAAATGTCTAGTTAATTTCGCGAGCGGCGCAAACATGGCCTGACTTACTTTGAAATAATAATCTGTTTACCGTATCTGTACCATTTAATGTTTTATATATTTCGATAAGATCCCCTTAATCCATCTTCTTTCTGGACAGTAAAACTTACAGGTTTCATTTTGTTTATGCTTGAGATGTATGCTGGTGCTTTTCAAATGATGTACAGTGTGGTGTAAATTGCTTTCTTTCACACTCGATTGGGGAGCCGAGCTCACTGGGAGCGTGTGTCAGAGAATCAGGGTGACATTGTTATAGCTCCACCTTCAGGCTGCACTCGCTCTGAGCCTGGCTTCCTCACCGGCCAGTGCAGAATCATGGAAT
Source organism: Squalus acanthias (assembly GCA_030390025.1). NCBI lineage: Eukaryota > Metazoa > Chordata > Chondrichthyes > Squaliformes > Squalidae > Squalus > Squalus acanthias. Next base: position 4,824,889 of record CM059426.1, on the reverse strand, counting down.
TTACCTTTCTGTCTTTTTTTGTGGCATGACCAGTGCTTTGTAAAAGATCAGCATAACGTGCCTCACTGCTGAAAGAAAAATATTTCAAAAATCTTATGTCTTCCCTTCTATCTTTCGGATGAGACGTTAAACCGAGACCCCGTCTGCTCTCTCGGGTGGACGTAAAAGATCCCATGGCACTATTTCGAAGAAGAGCAGGGGAGTTCTCCCCGGTGTCCTGGACAATACTTATCCCTCAACCAACATCACTAAAAACAGATTATCTGATCATTATCACATTGCTGTTTGTGGGAGCTTGCTGTGCGCAAATTGGCTGCCGCGTTTCCTACATCACAACAGTGACTCCACTTCAAAAAAAAACTACTTCATTGGCTGTAAAGCGCTTTGAGACGTCTGGTGGTCTTGAAAGGCGCTATATAAATGCAAGTCTTTCTTTCTTTTATCTGTTCAATGAGTTTAAGAAAATACTTATGGGGAGAAATTCAGTATCGCCCCGTTTGGGGCACAATTATCGGCCGGGCACAAAGTCTAGCGCCTGGCGCTAATTGTCGCCTCCGACTGCAAACTTGGCTTCCATCGCCCCTGGAGGTGATTGGAGCGCTAAATCAGGCACTACACACCTCTCTTAAGGCGCTAACGCCGGAGAGCGAGACGCTACCTTAGAGCACTGGTGAAGCTCATGTGATGTCAGTCAGCAATGGAACACACACACACTGGCGCCGGCCAGTTCTTAAAAGGAAGGGTCGATCTTGCTCTCCATCCACACCCTGCTCATTGCAGCCTTGAATCTTGGCCTGGAGAGACCTGTACATCAAATCTGCTGGAAAGAACAATGGAGAGACCCAGGGAAAGAGCTCAGAGTGCAGACCCCACAGTCTCTTCTAAATCGATGTAAGGAAGGTCAAATCAAAATGAACCTGCAAAGTGCTGCTCAGTACCCAAAACTCCTTCACACAGCATTGAATCTCTCCAGAAACATCTCTCTCTCTCTCTCTCTCTCTCAGAAAGCGTGGTTCAAAAATGTCGCTGACAAAAAAAAGGCAGGAAGCGGTCGCCTTTAAATAGCGCTCCCCCAGTCCCGTCCCGACTGCAAAACGCTTCCCTCAACCTGTCGTTGCTAGCGGCAGGCGGTAAGGCAGGGGGCGCCACTCAATATCTGGTCCGGGGCGCTACCGAGGCGTTGCAAGCTCGACTGATGTCACGATCTGCGGGCGCAGGAGATCGTGGCAGTAGTGTTTAGCGCCGCCGCAAAATGTCTGGCCAATTTCGCGAGTGGTGCAAACATCGCCGCGCCCGGGTGCTAGTTGCTTTGTGCTCCATTAGCGCCCTCTTAGGGCGATAACGGGAGGCGCAAAGCAACCGAATTTTTCCCCCTTAGATTTTCAGTAAAAGAGTTTTTGTAAAAATGTCCCATTTGTGTCAAAAAGCCACTAGTTGGGAGGGTCAGTACTGACTTGAAATCTGAGCTTAAAGTGGATGGTAGAATGGAGCCAAGATCAATCTTTGCTCAGTTTGGGTGCAGATAAGCTCTGAATGGTTTTTTTTCATTGGTGGAAATGGAAACTTGGAGTAATTTGGATTTGGCCGGAACTGGTTGAAGTGAGATGGAGGCCACTTACTTGTCTAAATAAGTTATTAACTCTTTGGGTACTGAACATCCTCTGCTGGCTTCAAAATAAGTGCATAAAAATTTTAGGAATGGGAAAGGGCTATTGATCCTGCAATAATGAAGTTATGTAAATGTTATGGGCTGCATATTATAGTATAAAGCTGCATTAACATACAGATCCACTAGCAATTTCAGATTCATATTAAATGGGCAGCTGAACTAAAAACTGCAAAGGGTGGACCTGCGCAGCAGGCCGGCCAGTATTGGAGAAGAGTAAAGGCAGGTTAACGTTTAACGGTGTAGATTCTGGAGAGGCAGGGGGGTTTAAGGAGGGAATTCCAGAGAGTTGGGCCTAGGTGGCTGAAGACCCGGCCGCCACTGGTGGATCGAATGGAGGGGGGAATGTAGATCCTTAAAACCTTGAACCAAGGTGTTGGTCATCTGTCCTAATATCTCTTTGTGTGGCTTGGTGTCAAACTTTGAATGATAACGCTCCTGTGAAGCACCTTGAGATGGTTTTTACTACGTTAAAGATGCTATTTAACAGAGCGCCTTACAGCAGGAGAGAGAGATAGAGAGGCAAAGGGGTTTAAGGAGGGAATTTCAGAGAGTTGGGCCTAGGCAGCTGACGGCCTGGTCGCTAATGGTGAGGCAAATGGAAAGAGGATGTAGAAGAGGAACAGAGATTTTTGGGATGGGTGAGTTTGTCGGGCTGGAGGAGCATACAGAGATAGGGAGAGGCAAGGCCATGAAAGGATTTAAATACAGGAATGAGAATTTTAGATTTGAGGTGTTGGGAACCAGGAGCCAATGTAGGTCATCGAGGATGGCGGGCGGGGGGGCGGGTGTGATGGATGAGCATGACTTGCTGTGGAATAGAATATGAACAACAGAGGTTTGGATGAGCTGAACTTTACGGAAGGGTTTACAATGATGTGAAAGGGTTTACAGTAATGTGGAAGAGTTTACAGTGATGTGGAAGAGTTTACAGTGATGTGGAAGGGTTTACAGTGATGTGGAAGGGTTTACAGTGATGTGGAAGGGTTTACAGTGATGTGGAAGGGTCTACAGTGATGTGAAAGGGTTTACAGTGATGTGGAAGAGTTTACAGTGATGTGGAAGAGTTTACAGTGATGTGGAAGGGTTTACAGTGATGTGGAAGGGTTTACAGTGATGTGGAAGGGTTTACAGTGATGTGGAAGGGTTTACAGTGATGTGGAAGGGTTTATAGTGATGTGGAAGGGTCTACAGTGATGTGGAAGGGTTTACAGTGATGTGAAAGAGTTGACAGTGATGTGGAAGGGTTTACAGTGATGTGGAAGGGCTTACAGTGATGTGAAAGAGTTGACAGTGATGTGGAAGGGTTTACAGTGATGTGGAAGGGTTTATAGTGATGTGGAAGGGTCTACAGTGATGTGGAAGGGTTTACAGTGATGTGAAAGAGTTGACAGTGATGTGGAAGGTTTTACAGTGATGTGGAAGGGCTTACAGTGATGTGGAAGGGCTTACAGTCATGTGGAAGGGTTTACAGTGATGTTGTAGGGGGTGGTGTTTTTGTGTCAGCTTCACCTCTGACTTCTGAGCGGTTCGAATCGCTCCCACACCCTTGGTTCTAGACCCTGGACTTATTTGGGGGTTGTGATACAAAGGTGCAGCAGACAACTGAGTTTGATGAAAGAACTTCGATCTTTATTCAAGAAAATAAAACATAACACAAACACTCTTAACACTCTAAAAGTGAGGCACACTTCGGTACAAGCGAGGGAAATAACATTAGAAGAGTACTACACCCCTCCCAATCCCACTTCACTAGCTAGGTTGGACTCTGGAAAACCAGGGATAATGTTCACCAAACGAATCCTTGATAGTTGAGAGTTAGGTTTTAGAGTCTTTTGATTAAAAAGTTTCGTAAGGCCCTTGTTGCCGCGAGGTGTCCGATGGTCACTGAGGCGGTCGCTCTGGTTTCTTCTTGCGTGTCGGCCTGCTTCTGGAGCTGTTGGCCTTCTTTGTTGAACTGTTTCTGTTGAACTCTGCCTCTGTTTAAACTGTCTTCTTCTGAGCTGTGGAACTGCCTTCTTGCAGAACTGTAAACTGTCTTCTTGCAGATCAGGCTTTCAATTGAACTTCGAAACTGCAGAACTGCCTTCTGTTGAACTTGAACTGTTGTTACTGGAGAACTCGAACTTGTAACTGCTGAACTGCTTGATGGGCCTTCAATTATACTAAATTGAAGTGGCCTTATCTACCCCAAATCAAATCCCGGTCATTGTAAGACCTCGTTAACAGTAACGACTTTACTAGCGTGTTAACTGGTTTTTGGGATGTGTGAAGTGGTTTCAGGATAGCTCCATCCTGTCGATCTGTTGTTTAATTGGAGTTTGAATTGTCCTCATGTTTTGGGTATCTTGACTGGGCCTAGGACTTCTATAGAATATTTGCTGTATGCATGTCTTTAATGGGTTCTGTAAACGGTTTTGATGGGGCCTGTTATTTTGGGTGGGACTGTCTTCTCCCAGGGTCTATTGTCAAAATGTTAATGCTTGCTGGGGCTTTAGTGAGGTGATCCCGGTTCTCCAGACAATGCAATTAACTGCAATACCCAAAACTGCTTTTACAGAGGTTGAACCCACCAGTTTGTTCCTTTACAGGCCCAGACATGTTTTAAAATGCCAAAACTTGGTTTTTGGTCTTACAGTCTCTTAGGTTAGGCTCAAATACAATATTATCACTCTGAGGTAGTTCCAAAGTCCTTTTTCCTTAGGTTTTGGGGATCTGTAAATTTTGGAAACCTTACAGTGTGGAGGGGTTTACAGTGATGTGGAAGAGTTTACAGTGATGTGGAAAGGTTTAAAGTGACGTGGAAGAGTTTACAGTGATGTGGTAGAGTTTACAGTGATGTGGAAGGGTTTACAGTGATGTGGTAGAGTTTACAGTGATGTGGAAGGGTTTACAGTGATGTGGAAGGGTTTACAATGATGTGGATGGGTTTATTGTGATGTGGAAGGATTTACAGTGATGTGGAAGAGTTTACAGTAATGTGGAAGGGTTTACAGTGATGTGGATGGGTTTATTGTGATGTGGAAGGATTTACAGTGATGTGGAAGAGTTTACAGTAATGTGGAAGGGTTTACAGTGATGTGGATGGCTTTACAGTGATGTGGAAGGGTTTATAGTGATGTGGAAGAGTCTACAGTGATGTGGATGGGTTTACTGTGATGTGGAAGGATTTACAGTGATGTGGAAGAGTTTACAGTGATGTGGATGGCTTTACAGTGATGTGGAAGGGTTTGTAGTGATGTGGAAGAGTTTACAGTGATGTGGATGGGTTTACTGTGATGTGGAAGGATTTACAGTGACGTGGATGAGTTTACAATGATCTGGAAGGGTTTACAGTGATGTGACACAAAGCTGTGCGGGCGTGTGTGCTGCGAGGAGGATACTGAGAAACTCCAGGATGATTTGGACAGGTTGGTTGAGTGGGCAGAAGCGTGGCAGATGCAATATAACGTGGATAAATGCAAGGTTATCCACTTTGGTGTCAAAAACAGAAAGGCAGACTATTATCTGAATGGCAATAGATTGGGAGAAGGGGAAGTGCAACGAGACCTGGGTGTCCTTGTGCACCAGTCGCTGAAGGTAAGCATGCAGGTGCAGCAGGCGGTTAAGAAGGCAAATGGTATGTTGGCCTTCATAGAAAAAGGGTTTGAGTATAGGAACAAGGATGTCCTGCTGCAGCTGTACAGGGCCTTGGTGAGACCACACCTTGAGTACGGTGTGCAGTTTTGGTCGCCTTATCTGAGGAAGGATGTTCTTGCCATGGAAGGAGTTCAGCAAAGATTCACAAGGCTGATACCTGGGATGGCAGGAATGACATATGAGGAGAGATTGGGTCGATTGGGCTTATACTAGCTGGAGTATAGAAGAATGAGAGGGGATCTCATCGAAACATATAAAATTCTGACAGGTCTGGACAAACTAGATGCAGGAAGAATGTTCCCGATGGTCGGAGAGTCCAGACCCAGGGGTCATAATCTAAGGATAAGGGGTAAACCATTTAGGACAGAAATGAGGAAGAATTTCTTCACCCAGAGAGTGGTGAACCGATGGAATTCTCTACCACAGAAGGTAGTTGAGGTCAAGTCATTAAATATATTCAAGAATGAGTTAGATATATTTCTTAAAGCTAAAGGGATCAAGGGATATGGGGAGAAGGCAGGTACAGGGTACTGAGTTTGGATGATCAGCCATGATCTCATCGAATGGCGGAGCAGGCTCGAGGGCCCGAATGGCCTACTCCTGCTCCTATCTTCTATGTTTCTATGTTTACAGTGATGTGGAAAGGTTTAAAGTGACGTGGAAGAGTTTACAGTGATGTGGTAGAGTTTACAGTGATGTGGAAGGGTTTACAGTGATGTGGAAGGGTTTACAGTGATGTGGAAGGGTTTACAATGATGTGGATGGGTTTATTGTGATGTGGAAGGATTTACAGTGATGTGGAAGAGTTTACAGTAATGTGGAAGGGTTTACAGTGATGTGGATGGGTTTATTGTGATGTGGAAGGATTTACAGTGATGTGGAAGAGTTTACAGTAATGTGGAAGGGTTTACAGTGATGTGGATGGGTTTATTGTGATGTGGAAGGATTTACAGTGATGTGGAAGAGTTTACAGTAATGTGGAAGGGTTTACAGTGATGTGGATGGCTTTACAGTGATGTGGAAGGGTTTATAGTGATGTGGAAGAGTCTACAGTGATGTGGATGGGTTTACTGTGATGTGGAAGGATTTACAGTGATGTGGAAGAGTTTACAGTGATGTGGATGGCTTTACAGTGATGTGGAAGGGTTTATAGTGCTGTGGAAGAGTTTACAGTGATGTGGATGGGTTTACTGTGATGTGGAAGGATTTACAGTGACGTGGATGAGTTTACAATGATCTGGAAGGGTTTACAGTGATGTGACACAAAGCTGTGCGGGCGTGTGTGCTGCGAGGAGGATACTGAGAAACTCCAGGATGATTTGGACAGGTTGGTTGAGTGGGCAGAAGCGTGGCAGATGCAATATAACGTGGATAAATGCGAGGTTATCCACTTTGGTGTCAAAAACAGAAAGGCAGACTATTATCTGAATGGCAATAGATTGGGAGAAGGGGAAGTGCAACGAGACCTGGGTGTCCTTGTGCACCAGTCGCTGAAGGTAAGCATGCAGGTGCAGCAGGCGGTTAAGAAGGCAAATGGTATGTTGGCCTTCATAGAAAAAGGGTTTGAGTATAGGAACAAGGGTGTCCTGCTGCAGCTGTACAGGGCCTTGGTGAGACCACACCTTGAGTACGGTGTGCAGTTTTGGTCGCCTTATCTGAGGAAGGATGTTCTTGCCATGGAAGGAGTTCAGCAAAGATTCACAAGGCTGATACCTGGGATGGCAGGAATGACATATGAGGAGAGATTGGGTCGATTGGGCTTATACTAGCTGGAGTATAGAAGAATGAGAGGGGATCTCATCGAAACATATAAAATTCTGACAGGTCTGGACAAACTAGATGCAGGAAGAATGTTCCCGATGGTCGGAGAGTCCAGACCCAGGGGTCATAATCTAAGGATAAGGGGTAAACCATTTAGGACAGAAATGAGGAAGAATTTCTTCACCCAGAGAGTGGTGAACCGATGGAATTCTCTACCACAGAAGGTAGTTGAGGTCAAGTCATTAAATATATTCAAGAATGAGTTAGATATATTTCTTAAAGCTAAAGGGATCAAGGGATATGGGGAGAAGGCAGGTACAGGGTACTGAGTTTGGATGATCAGCCATGATCTCATCGAATGGCGGAGCAGGCTCGAGGGCCCGAATGGCCTACTCCTGCTCCTATCTTCTATGTTTCTATGTTTACAGTGATGTGGAAAGGTTTAAAGTGACGTGGAAGAGTTTACAGTGATGTGGTAGGTATTACAGTGATGTGGAAGGGTTTAGAGTGATGTGGAAGAGTTTACAATGATGTGCATGGGTTTACAGTGATGTGGAAGGTTTTACAGTGATGTGGAAGAGTTTACAGTGATGTGGAAGGTTTTACAGTGATGTGGAAGAGTTTACAGTGATGTGAAGGAGTTACAGTGATGTGGAAGGATTTACAGTGATGTGGTAGGATTCACCATGATGTGGAAGAGTTTAGAGTGATGTGGAAGAGTTTAGAGTGATGTGCAAGAGTTGACAGTGATGTAGAAGAGTTTACAGTGATGTGGAAGAGTTTACAGTGATGTGGAAGGGTTTAAAGTGATGTGGAAGGGTTACAGTGATGTGGAAGAGTTTACAGTGATGTGGAAGGGTTTACAGTGACGTGGAAGGGTTTAAAGTGATGTGGAAGGATTTACAGTGATGTGGAAGGGTTTAGAGTGATGTGGAAGAGTTTACAGTGATGTAGAAGAGTTTAGAGTGATGAGGAAGAGTTTAGAGTGATGTGGATGGGTTTACAGTGATGTGGAAGGTTTTACAGTGAAGTGGATGGGTTTACAGTGATGTGGAAGAGTTTAAAGTAATGAGGAAGAGTTTAGAGTGATGTGGAAGGGTTTACAGTGATGTGGAAGGGTTTAAAGTGATGTGGAAGGGTTACAGTGATGTGGAAGAGTTTACAGTGATGTGGAAGGGTTTACAGTGACGTGGAAGGGTTTAAAGTGATGTGGAAGAGTTTACAGTGATGTGGAAGGAGTTACAGTGATGTGGAAGATTTTAAAGTGATGTGGAAGAGTTTAAAGTGACGTGGAAGTGTTTACAGTGACGTGGAAGGGTTTAAAGTGATGTGGAAGAGTTTACAGTGATGTGGAAGAGTTTACAGTGATGTGGAAGAGTTTACAGTGATGTGGAAGGATTTACAATGATGTGGAAGAATTTACAATGACGTGGAAGGAGTAACAGTGATATGCATGGGTTTAAAGTGATGTGGAAGAGTTTAATGTGATGTGGAAGAGTTTACAGTGATGTGAAAATGTTTACAGTGATGTTGTAGGAGTTACAGTGACGTGGAAGGGTTTACAGTGATGTGGAAGGAGTTGCAGTGATGTGGAAGAGTTTAGAGTGATGTAGAGGAGTTTACAGTGACGTGGAAGAGTTTACAATGATGTGGAAGGGTTTAAAGTGATGTGGAAGAGTTTAGAGTGATGTAGAGGAGTTTACAGTGACGTGGAAGAAGTTACAGTGATATGGAAGAATTTATAATGATGTGGAAGGAGTTGCAGTGATGTGGAAGAGTTTAGAGTGATGTGGATGGGTTTACAGTGATGTGGAAGGGTTTATATTGATGTGGCAGAGTTTACAGTGATGTGGATGGGTTTACAGTAATGTGGAAGAGTTTACAGTGATGTGGAAGAGCTTACAGTGATATGGAAGAGTTTACAGTGACGAGGAAGGTTTTTACAATGATGTGGAAGGTCTTCCATTGATGTGGAAGAGTTTAGAGTGATGTGGTAGAGTTTACAGTGATGTGGAAAGGTTTAAAGTGATGTGGAAGAGTTTACAATGATGTGGAACAGGTTACAGTGATGTGGAAGGAGTTACAGTGACGTGGAAGGGTTTACAGTGATGTGGAAGGGTTTACAGTAATGTTGTAGAGTTTACAGTGATGTGGATGGGTTTACAGTGATGTGGAAGAGTTTACAGTGATGTGGAAGAGTTTACAGTGATGTGGAACAGCTTACAGTGAAGTGGAAGAGTTTACAGTGATGTGGAAATGTTTAAAGTAATGTGGAAGAGTTTACAGTGATGTGGAAGGTTTTACAGTGATGTGGAAAGTCCTCCAGTGATGTGGAAAGTCCTCCAGTGATGTGGAAGAGTTTAGAGTGATGCGGATGGGTTTACAATGATGTGGAAGGGTTTACAGTGATGTTTAAGAGTTTAGAATGCTGTGGAAGAGTTTAAAGTGATGTGGTAGAGTTTACAGTGATGTGGAAGGGTTTATATTGATTTGGAAGCATTTACAGTGATGTTGATGGGTTTAAAGTGATTTGGAAGAGCTTACAGTGATGTGCAAGATTTTACAGAGATTTGAAATAGCTTACAGTGATGTGGAAGAAGTTACAGTGATGGGGATGGAGTTACAATGATGTGGAGGGCTTACAGTGATGTGGAAGGGTTTACAGTGATGTGGAGGGCTTACAGTGATGTGGAAGGGTTTACAACGCTGTGGAAGAGTTTACAGTGATGTGGAAGGAGTTACAGTGATGTGGAAGGGTTTACAGTGATGAGGAAGAGTTTACAGTGATGGGGAAGAGTTTACAGTGATGTGGTAGGTTTTACAGTGATGTGGAACATTTACAGTGATGTGGAAGAGTTTTCAGTGATGTGGAAGAGATTATAGTGATGTAGAAGGAGTTACTGTCATGTGGAAGAGTTTACAGTGACGTGGAAGGGTTTACAGTGATGTGGAAGAGTTTACAGTGATGGGGAAGAGTTTACAGTGATGTGGTAGGTTTTACAGTGATGTGGAACATTTAGAGTGATGTGGAAGAGTTTTCAGTGATGTGGAAGAGATTACAGTGATGTAGAAGGAGTTACTGTCATGTGGAAGAGTTTACAGTGATGTGGAGGGCTTACAGTGATGTGGAAGGGTTTAAAGTGATGTGGAAGAGTTTACAATGATGTGGAAGGGTTTACAATGATGTGGAAGGTTTTACAGTGATGTGGAAGAGTTTACAGTGATGTGGAAGAGGTTACAGTGATGTGGAAGAGTTTAGAGTGACATGGAAGAGTTTAGAGTGACATGGAAGGTTTTACAGTGATGTGGAAGGGTTTACAGTGATGTGGAAGAGTTTAGAGTGATGTGGATGGGTTTACAATGATGTGGAAGGGTTTACAGTGATGTTTAAGAGTTTTGAATGCTGTGGAAGAGTTTAAAGTGATGTGGTAGAGTTTACAGTGATGTGGAAGAGTTTATATTGATTTGGAAGAGTTTACAGTGATGTTGATGGGTTTAAAGTGATTTGGAAGAGTTTACAGTGATGTGCAAGATTTTACAGAGATTTGAAATAGCTTACAGTGATGTGGAAGAAGTTACAGTGATGGGGATGGAGTTACAATGATGTGGAGGGCTTACAGTGATGTGGAAGAGTTTACAGTGATGTGGAAGGAGTTTACAGTGATGTGGAAGGGTTTACAGTGATGAGGAAGAGTTTACAGTGATGTGGTAGGTTTTACAGTGATGTGGAACATTTACAGTGATGTGGAAGAGTTTTCAGTGATGTGGAAGAGATTATAGTGATGTAGAAGGAGTTACTGTCATGTGGAAGAGTTTACAGTGATGTGGAGGGCTTACAGTGATGTGGAAGGGTTTAAAGTGATGTGGAAGAGTTTACAATGATGTGGAAGGGTTTACAATGATGTGGAAGGTTTTACAGTGATGTGGAAGAGTTTACAGTGATGTGGAAGAGGTTACAGTGATGTGGAAGAGTTTAGAGTGACATGGAAGAGTTTAGAGTGACATGGAAGGTTTTACAGTGATGTGGAAGTCTTTACAGTGATGTGGAAGGAGTTACAGTGATGTGGAAGGAGTTACTGTCATGTGGAAGAGTTTACAGTGATGTGGAAGCATTTACAGTGATGTGGAAGGGTTTACAGTGATTTGGAAGAGTTTACAGTGATGTGGAAGTGTTTACAGTGATTTGGAAGAGCTTACAGTGATGTGGAAGAGTTTACAGTGATGAAGAAATGTTTAAAGTAATGTGGAAGAGTTTTCTGTGATGTGGATGGGTTTAAAGTGATGTGGAAGAGTTTCCAGTGATGTGGAAGGCTTTACAGTGATGTGAAAGAATTTACAGTGATGGGGAAGGGTTTTCAGTGTTGTGGAAGAGATTACAGTGATGTGAAAGAATTTACAGTGATGTGGAAGGGTTTTCAGTGTTGTGGAAGAGATTACAGTGATGTGAAAGAATTTACAGTGATGTGGAAGGGTTTTCAGTGATGTGGAAGAGTTTACAATGATGTGGAAGGGTTTACAGTGATGTGGAAGAGTTTACTGTGATGTGGAAGTGTTTACAGTGATGTGGAAGGGTTTACAGTGATGTCGAAGAGTTTATAGTGACGTGGAAGAGTTTAAAGTGACGTGGAAGAGTTTACAATGATGTGGAAGGGTTTACAATGATATGGAAGGTTTTACAGTGATGTGGAAGGGTTTACAGTGATGTGGAAGGAGTTACAGTGATGTGGACGTCTTTACAGTGATGTGGAAGGAGTTACTGTCATGTGGAAGAGTTTACAGTGATGTGGAATGGTTCAGAGTGATGTGCAAGAGTTTACAGTGATGTGGAAGCATTTACAGTGATGTGGAAGGGTTTACAGTGATGAGGAAATGTTTAAAGTAATGTGGAAGAGTTTTCAGTGATGTGGATGGGTTTAAAGTGATGTGGAAGAGTTTCCAGTGATGTGGAAGGCTTTACAGTGATGTGAAAGAATTTACAGTGATGTGGAAGGGTTTTCAGTGATGTGGAAGAGTTTACAGTGATGTGAAAGAATTTACAGTGATGTGGAAGGGTTTTCAGTGATGTGGAAGTGTTTACAGTGATGTGGAAGGGTTTACAGTGATGTCAAAGAGTTTATAGTGACGTGGAAGAGTTTATAGTGGCATGGAAGAAGTTACAGTGATATGGAAGAATTTATAGTGATGTGGAAGAGTTTACTGTGATGTGGAAGAGTTTACAGTGAGTTGAAAGAGTTGAAATTGACGTGGAAGAGTTTACAGTGATCTGGAAGAGTTTACAGTGATGTGGAAGGAGTTACAGTGATGTGGAAGGGTTTAGAATGAAGTGGAAAGGTTTAAAGTGATGTGGAAGAGTTTACAGTGATGTGGAAGAGCTTACAGTGATGTGGAAGGAGTTACAGCGATGTGGAAGGAGTTACTGTCATGTGGAAGAGTTTACAGTGATGTGGAATGGTTCAGAGTGATGTGGAAGAGTTTACAGTAATTTGGATGGGTTTACAGTAATGTGGAAGAGTTTACAGTGATGTGGAAGAGTTTACAGTGATGTGGAAATGTTTAAAGTAATGTGGAAGAGTATACAGTGATGTGGAAGGTTTTACAGTGATGTGGAAATGTTTAAAGTAATGTGGAAGAGTTTACGGTGATGTGGAAGGTTTTACAGTGATGTGGAAGGGTTTACAAGTATATGGAAGGGTTTACAGTGACGAGGAAGGTTTTACAATGATATGGAAGGTCCTCCAGTGATGTGGAAGGGTTTACAGTGATGTGGAAGGGTTTACAGTGATGTTCAAGAGTTTAGAATGCTGTGGAAGAGTTTAAAGTGATGTGGAAGAGTTTAAAGTGATGTGGAAGTGTTTAAAGTGATGTGGAAGAGTTTACAGTGATGTGGAAATGTTTAGAGTGATGTGGAAGAGTTTACAGTGAGTTGGAAGTGTTTACAGTGATGTGGAAAGTTTTAAAGTGATGTGGAAGAGTTTCCAATAATGTGGTATGTTTTACAGTGATGTGGAAGGGTTTACAGTGATGTGCAAGCGTTTACAGTGACGTGGAAGGTTTTACATTTATGTGGAAGGAGTTACAGTGATATGGAAGAGTTGACAGTGATGTGGAAGGAGTTACAGTGATGTGGAAGAGTTTAAAGTGATGTGGAAGGAGTTACAGTGATGTGGAAGGGTTTACAGTGATGTGGAAGAGGTTACAGTGATGTGGAAGGGTTTAGAGTGATGTGGAAAGGTTTAAAGTGATGTGGAAGAGTTTACAATGATGTGGAACGTTTTACAGTGATGTGGAAGGGTTTACAGTGATGTGGAAGAGGTTACAGTGATGTGGAAGGGTTTACAGTGATGTGGAAAGGTTTAAAGTGATGTGGAAGAGTTTACAATTATGTGGAACGTTTTACAGTGATGTGGAAGGGTTTACAGTGATGTGGAAGGGTTTACAGTGATGTTCAAGAGTTTAGAATGCTGTGGAAGAGTTTAAAGTGATGTGGAAGAGTTTACAGTGATGTGGAAGGGTTTATATTGATTTGGAAGGGTTTACAGTGATGTTGATGGGTTTAAAGTGATTTGGAAGAGTTTACCGTGATGTGGAAGGAGTTACAATGATGTGGAAGGGTTTACAGTGACGTGGAAGGAGTTAATGTCATGTGGAAGAGTTTACAGTGATGTGGAAGGGTTTACAGTGATGTGGCAGAGTTTACAGTGATGTGGATGGGTTTACAGTGATGTGGCAGAGTTTACAGTGATGTGGAAGAGTTTACAGTGATGTGGAAGGGTTTACAGTGATGTGGCAGAGTTTACAGTGATGTGGAAGGATTTACAGTGATGTGGAAGGGTTTACAGTGATGTGGAACAGTTTACAGTGATGTGGAAGGAGTTACAGTGATGTGGATGAGTTTACAGTGATGTGGAAGGAGTTACAGTGATGTGGAAGGGTTTACAGTGATGTGGAAGGGTTTACAGTGACGTGGAAGGAGTTACAGTGATGTGGATGGGTTTACAATGATGTGGAAGAGTTTACAGTGATGTGGAAGGAGTTACAGTGATGTGGATGGGTTTACAGTGATGTGGAAGGAGTTACAGTGATGTGGATGAGTTTACAGTGATGTGGAAGGAGTTACAGTGATGTGAATGGGTTTACAGTGATGTGGAAGTGTTTAGAGTGATGTGATAGAGTTTACAGTGATGTGGAAGATTTTACAGTGATGTGGAAGGTTTTACAGTGATGTGGAAGGGTTTACAGTGATGTGGAAGGGTTTACAGTGACGTGGAAGGAGTTACAGTGATGTGGATGTGTTTACAATGAAGTGGAAGAGTTTACAGTGATGTGGAAGGAGTTACAGTGATGTGGATGGGTTTACAGTGATGTGGAAGAGTTTACAGTGATGTGGAAGGAGTTACAGTGATGTGGAAGGGTTTACAGTGATGTGGAAGGGTTTACAGTGATGTGGAAGGAGTTACAGTGATGTGGAAGGGTTTACAGTGACGTGGAAGGAGTTACAGTGATGTGGATGGGTTTACAATGATGTGGAAGGGTTTACAATGATGTGGAAGGGTTTACAGTGATGTGGAAGGAGTTACAGTGATGTGGATGAGTTTACAGTGATGTGGATGGGTTTACAATGATGTGGAAGGGTTTACAGTGATGTGGAAGGAGTTACAGTGATGTGGATGAGTTTACAATGATGTGGAAGGGTTTACAGTGATGTGGAAGGAGTTACAGTGATGTGGATGGGTTTACAATGATGTGGAAGGGTTTACAGTGATGTGGAAGAGTTTTCAGTGATGCGGCTGGGTTTACAGTGATGCGGAAGGATTTACAATGATGTGGAAGAGATTAGTGTAATGTGGATGGGTTTACAATGATGTGGAAGGATTTACAGTGATCTGGAAGAGTATAAAGTGATGTGGAAGAGCTTAAAGTGATGTGGAAGGGTTTACAGTGATGTGGAAGAATTTGCAGTGATGTGGAAGAGCTTACAGTGATGTGGAAGGTTTTACAGTGATGTGGAAGGGTTTACAGTGATGTGGAAGAGTTTACAGTGATGTGGAAGAGTTTACAGTGATGTGGAAGGGTTTACAGTGACGTGGAAGGTTTTACATAGAAACATAGACATAGAAACATAGAAGATAGGAGCAGGAGTAGACCATTCAGCCCCTCGAGCCTGCTCCGCCATTCAATGAGATCATGGCTGATCATCCAAATTCAGTACCCTGTCCCTGCCTTCTCTCCATATCCCTTGATCCCTTTAGTTTTAACAAATATATCTAACTCCTTGTTCAATATATTTAATGAATTGGCCTCTACTGCCTTCTGTGGTAGAGAATTCCACAGGTTCACCACTCTCTGGGTGAAGAAATTCCTCCTCATCTCAGTCCTAAATGGCTTACCCCTTATCCTTAGACTGTGACCCCTGGTTCTGGACTCCCCGGCCATCGGGAACATCCTTCCCGCATCTAGTCTGTCTAGTCCTGTTAGAATTTTATAAGTTTCAATGAGATCCCCTCTCATTCTTCTAAACTCCAGTGAGTATAAGCCCAATCGACCCAATCTCTCCTCATACGCCATTCCTGCCATCCCGGGTATCAGACTGGTGAATCTTCGCTGCACTCCCTCCATGGCAAGAACATCCTTCCTCAGATAAGGCGACCAAAACTGCACACAATACTCAAGATGTGGTCTCACCAAGGCCCTTTACATATGCAGCAAGACATCCTTGTTCCTGTACTCGAACCCTTTCGCTACGAAGGCCAACATACCATTTGCCTTCTTAACCGCCTGCTGCACCTGCATGCTTACCTTCAGCGATTGGTGCACAAGGACACCCAGGTCTCGTTGCACTTCCCCTTCTCCCAATCTATTGCCATTCAGATAATAATCTGCCTTCCTGTTTTTGACACCAAAGTGGATAACCTCGCATTTATCCGCATTATATTGCATCTGCCATGCTTCTGCCCAATCCCCCAACCTGTCCAAATCATACTGGAGTTTCTCGGCATCCTCCTCACGGCACACACTCCCACCCAGCTTTGTGTCGTCTGCAAACTTGGAGATATTGGCCCGAAAATTAGACCTAATACGGGAGATTACGCACTGTGTACTCTCGCGTATTAGGTACCGAAGTGCCGGTTTCTTGCATGCAGTGCGCATGCGCGGGAAACCGGCACTTCGGGTATTGCGAAGGGGGCGGTTCCTAAGTGAACCGCGTGCGCGCTACAGGTTGTGCGCACGCAGCGCACTTAGTTTTTTTTTCAGGTTTGAACGCGCAGGTAAGTGTTGAAGATTTTACACATAAAGAAAGCAGGTGTAAGACCCCCTTTTAACAAGGTAAGTAGTTAATTAAGTATTATTTGAATTTTTTTTCAACAGGTTTATCTTTTTTAGAGACTTTAAAGAAAGCTAAGTTTATTTTTATAACTTTTAAAAAGAATTTAAATTTTTTCATAAATTTAAATTTTTGTTTAAAGTGGTTAATTTATTTAACTATAGTTATTTTATTAATGTGATGGTTTTTTTTTAAAATTTAATTGAGGTTTAGCTGTGCTTTTGGGGGCAAGTTGTATTCATAGCTTTGACAGCTCTTGCTGTCAAAACTATGAATGAAAGATGGTGTGCTGCCATTGGCTCTAACTGGCCCACGTGATCCCAGAGGTAGCATCGAACTAACTGCGCCTCTGGGACACGCACACACTGTGCGCCGGCACCAGGGAGAGGCCCAGGAACTGAAGTTCGTGTGGGCCAAAACCATAAAGGTAGGCGCGGAGTGCGATATCGCGGGGGATCCTTACCCCCGCGGCAACCATCGAACTCCAATTTCTGGGCCATTACATCCAATTCCATCGTCCAGATCATTAATATATATTGTGAATAGCTGGGTCCTAGGACCGATTCCTGCGGTACCCCACTAGTCACCGCCTGCCACTCGGAAAAAGACCCATTTATTCCAACTCTTTGCTTTCTGTCTGCCAACCAGTTCTCTATCCAAGTCAATACCTTGCCCCCAATCCCATGTGCCTTAACTTTACATGCTAATCTCTTATGCGGGACCTTATCGAAAGCCTTCTGAAAGTCCAAATACACCACATCCACTGGTTCTCCCTTATCTATTCTACCAGTTACATCCTCAAAAAATTCCAGTAGATTAGTCAAGCACGATTTGCCTTTTGTAAAGCCATGTTGACTTTGTCCGATCCTGTCACTGTTTTCCAAGTGCTCTGCTATTACATCTTTTATAATGGACTCTAGCATTTTCCCCACTACCGATGTCAGGCTTACTGGTCTATAATTCCCCGTTTTCTCTCTACCACCTTTTTTGAATAGTGGGGTAACATTAGCTACCCTCCAATCCATGGGTACTGTTCCAGAGTCTATAGAATTTTGGAAGATGACCAGCAAAGCATCTACTATTTCTAGGGCCACTTCCTTAAGTACCCTAGGATGTAGATTATCAGGCCCTGGGGATTTATCGGCCTTCAATCCCGTCAATTTCCCTAACGCTATTTCCCTACAAATACTGATTTCTTTCAGTTCCTCCTTCTCATTAGACCCTATGTTCCCCGACATCTCTGGGAGGTTATTTGTGTCCTCCTTTGTGAAGACAGAACCAAAGTATGTATTTAATTGGTCTGCCATTTCTTTGTTCCCCATTATAAATTCCCCTGATTCTGACTGCAAGGGACCTACGCTTGACTTCACCAATCTTTTTCTCTTCACATATCTATAAAAGCTTTTACAGTCAGTTTTTATGTTCCTCGCAAGCTTACTCTCATACTCTATTTTCCCCCTCTTAATTAATCCCTTTGTCCTTCTTTGCTGAATCCTATACTGCTCCCAATCCTCAGGTTTTCTGCTTTTTCTGGCCAATTTATATGTCCTTTCCTTGGATCTTATGCTATCCCTAATTTCCTTTGTTAGCCACGGTTGAGTCACCATTTTTGTTTTATTTTTATGCCAAACAGGGATGAACAAATTCTGTAGTTCATTCATGCGATCTTTCAATGCTTGCCATTGCCTCTCCACCGTCAACCCTTTGAGTGACATTCCCCAATCAATCCTACCCAACTCGCGCCTCATACCACATAACAGTGATATGGATGGGTTTACAGTGATGTGGAAGAGTTTACAGTGATGTGGAAGAGTTTACAGTGATGTGAAAGGGTTTACAGTGATGTGGAAGTGTTTAGAGTGATGTGGTAGAGTTTACAGTGATGTGGAAGATTTTACAGTGATGTGGAAGGTTTTACAGTGATGTGGAAGAGGTTACAGTAATGTGGAAGGGTTTACAGTGACGTGGAAGTTTTTACACTGATGTGGAAGAGGTTACAGTGATGTGGAAGGGTTTACAGTGATGTGGAAGGGTTTACAGTGATGTGGAAGAGGTTACAGTGATGTGGAAGGGTTTACATTGATGTGGAAAGTTTTACAGTGATGTGGAAGGGTTTACAGTGATGTGGAAGGGTTTACATTGATGTGGAAAGTTTTACAGTAATGTGGAAGGGTTTACAGTGACATGGAAGGTTTTACAGTGATGTGGAATGTTTTACAGTGATGTGGAAGTCTTTACAGTGACGTGGAAGGAGTTACAGTGATGTGAGAATGTTTACAGTGATGTTGTAGGAGTTACAATGATGTGGAAGGGTTTACAGTGATGTGGAAGAGTTTACAGTGATGTGGAAGGGTTTACAGTGATGTGGAAGAGTTTACAGTCATTTGGATGGGTTTACCGTGATGTGGAAGGGTTTACAGTGATGTTTAAGAGTTTAGAATGCTGTGGAAGAGTTTACAGTGACGTGGAAGAGTTTAATGTGATGTGGAAGAGCTTAAAGTGATGTGGAAGAGTTTACAGTGATATGTATTTTTTTACAGTGATGTGCAAGGGTTTATAGTGATATGGAAGAGTTTACAGAGATTTGAAATAGTTTACAGTGGTGTGGAAGGGGTTACAGTGATGTGGAAGGGTTTACAGTGATGTGGAAGAGTTTATAGTGATGGGGAAGAGTTTACAGTGATGTGGAAGGTTTTACAGTGATGTGGAAGGGTTTACAGTGATGTGGATGGGTTTACAGTGATGTGGAAGGGTTTACAGTAATGTGGAAGGGTTTACAGTGATGTGGAAGGGTTTACAGTGATGTGGAAGTGTTTACAGTGATATGGAAGAGTTTATAGTGATGTGGAAGAGTTTATAGTGATGTGGAAGAGCTTACAGTGATGTGGATGGGTTTACAGAGATGTGAAAGAGTTTACAGTGATGTGGATGGGTTTACAGAGATGTGAAAGAGTTTACAGTGATGTGGAGGGTTTACAGTGATGTGGAAAGGGTCTACAGTGATGTAGAAGGGCTTACAGTGATATGGAAGGGTTTATAGTGATATGGAAGAGTTTACAGTGATGTGGAAGAGTTTACAGTGACGTGGAAGTTTTTAAAATAATGTGGAAGAGTTTACAGTGATGTGATAGGGTTTAAAATGATGAGGAAAAGTTTACAGTGATGTCGATAGGTTTACAGAGACGTTGGCCAGAATTTTCTAGGCACCGTGCTTGCAGGAATGGTGGCGGGTTGGTTGGGAAATTAGAAAAAATTGGGAGCAGTTCGGAAATCCACCCTCATCCCTCCCCGACGTGCCTTACCCTCGGGCGCGTTTGTAATCCGACCGGCAGAGGCGGGCGACCTAATTGAAATCATTATCAGCTTGTTGTCAGACACTTAAGAGCCTTTTTTCCCCTCCATTTTAAATTTCCCATATTGAGCTTTCTGCAGGCGCAAATCTTTCCAGTAAAGTCTCCATCCAGTGTCACCTCAATGGAAGAACCTCTCTCACCATTGCCGTTTATACTGTCTCACCTTGACCTCAGAATCTGACCACGATGAGCCCCAACACCAGCAGCACTAGGCACACCAGCAGCACCAACAACAACACCACCAACCTTCTCCTCAACGCCCTAATACTGCACAGGACAGAGGGCATCAGCTCAGGGTTGCACCGCGCCAGAGGCAATACCCCCAACACAGGGTATACTGGCAGAGGATGAGTTTCCTCAACATGATGGAGCAGCAGTGCCAAAAGAGGCTCAAGCTATCGCACCAGGTCATCACAGACATTTGCAGATTGCTGGAGGAAGACCTGCAGCCCAGAGGAGCGGGTGGACACGCCTTGCCAGTGGCTGTCAAAGTCACCACCACCCTCAACTTCTTCACCTCAGGCTCCTTCCAGGGATCTGCAGCAGACATTTGCGGCATCTCGCAGTCGGCCGCCCACAGATATATCACACAGGTCACCGATACCCTCTTTGACAAGTCAGCCAATTATATCAACTTTGCCACTGATGAAGCCAGTGTTACTGAGCAGACGCTTGGCATTGCCGCTCTGGATGGCTTTCCATGGGTGCAGGGCGTCATCGACTGCACACATGTGGCCATTAGGGCGCCCCATCATCAAAGGAGTCTTTGTCAACTGCAAGGGCTTCCACTCCCTCAATGTGCAGCTCGTCTCCAACCATAGGAAGATCATCATGCATGTGTGCACCAAATTCCCTGGCAGCTGCCATGATTCTTTTGTCCTGCGCCAGTCCAGCCTCCCTCAGCTCTTCGCACCTCCAAACATACTTTCCGGCTGGCTGCTTGGAGACGAGGGCTATCCACTGAAGACGTGGCTCATGACTCCCTTGAGAAGGCCAAGTACTGAGGCCGAGGAGAGATATAATGAAAGCCACATGTCCACCAGATGTGTCATAGAGCAGACAATAGGCATGCTGAAAATGCAATTCAGATGCCTTGACAGATCTGGAGGAGCCCTTCAGTATACACTAGCCAGGGTATCCAGAATCATTGTCGTCTGCTGCACCCTGCACAACATAGCGCAGCAGTGAGGATTAGTGCTGCATGAGGAGCAAGGCACTGAGCACACAGCCTCCTCTTCAGAGGAGGAGGAGCAGGAGGAGGAGAAGGAGCATCAGCTGGAAGACGAGGAGGAGCAAGGCACTGAGCACACAGCCTCCTCTTCAGAGGAGGAGGAGCAGGAGGAGGAGAAGGAGCATCAGCTGGAAGACGAGGAGGAGCAGGAGCTGGAGGAACCTGAGGTGCAGATGGCACCAGCACTCGAGCACATTGCTGCCCGGGATGCCAGGGATGGCCTCATCATGGGCAGATTTACTTAACTTTATGCAGCGCACTCATATGGCTGCCAGGTTGGCAACACCCCACAGCCACACCATTAAGCATCCCTACAATGACCAAGCCATTCCTTTCACAGTCACCACCATTGCTGGAGGTATAGTTATGTCTGAGCGTTCACTCCAACTAACTGAGCCACTTCCAAAGGTGCACACAAATTTGGCCCAGACGGGAAAGTTTTGAAAAGAAAGAAAATTATGGTTCACATTAAATAAACTGAAACTTCACATCAACATTGAATAAAACACCCAAGTGGCTACCTTTGTAAATCTACTTGTCTGGCATCTTTCTCTTGCGCATGTTTCTATGTTTGCTACCCCTGTGGCTTCAGCAGAGATAGAGGCAGCCTCCTCACTTCCCTGCTGCGACTGCTTAGACACATTTGGTGGTCGTCCTCTGGGTTTTGGAGCCTGTGCTGACCCTGCCAATGTCTGCTCCTCCTGCAGTTGTGCAGGAACAGACTCAGCCATCGCTGTCCGGGGAGGCATCTGGGGCTCTGAATGAGGGGGTGGCAATGGGGGAGAAGTGTGAGGGCTTTGAGAGGAGCCCCCACTTCCATGTTCCCTCTCACCAAAAATTAAAGTCAATGGGAATAAGGGGGAATCAGGGGGAAAACTCTCCACTGCCTGGAGTCATACCTAGCACAAAGGAAGATGGTTGTGGTTGTTGGAGGTCAATCATCTCAGCTCCAGGACATCGCTGCAGGAGTTCCTCAGGGTAGTGTCCTCGGCCCAACCATCTTCAGCTGCTACATCAATGAACTTCCCTCCATCACAAGGTCAGAAGTGGGGATGTTCGCTGATGATTGCACAGCGTTCAGTTCCATTCGCAACTCCTTAGAAAATGAAGCTGTCCATGCCCACATGTAGCAAGACCTGGATGACATTCAGGCTTGGGCTGATAAGTGGCGAGTAACATTCGCGCCACACAAGTGCCAGGCAATGACTATCTCCAACAAGCAAGAGTCTAACCACCGCCCCTTGACAGTCAACGGTATTACCATCGCCGAATCCCCCACCATCAATATCCTGGGGATCTTCATTGACCAGAAACTTAACTGGACCAGCCACATAAATACTGTGGCAACAAGAGCAGGTCAGAGGCTGGTTATTCTGCGGCAAGTGAGGAGTGTGATGGAATACTCTCCACGTGCCTGGATGAGTGCAGCTCCAACAACACTCAAGAAGCTCGACACCATCCAGGACATTGGCACCCCAGCCACAACCTTAAACGTTCACTCCCTCCACCACCGGTGCACCGTGGCTGCAGTGTGTACCATCTACAGGATGCACTGCAGCAACGCGCTAAGGCTTCTTCGGCAGCACCTCCCAAACCCACGACCTCTACCACCTAGAAGGTCAAGGGCAGCAGGCGCATGGGAATACCATCACCTGCAAGTTCCCTTCCAAGTTACACACCATCCTAACTTGGAAATATATCGCTGTAGTGGTAATGAAGGGGACGGCATCAAACAGGAAATTAGAGATGCATGTAACAAGGGTACTACAGTAATCATGGGTGACTTTAATCTACATATAGACTGGTTAAACCAAATTAGCAATAATGCTGTGGAGGATGAATTTCTGGAGTGTGTACGAGATAGTTTTTTAGACCAGTACGTTGAGGAGCCAACTAGGGAACAGGCTATCCTAGATTGGGTATTGTGCAATGAGAAGGGGTTAATTAATAATCTTTTTGTGCGGGGTCCTTTAGGGAAGAGTGACCATAACATGATATAATTCTTCATTAAGATGGAAAGTGAAGTAGTCTAATCCAAAACTAGGGTCCTAAATCTAAACAAAGGAAACTACGAAGGTATGAGGAGGGAGTTGGCTATGATAGATTGGGGGGCTTCATTAAAAGGCATGACGGTGGATAGGCAATGGCTAACATTTAAGGAACGAATGCATGAATTGCAACAGTTATACATTCCTTTCTGCCGCAAAAACACAAAAGGAAAAGCGGCCCCACCATGGCTAACAAAAGAAATTAAGGATAGTATTAGGTCCAAAGAGGAGTCATATAAAGTTGCCAGAAAAAGTAGCAAGCCTGAGGATTTGGAACAGTTTAGAGTTCAGCAAAAAAGGACCAAGAGATTGATTTTAAGGGGAAGAATAGAGTATGAGAGTAAACTTGCAAGGAACATAAAAGCAGACTGTAAAAGCTTCTACAAGTATGTGAAAAGAAAAAGATTAGTGAAGACAAATGTAGGTCCCTTACAGTCAGAAATGGCAGAATTTATAATGGGGAACAAGGAAATGGCTGAGCAATTAAACAAATACATAGAAACATAGAAACATAGAAGATAGGAGCAGGAGTAGGCCATTCGGCCCCTTGAGCCTGCTCCACCATTCGATGAGATCATGGCTGATCATCCAAACTCAGTACCCTGTACCTGCCTTCTCCCCATATCCCTTGATACCTTTAGCTTTAAGAAATATATCTAACTCATTCTTGAATATATTTAATGACTTGACCTCAACTACCTTCTGTGGTAGAGAATTCCACAGGTTCACCACTCTCTGGGTGAAGAAATTCTTCCTCATTTCTGTCCTAAATGGCTTACCCCTTATCCTTAGATTATGACCCCTGGTTCTGGACTCTCCGACCATCGGGAACATTCTTCCTGCATCTAGTTTGTCCAGACCTGTCAGAATTTTATATGTTTTGATGAGATCTCCTCTCATTCTTCTATACTCCAGCGAGTATAAGCCCAATCGACCCAATCTCTCCTCATATGTCATTCCTGCCATCCCAGGTATCAGCCTTGTGAATCTTCGCTGAACACCTTCCATGGCAAGAACATCCTTCCTCAGATAAGGCGACCAAAACTGCACACAGTACTCAAGGTGTGGTCTCACCAAGGCCCTGTACAACTGCAGCAGGACATCCCTATTCCTGTACTCAAACCCTTTCACTATGAAGGCCAACATACCATTTGCCTTCTTCACCGCCTGCTGCACCTGCATGCTTACCTTCAGCGACTGGTGCACAAGGACACCCAGGTCTCGTTGCACTTCCCCTTCTCCCAATCTATTGCCATTCAGATAATAGTCTGCCTTTCTGTTTTTGACACCAAAGTGGATAACCTCGCATTTATCCACATTATATTGCATCTGCCACGCTTCTGCCCACTCACCCAACCTGTCCAAATCATCCTGGAGTTTCTCGGTATCCTCCTCGCAGCACACACGTCCACCCAGCTTTGTGTCATCTGCAAACTTGGAGATATTACATTTAGTTCCCTTATCTAGATCATTAATGTATATTGTGAATAGCTGGGGTCCTAGGACCGATCCCTGCGGTACCCCACTAGTCACTGCCTGCCACTCAGAAAAAGACCCATTAATTCCTACTCTCTGCTTTCTGTCTGCCAACCAGTTCTCTATCCAAGTCAATACCTTGCCCCCAATCCCATGTGCCTTATCTTTACACGCTAATCTCTTATGCGGGACCTTATCGAAAGCCTTCTGAAAGTCCAAATACACCACATCTACTGGTTCTCCCTTATCTATTTTACCAGTTACATCCTCAAAAAATTCCAGTAAATTAGTCAAGCACGATTTACCTTTTGTAAATCCATGTTGACTTTGTCCGATCCTGTCACTGTTTTCCAAGTGCTCTGCTATTACATCCTTTATAATGGACTCTAGCATTTTCCCCGCTACCGATGTCAGGCTTACCGGTCTGTAATTCCCTGCTTTCTCTCTACCACCCTTTTTGAATAGTGGGGTAACATTAGCTACCCTCCAATCCATGGGTACAGTTCCAGATTCCATCGAATGTTGGAAGATGATCAGCAATGCATCTACTATTTCTAGGGCCACTTCCTTAAGTACCCTAGGATGTAGATTATCAGGCCCTGGGGATTTATCGGCCTTCAATCCCGTCAATTTCCCTAACACCATTTCCCTGCAAATACTGATTTCTTTCAGTTCCTCCCTTTCATCAGACCGTATGTTCTCCAACATCTCTGGGAGGTTATTTGTATCCTCCTTTGTGAAGACAGAACCAAAATATGCATTTAATTGGGCTGCCATTTCTTTGTTTCCCATTATAACTTCCCCCGCTTCTGACTGCAAGGGACCTACACTTGATTTCACTAATCTTTTTCTCTTCACATGTCTATAAAAGCTCTTACAGTCAGTTTTTATGTTCCCAGCAAGCTTACTTTCATATTCTATTTTCCCCTTCTTAATTAATCCCTTTGTCCTCCTTTGTTGAATCCTAAACTGCTCCCAATCCTCAGGGTTACCGCTTTTTCTGGCCAATTTATATGCACTCTCCTTGGATCTTATGCTATCCCTAATTTCCCTTGTTAGCCACGGTTGAGTCACCCTTTTTGTTTTATTCTTATGCCACACTGGGATGAACAAATTCTGTAGTTCATCCATGCAGTCTTTGAATGTTTGCCATTGCCTATCCACCGTCAACCCTTTGAGTGACATTCCCCAATCAATCCTATTCAATTCGCGCCTCATACCATCGTAGTTTCCTTTATTTAAATTCAGGACCCTAGTCTCTGATTCAACTACTTCACTCTCCATCCTAATGAAGAATTCTATCATATTATGATCACTCTGACCCAAGGGGCCTCGTACAACAAGATTGCTAATTAATCCTTTCTCGTTACATAATACCCAGTCTAAGATGGCCCGATCTCTGGTTGGTTCCTCGACATATTGTTCCAGAAAACCATCCCGTAAACATTCTAGGAATTCCTCCTCCACAGTATTTTTACTAATTTGGTTAGCCCAATCTATATGTAAATTAAAGTCACCCATGATGACTGCTGTGCCCTTACTGCATGCTTCTCTAATTTCCCTTTTAATGCCGTCCCCAACCTCCGTATTACTGTTTGGAGGTCTATATACCACTCCCACTAACGTTTTCTGCCCCTTGTTATTTCTCAGTTCTACCCATACAGATTCCGCATCATCAGAGCTAATATCCTTCCTTTCAATTGTGTTAATCCCCTCTTTAACCAGCAATGCTACCCCACCTCCCTTTCTTTTTTGCCTATCTTTCCTAAATATTGAATACCCCTGGATACTTTGGTTCTGTCTTCACGGAAGAGGACACAAATAACTTTCCATAAATGCTAAGGAACCAAGGGGGAAAAATTCAGTTGGTTGTGCCTCCCGTTAGCGCCTTAAGAGGGCGCTAATGGGGCGCAAAGCATCTCGCGCCCAGGCGCGAAATTAACTAGACATTTTGCGGCGGCGCTAAACACTACCGCCACGATCTCCTGCGCCGGCAGATCGTGACGTCAGTCGAGTGCGCAACGCCCTGGTATCGCCCCGGAGCGGATATTGAGTGGCGCCCCCTGCCTTACCGCCTGACGCTAGCAACGACAGTTTGAGGGGAGCGTTCTGCAGTCATGAAGGGAAAGGGGGTGCGCTATTTAAAGGTGACCTCTTCCTGCCTTTTATTGTTGGTGCCATTTTTGAACTACGTATTCTGAGAGAGAGAGAGAGAGAGACTTCTGGAGAGTTTCAACGTTGTGTGAAGGAGTTTTGGGTACTGAGCAGCACTTTGCAGGTTCATTTTGATTTGCCATTCCTTGTATCGATTTAGAAGAGATTGTGGGGGCTGCACTCTGAGCTCTTTGCCTGGTACTCTCCATTGTTCTTTCCAGCAGATTTGATGTGCAGGTCTCTCCAGGCCGAGATTCAAGGCTGCAATTAGCAGGATGTGGATGGAAAGTGAGATTAACCATCCCCTTTAAGAACTGGCCCGTGCCATTGTGTGTGTGTTCCATTGCTGACTGACATTACATGAGCTTCGCCAGCGCTCTGAGTTAGCGCCTCGCTCCTCGGCCTTTGCGCCTTAAGACAGGTGTGAAGCGCCTGATTTAGCGCTCCAATCACCTCCAGGGGCGATAAAAGTCAAGTTTGCAGTCGGTGGTGATAATTAGTGCCAGGCGCTAATCTTTGCGCCCGGCCGATAATTGCGCCCCAAATGGGGCGATACTGAATTTCTCCCCCCAAGGGTCTAGTGAGCAGGAGGAATTATAGGAAATTAGTATGAGTAAAAAAATAGTGCTGGAGAAATTAATGGGACTGAAAACCGATAAATCCCCAGGGCCTGATAATCTGCATCCCAGAGTACTAAAAGAGGTAGCCATGGAAATAGTGGATGGATTGGTTGTCATCTTCCAAAATTCTATAGATTATGGAACAGTTCCTGCAGATTGGAGGGTGGCAAATGTAACCCCACTATTTAGAAAAGGAGGGAGAGAGAAAACAGGGAACTACAGACCGGTTAGCCTAACATTAGTAGTAGGGAAAATGCTAGTCTATTATAAAGGATGTGATAACAGGACACTTAGAAAATATCAACGGGATTAGACAAAGTCAACATGGATTTCTGAAAGGGAAATCACATTTGACAAATCTACAGGAGTTTATTGAGGATGTAACTGGTAGAATAGATAAGGGAGAACCAGTGGATGTGGTGTATAGGATTTTCAGAAGGCCTTTGATAAAGTCCCACATAAGAGGTTAGTGTGCAAAATTAAAGCACTTGGGATTGGGGGTAATATACTGGCGTGGATTGAAAATTGGTTAACAGACAGGAAACAGAGAGTAGGAATAAATGGGTCTTTTTCGGGGTGGCAGGCGGTGACTAGTGGGGTACCGCAGGGATCAGTGCTTGGGCCCCAGCTATTCACAATATATATCAATGATTTGGATGAGGGAACCAAATGTAATATTTCCAAGTTTGCTGACGACATGAAACTAGGTGGGATTGTGAGTTGTGAGGAGCATGCAAAGAGGCTTCAAGGCGATTTAGACAAGTTGAGTGAGTGGGCAAATACATGGCAGATGCAGTATAACGTCGATAAATGTGAAGTTATCCACTTCGGTAGGAAAAACAGAAAGGCAGAGTATTATTTAAATAGTGATAGATTGGGAAATGTTGGTGTACAAAGGGACCTGGGTGTCCTTGTACACCAGTCACTGAAAGCAAACATGCAGGTGCAGCAAGCAGTTAGGAAGGCAAATAGTATGTTGGCCTTCATTGCAAGAGGATTTGAGTACAGGCGCAAAGATGTCTTACTACAGTTGTACAGGGCCTTGGTGAGACCACACCTGGAGTACTGTGTGCAGTTTTGGTCTCCTTACCTAAGAAAGGATATATTTGCCATAGAGGGAGTGCAGCAAAGGTTCACCAGACTGATTCCTGGGATGGCAGGACTGTCGTATGAGGAGAGATTGGGTCGACTAGGCCTGTATTCACTAGAGTTTAGAAGAATGAGAGGGGATCTCATTGAAACGTATAAAACTCTGACAGGGCTAGACAGACTGGATGCAGGGAGGATGTTTCCCCTGGCTGGGGGCTCTACAATGAGGGGTCACAGTCTCAGGATATGGAGTAGGACATTTAGGACTGAGATGAGGAGAAATTTCTTCACTCAGAGGGTGGTGAACCTGTAGAATTCTCAACCACAGAAGGCTGTGGAGGCCAAGTTACTGAATATATTTAAGAAGGAGATAGATAGATTTCTAGACGCAAAAGGCGTCAAGGGGTATGGGGAGAGAGCGTGAATTTGGTATTAAGATAGAGGATCAGCCATGATCATACTGAATGGTGGAGCAGGCTCGAAGGGCCGAATGGCCTACTCCTGCTCCTATTTTTCTATGTTTCTATGTTCCTTCATCATCGCTGGGTCAAAATCCTGGAACTCTCTCCCTAACAGCACTGTGGGAGTACCTTCACCACAAGGACTGCAGCGGTTCAAGAAGGCGGCTCACCACCACCGTCTCAAGGGCAATTAGGGATGGACATAAATGCCAGCCTTGCCAGCGATGCCCACATCCCGCAATGAATAAAAAAAACCATCATCCCTCTCATGGGCCACCCGCACTTCCCTGCTAGCAAGGAGCTGGAAAGCACCTTGCTGCACATCAGTGGGACCACGAGGACCCATGTCTACACTGACATCCCTCCTAGAGAGGTCGTCTATGAGCCTCTGCCATCTATTCTCCATAGATGACCATCTATCCTCCATAGATACCCATCTATCCTCCATAGATACCCATCTATCCTCCATAGATAGCCATCTATTCTCCATAGATGACCATCTATCCTCCATAGATACCCATCTATCCTCCATAGCTACCCATCTATTGTCCATAGATACCCATCTATTGTCCATAGATACCCATCTATTCTCTATAGAGACCATGTGCTCCTCTGAGTGGCACAGTAGCTGCTCCGTGCAGGTGGCCATCCTATCCATGGAAGAGCCTACAGTCGTCATCGTCTGTGACACAGTGGCACTCATGTTGGAGATGGACTCCTCATTCTCTGAACACTGGCAGTCATCGTGCTCGCAAAACCTGTCAGAGCCCCCTGCACTTGTTCCTGCAGCTCCAGGAATGCCCTCTTTTTGGATGGCCCCCGAGGCTCAGCTTCTGTATGCAGCTGAGCAGATCTGGGAAATTCCTGTGCCCTCCAACGAGGAGTCTCCACTGCTGTCCCTGTCTCCACCATCTGCTGTTGCTCGGTTGTGATTTGTGACACACCAGGTGACAACACTACTCTATCTCGTGAGGGACCCACCGAGGTGTGCGTTTCTGCGCTGGTGCTGGGTGCAAGGTGTGCCCTCAGAGGAGTCGCCTTCCTCTTGGTGGGGGCTCTTGATGGACCTGTGGGAGAGTAAAGAGATGAGTTAGATAGGTCATATGTAGATTGGGTACAGAAACCATTATGCACATGATGAACATTCAATGGTTGCTGACATCAGCCCCCATATGAGTGACTGATGTATGCCATGTAGCTGTATGATATGTAATTCTGTCACCAGGTTGTTGAGATGTCCCCCTCTCTCCGTCTCCCACCTCCAGGTGCTCGGCGACACCTGCCAGCTCTAAGTCAGCCTCCTCTGCTGTGGTCAGGGTGGCCATTGATGCCGTTCCACCGCCAGTTCTCTCCCTCTCCCTCTTGTTGTGGGCTCTCTTTTCCTTCAAGGAGGGAAGGAAGAGAAGGTTGAGTGAGAGTGATGGAATGAGTGTAAGGAATGGATGGGTTACATCTGTAGAGGGTGACTATGATGGAGTGGGGTGGCAATGCCAAGTGGCCTCCTTGTGTGTTAGTTGGCATGATTGCATTAGGATGAGGGTAAGTGTGAGGGTTGGCTCGTAAGTTGGGGATGTGATAATGTAGATAGAGAGGGAGGGATGGGTGGGCGTGCAAGGTATGTTGGTGTGAGTAAGGATGTGCAGGAGTAGGCTTGGGGAGGCAGAGTGATGGGGATGTGATGAGAGACACAGCAGGATGAAGGTGAGTGTGACTTTGGACTCACTTTTCCTGATCCAACAAGAAGGGTTTACAGTGATGTGGAAGAGTTTACAGAGATGTTGATGGGTTTACAGTGATTTAGAAGGGGTTGCAGTGATGTGGAAGGTTTTATAGAGATGTGGAAGGGTTTACAGTGATTTAGAAGGGGTTGCAGTGATGTGGAAGGTTTTATAGAGATGTGGAAGGGTTTACAGTGATTTAGAAGGGGTTACAGTGATGTGGAAGGGGTTACAGTGATGTGGAAGGGGTTACGGAGATGTGGAAGGGGTTACGGAGATGTGGAAGTATTTACAGTGATGTTGAAGGGTTTTCAGTGAGCCACAACACATCAGCATCTTGCACTTTCACAATTGCAGTGCGCACTTACTACTACACTCCTGAAATGGGAGGAATGGTCATCATCACCATTTAGATGTACAATTAGCAGCTTTAATGCTTCTTTTGCATAATTCCCTGGCAGATGGGGGGCGGGGGGGGGGGGGGGGGGGAGAAAAGAACAACAATTTTTTTCACTCTCCAGAGTTCAATGAACTACAAGTTCATTCCTAAAGAAAGAACAGCAGAGTGTCCAGATTATCCACCCTAGCAGGTGTCGGATGTTTGTAAGCTGGATTTCATGGGTGTGAGGGGCACCAGATGCAGTAATTGTTCACAGCTGGTAGCCGCTTGGCTCCCCGAGGACGCCTGCCTTCCACTGCGAAACTGGCAGCGATCAGGAAGGAGGCCCGGCCTCTTTGCAAAGGCAAAGTTGTCAGGAAGTAATGGCTGAATGGATGTCATTCACCAGTCCCTACTGCACCATTTAAAACTGAGAAGCATTTGTTAGAACTGGAGAATCAAATGCAGAGGGAGATGCCAAAAGTGCTCTTTTGACGATAAATTAGCACTCAGAATTACTGAACTAGAATAAAATGGTAATGTTTTAAATCGGTTGTGCGGTATTGGCTGGGTCCTGTTATTATAATGAAGCTCCACTTTGTATGTGATTGGTTTGCAGACAGCATTCACAGCAAGAAATTAGGAGGAAGGCTTTATTTTGATGGGTTTGTTTCTTCCAATTGGTCACCATTCGATCACAAGTTCATCACATCAGACTTCTTAATTCACTTTTGATTTCAGTGGGCCATACCGTGTGGAGCAGTCTTTCGGGATGTTAAAAGTACAAGGTTACATTGTGACTTTGAAAGCAGACAGCTGTCCTGCAGGGAGTGAGCGGAGAGGCAGTGTCAATGCAAACCAGACAAACGGTTACCGTTGCAGGGACATTAGTGGAAGCTAAAGAAAGCCACAGAATAAAGATGTGTTTGTCCAGTATTCAGAACTGTGACCGTCATCTGAATGGTTTCGTATCAAAATTGTGCATTTTAGCCAATTAAAAATTGTATTGTGTGGCTCCCTTGAAGGCTGACCGGTACAGCTCATTGGGGTATTGCGTTAGTTGGGTTTACCCCAGTAAAAGTGATGGTCGGAGGACACAATTGGAGTATTTCAGCCAAGCGTCCTGCTCCTGATTGCTATCAACTGACGCATGTTGGAAAGTGAACGATTGTGGACATCTGGTGAGAACAGCATTGGATTTAACTGTTGTTTTCCCACCACCATGGTAGAACATCTCACCAACGCTCACTGCCTAGACTAACACATTAAGAATGGCTGCTTGGGCCTGGTGAGACCACACCTTGAGTATTGTGTGCAGTTTTGGTCGCCTTATCTGAGGAAGGATGTTCTTGCCATGGAGAGAGTGCAGCGAAGATTCACCAGACCTGGGATGGCAGGAATGACGTATGAGGAGAGATTCGGTCGATTAGGCTTATATTCACTAGAGTTTAGAAGAATGAGAGGGGATCTCATTGAAACTTATAAAATTCTAACAGGACTAGACAGACTAGATGCAGGAAGGCTGTTCCCGATGGCGGGGGAGTCCAGAACCAGAGGTCACAGTCTAAGGATAAGGGGTAAGCCATTTAGGACTGAGATGAGGAGGAATTTCTTCACCCAGAGAGTGGTGAACCTGTGGAATTCTCTACCACAGAAGGCAGTTGAGGCCAATTCATCAAATATATTCAAGAAGGAGTTAGATATATTTCTTAAGGCTAAAGGGATCAAGGGAAATGGGGAGAAAGCAGGGACAGGGTACTGAATTTGGATGATCAGCCATGATCTCATTGAATGGTGGAGCAGGCTCGAGGGGCCGAATGGCCTACTCCTGCTCCTATCTTCTATGCTTCTATGTACTGGAGGACGACTGGTGTCCATAGAACCATATCCCACAAGAGTCACGTCTTCAGGAGAGGAAAAAACGGGGGTGGGGGCTGGGGGGGGGGGGCGTTGTAGGGGCGCATGAAACTGAAGGGGGAGAAAGACAAAATGTTTCATTGTTCAATCTAAAGTAAGTCACATCAGAAACATTCTATAGACACTCACTAAGCTTTCCGTGTTAATACTCTAGCTGGGAATTTCCTCAGAGCTGCTCCCGCTCTCCCACCATTCCATCGCCGGAACTGCGCTGCAATTCCGGCGAAGTTACGGTGGCGAAAGTTGAGGAGTTCCAGGGAAATTCCCAGCCTCTGTGTTTATCTTTGTTTCTGACACACAGAAAGAAAAGTAACTCTCTGTGACATTTATATTCCACTGATTTTGTTAGCTCACTCTTACCAGAGTTGTTTCCCGTGGTCACCCAGGGCACAATATCCAGATTATTTTGTGCACAAGGCCGTGCTTCAGTTCATCGGATATGCTGCCTTGCCCATGGGGGGCTGGCCGTTGTGTTGGGCCGGGGAAAGGTGTCTGGAGAAACCCAAATCATAACAGTCACCTGCTCACCCTCTGCATTGTTGTGACTGGGGGACAGAGAAAAAGATTGTGGGACACTGGAGGGAAAGAAAAGGCATTTTTAATCCCCTGAACGTCAAAAAAATCCACCCAAAATAATTCCAACCTAAATGAATTTCTGTATCTTTTTAATGAATAATAAATTAGTAACTGAATATATTTCCCAGTTTCTGTGTTTGTTGCATACGGTAAACTTTACCAATTAGTTCCCAATGAAGGGTTTTGATAGAGTAGATAGAGAGACACGATGGGCCGAATGGCCTCCTTCTGTGCTGTAGGATTCTATGATTCTAATTACAGTTGGTTGCATTGTGTTCGTTTGGCTGTACCAGGAGCCTCTATTCTGTTTTTTTATCTGTTTTGCTTTTTTATCTGTTTCATTTCCTGCTTTTTTCTCAGTTCCGACGAAGGGTTTCGACCTGAAACGTTAACTCTGTTTCTCTCTCCACGGATGTTGCCTGGCCTGCTGAGTTTTTCTAGCGTTTTCTGTTGTTGCCTTTACTTTGTTGTCTATTCGCAAAGCTACTTTTAAACCAGCATTCGTCGAGGTCGGACTCCAAGCGACCAGTGACTATGGGGGGGAATTTTACATGAAAAAACAGGTGGGTTGCAGGCGAGGGGGGAGCCCATGATGTCACGCGCACGTGGTTCCACAGCGTGTTTCCCGAGATCTACCGACCCACCCGCTCCGGGCGAGTTGGAAACTTCAAAATCCAGCCCAATGAGTCAACTCCTTGCTTGTACTGTACTAACCTGGGTCTATGTTTCTCGCACTGGAAGAAGGGGGCTGGATTTAGCAGTGTAAATACAAGAGGCTGACTTACAAGTGCTGGATCTCCTGAGATTGGTCCTAAGCAAGTGACAGTATAAAAATGGCATAAGAGGTTGAAGTACTTGTCCGCTGAGAGAGAGAGAGGAAAATCAGAGGTTGGGTCATCATAGGCTACTCTCTAACATCTCCGGGCGTAGGAGGAGACCTGAGGCAGCTGTCTGTCCGCCATCTTGTTTCATGAGAATAACAGGTGAACCTGAGAAACCTTAAAAAGGGAGGAAGGAACATTAATATTAAAAAAAAGTAGTTTATAGTTTCTACTGTTAAGGATGAACTGGTATGCGGGCTGGCAAAAAAATGAACAGGTCACAGGTAATTCTCAAGAAAAAAGATGGCGGACGAAGTGACCTGTCTCAGGCCTCTTCCAATACTGGGGGATGTTAGAGAGTCACCTGTGATGACCCAACTCCTGATTTCCCTCTCTTCTGGTTGAAAAACACCTGAGCCTCTTATGCTGCTTTTCTACAGGCGCTTGCTTAGGGTAAATCTCAGGAGCATCTTTTAAAACTTAATTGCACTAAAACCTGGAAATTCTTCTTCTTAGGCAGTCCCTTGGGACTGAGGATGACTTGCTTCCACGCTAAAAATGAGTTCTCAGGTGACTGATGAGTCCAATGCGGGACCTACAGTCTCTGTCACAGGTGGAGAAGACGGTGGTTGAAGGGGCGGATGGGTGGGGTGCTTGGGTTGACGTGCGCTCCTTCCGCTGTTTGCGCTTGGCTTCCGCTTGCTCCCGGCGAAGAGACTCGAGGGGCTGGATTTTGTCTTGGGGTCGGGTTGGGGTCGGGTCATCCGCATTTCGTGTTATCCACCCGCCTGCAATTGGATGTGGGAGATTGATGCAATTTTTACTTAATTGGGCAATTGAGTTCCAGCATGTGGGAACCCATGAACCAATTAGTGGTTTCAGTCTGAAAGTCGCCTCTGATGATGTCATCATTGTGGGTCAGAGAGTGCCTGGTCTGGTCTCAGAGATTGCCTGGCCTTTGCTATGAGAGGACCTGGATGCAAAATGAGCAGCATCTCAGGAGAGAGAGAGAGAGAGAGAGAGAGAGAATTTTTTTTCCATCCAGGTCCTCCACAGCAGCATCAGAGGCGACTTTCAGACCTAATACTACTACTACCTTCATCACATCTCCGTTGTAATAGTGGACCTGCAGCTGATAGTCAGCTATCCACTTGTGCTCCCGCCAGGTTTCACTGGCGTGTTTCACATCAGGCGTGCTTCACGTCAGAAAAGGGTTAAACTAGCTAAAACGTTTCAAAATGGCATTACAGAGCCAATTTAGAGCTTGTTAAGGGCTTTAATGGCCTCTCCCGCCTCTTGGAGGCGGTGCGGAGTCGGGAACACCGCACACGATTTTATCAAAATTGCGTGGAGGTGGGTTGGAGGTGGGATGGGGTCGGGACCCCCGAATCTGCAACTTTAACCCCCCACACGCCTCCAAACCCGACTCCACGGGTCATTGAAAATCCAGCCCAAGGTGTTCGATGCCTTCCCGGATGCTTCTCCTCCACTTTGAGCGGTCTTGGACCAGGGATTCCCAGGTGTCGGTGGGGATGTTGCACTTTTTCAAGGAGGCTTTGAGGGTGTCCTTGAAGCATTTCCTCTGCCCACCTGGGGCTCTCCTGCCGTGTCGGAGCTCCGAGAAGAGCGCTTGTTTTGGGAGTCTCGTATCGGGCATGCGGACAATGTGGCCCGTCCATCGGAGCTGATCGAGCGTGGTCAAAGCTTCGATGCTGGGGATGTTGGCCTGAGCGAGAACACTGACGTTGGTGCACCTATCCTGCCAATGGATTTGCAGGATCTTGCGGAGGCAGCGTTGGTGGTACCTCTCCAGTGCTTTGAGGTGCCTGCTGTACATTACAGTGGACATGGCTAGTGTACGAATGCTTAACACAATCATATCAAATTCCTCTCATTGTTATTTTAACAGAGGAGCTAACCTGATTATTTTAAGTGCATTTTAAACGCACTGTCAGCTTGGACTAGTTCTTAACTCTAAGCCAGAAGCATGTGTATTTAAGCCCCCCTGCAGGATGTTTGTTCATATTCTAGGCCGACACTTCGGACAGTGCTGAAGAAGTGCTGTGTTGTTGGAAGCGGCCATCCTTTGGATGAGATACTAAACAAATGTCCAGTCTGCCTGTTCCGGTGGATGTTTAAGGTTTGTGGTGTTATTTTGAGGCAGGGAGTTCTCCCTGGAGTTGTCCTGGCCAATATTCTCCCCTCAACCCACACAACCCGAACATAAATGATCTAGTCATTCATCTCATTAGCGCTTGTGGAACTTTGCGGGATTTTTCTGTGCGCAAAGTGACTCCCGCAAATGCCTAGTGTCAGCCAGTGGCTCAGTTGGTAGCCCTCTCGCCTCTGAGTCAGAAGGTTGTGGGTTCAAGTCCCACTCCAGGGACTTGAGCACAAAAATCTAGGCAAACACTCCAGTGCAGTACTGAGGGAGTGCTGCACTATCGGAGGTGCTGTCTTTCGGATGAGAAGTTAAACTAAGGCCTCGTCTGCCCTCTCAGGTGGACTATTTCGAAGAAGAAGCAGGGGAGTTATCCCGATATTTATCCCTCAATCAACATCACTAAAACCGATTATTTGGTTATCTCATTGCTTGCTGGGTGCAAATTGGCTGCTGTGTTTCCTGCAGTACAACAGTGACTCCACTTCAAAAGTAGTTCATTGGCTGTAAAGCGCGTTGGGACATCCTGAGGTCGTGAAAGGCGCTATATGAATGTAAGTCTTTCTTACGTAGCAACAGTGACGGCAGCTCAAAAACACTTCCAGTTCACACAGTTGCCAGCAGTCTGTTTTTGGACTGGATGCTCAGTGTTTCCAACCGCTATTCACGCCACACAGGGGCTGGAAAGTCAGCAGTGTTTCGGTGGGGTGTTGAAAACATCGCACAAGTGCACGAGAGGTGAATCATGGTGCACTATGAGGCGAGCTCAGGTCTTCTGCCAGCCCCTCCCTTCCTGTGTGAACAGCGCAAACTGGGGATGGAAATGTTATCGGGTTTGCCGAGGATTTATGATGACCAACAAAAATCGAGCATGCAGCTCCAGTCAAAAAAGCAATTATTTTAGGAGAATAAAACCAGTAACAAAATGGTTTTTTTTTTACAAGAAAATCTTATCTTTGACAAGAACAGTGTGGAACTCTAGATCATAGCCAGGGTTTCAGTAATTGGATTTGATAGTGTTTGATAGTTTTCAGTACTTCATAAAACCTAGTCTAACCACATCATATAAAAGTGGCCTCACAATAAAGTATTAACAATAGAGACCTTTTAGGATGAATTGTGGCAATTTTTGCTTGGGGATCAATTGTAGTCAAAAGTGGTGAGGTGCAAAGAAGGAAAGAATAAATGGTATTACACATGTGACTCTTTTGGTACATGAAGCCTTGACTTTGAAGAATATAGTTGGACCTGGCAGTGTGGTATTGATTCTGAATAGGTAGCAATGAAAGATGAAAAACTGAAGGAAGTCAGAGGAGGCCAGCCTAGAAAATGCAATATCGATTGCTACTCTCTTCAGTCAGAAAGAATTAAGCTCTTTAATACAAGTAAACAGCAATGTGCAGGTCAACCCATAGCTGAATTCACTTCTCAAAAGTCTGTTTTTAAAGTTTGTAACACAGTACTGTTAGAAAAAGTTAAAACCTATGCACACTCCAGCGCACTGATATAGTCATTGACAGTGCCTTCGGAGTTAAGACAAAAAGAATTAAAGGGAAGGCTGGAAAAAATCTTTACACAGGTGGTTAGAATTTGGGTTGCTCAGCCACAAGCTGCTGTTAAAACAGACCCATTAAAATATTTGTTTTAAAAGCCTAGTTATTTGATTTAATTCTTGTGCTTATCAAGGCAAGGGATGTTAGTGGTAAGGAATTTAAAAAACATTTTTTTTTATTCGTTTATGGGATGTGGGGGTCGCTGGCAAGGCCAACATTTATTGCCCATCCCTAATTGCCCTTGTGAAGGTGGTGGTGAGCCGCCTTCTTGAACTGCTGCAGTCCATGTGGTGAAGGTACTCCCACAGTGCTTTAGGGAGGGAGATCCAGGACTTTGACACAGCGACGATCAAGGATTGGCGATATACGTCTAAGTCAAGATGGTGTGACTTGGAGGGGAACTTGGAGGTGGTGGTGTTCCCATGCGTCTGCTGTCCTTGTCCTTGTAGGTGGAAGAGGTCATGGGTTTGGGAGGTGCTGCCAAAGAAGCCTTGGCGAGTTGCTGCAGTGCATCTTGCAGTTGGTACACACTGCAGCCAAGGTATACCAGTGGTGGAGGGAGTGAATGTTTAAGGTGGTGGATGGGGTGCCAATCAAGCGGGCTGCTGTGTCCTGGATGGTGTCGAGCTTCTTGAGTGTTGTTGGAGCTGCACACATCCAGGCAAGTGGAGAGTATTCCATTACACTCCTTACTTGCGCCTTGTAGATGGTAGAAAGGCTTTGGGGAGTCAGGAGGTGAGACACTCGCCGTAGAATACCTAGCCTCTGACCTGCTCTTGTTGCCACAGTATTTATGTGGCGGGTCCAGTTAAGTTTCTGGTCAACGGTGACCCCCAGGATGTTGATGGTGGGGGATTCGGCGATGGTAATACCATTGAATGTCAAGGGGCGGTGGTTAGACTCTCACTTGTTGGAGATAGTCAGATAGGCACTTCTGTGGCGCGAATGTTACCTGCCACTTATCAGCCCAAGCCTGAACATCGTCCAGGTCTTGTTGCATGCGGGCATGGACAGCTTCATTATCTGAGGAGTTGTGAATGGCACTGAACACTGCAATCATCAGCGAACATCCCCATTTCTGACCTTATATTGGAGGGAAGGTCATTGATGAAGCAGCTGAAGATGGTTGGGCCTAGGACACTACCCTGAGGAACTCCTGCAGCGATGTCCTGGGGCTGTGATGATTGACCTTCAATCACCACAACCATCTTCCTTTATGCTAGGTATGACTCCAGCCAGTGGAGAGTTTTCCCCCCGATTCCCATTGACTTCAGTTTTATTAGGGCTCCTTGATGCCACACTCAGTCAAATGCTGCCTTGATGTCAAGGGCAGTCACTCTCACTTCTCCTCTGGAATTCAGCTCCTTTGTCCATGTTTGGACCAAGGCTGTAATGAGGTCGGCAGCTGAGTGGTCTTGGCGGAACCCAAACTGGGCATCAGTGAGCAGGTTATTGGTGAGTAAGTGCCGCTTGATAGCACTGTCGATGACACCTTCCATCACTTTGCTGATGATTGAGAATGGAACTCTTCCCACTTCAGGCAGCCAGTGTCAGCACCAAGCACTCCCAGGTTAGGAATAGCAGTCAGACACCAAGAAAGGCACACTTTACTCTGCTCCAACATTGTGCCTCAGTCCCAACCGACATGTTTCCCCATTTCCTACAGCTGCTATCCTGTGGTCTGTCTGAGTGAGATTGCCAAATTCGGGACAATTTTGTGTTGTAGGCCCGTGCCCACTAGCAACTGACTTGGATTGTGAGTGCTCACACTCATTTCACATAGGGCCCATGAGGCTGGCTGGATTCAATGCCAAGGTCCCAGATGTGAATGCCCAGTGTTCAACCCATAGCACCACACAGTTCCCCTCACCAATTCTTTTAAAAGGTATAGTTGCTTGAAAAAGAGCAATAGTAAAGGGTATGGGGAGCGAGTGCGAAAGTGGGACTAGACTAGGTGACTCACATAGAGAGAAACACTGGTGCATACTTGATCGGCCTCTTTCTGTGCTGTAACATTCTATGGCCTAGAAATTCGGCCGGACAGCGCCAGTTTTTTGGGCGCTAATTGGCCTCCTAAGCCTCCAATATGGCGGGCAGGAAGTGCACGCTTATTATGAGTCAGAAGTGTGCCGCCCGCCATATTGGGAAAAGAATTGGCGTGGAGTTCTCACGCCTGAGACAAGCGTGAGACCCTTTGCATATGCAAATAAGGGACCTCATGCCTATTTGCGGCCCCCACTGCAAGATTAGTTTGCCCTGAGGCACACAGCCTCGGCTCTACATGCGGTCTTAAAGGGACTGCCTGCTAGGCTACAAACAACAAAGCAAGGGGGAGAAATTCGGTATCGCCCCGTTTGGGGCACAATTATCGACTGGGTGCAAAGTTTAGCGCCTGGCGCTAATTATTGCCTCCGACTGCAAACTTGGCTTCTTTCGCCCTTGGAGGTGATTTGAGCGCTAAATCAGGCGCTACACACCTCTCTTAAGGTGCTAATGCCGAGGAGCGGGGCGCTACCTCAGAGCGCTGGCGAAGCTCATGTGATGTCAGTCAGGAATGGAACACAGACACACTGGCGCTGGCCAGTTCTTAAAGGGGAGGGGCCATTTTGCTGGCCATCCACACCCTGCTCATTGCAGCCTTGAATCTCAGCCTGGAGAGACCTGTACATCAATTCTGCTGGAAAGAACAATGGAGAGGCCCAGGGAAAGAGCTCAGAGTGCAGCCCCCATAGTCTCTTCTAAATCGATGCAAGGAAGGTCAAATCAAAATGAACCTGCAAAGTGCTGCTCAGTACCCAAAACTCCTCAACACAGTGTTGAATCTCTCCAGAAGTCTCTCTCTCTCTCTCTCTCAGAATGCGTGGTGCAAAAATGTCGCCGACAAAAAAAGGCAGGAAGTGGTCACCTTTAAATAGCGCTCCCCCAGTCCCTTCCCGACTGCAAAACGGTCCCCTCAACCTGTCGTTGCTAGCAGCAGGCGGAAAGGCAGGGGGCGCCACTCAATATCCGGTCCGGGGCGCTACCGGGGTGTTGCACGCTCGACTGACGTCACGATCTGTGGGCGCAGGGGATCGTGGCGGTAGTGTTTAGCGCCGCCGCAAAATGTCTGGTCAATTTCGCGAGCAGCGCAAACATCACCACGCCCGGGCGCTCGTTGCTTTGCGCCCCTGTTAGCGCCCACTTAGGGCACTAATGGGAGGCGCTAATCAACCGAATTTTTCCCCCCAAGTGTTTAAAATATACTTCCCTGAATATGGAGCCGAGAGGAGCAGGAGTGCTCCTCCTGATTCAAGGAACCCTAGGCTGACATTGGACACTGATCCTGCCCCAACTGATTGCTGCTGCTCCCCGTCCCGATCACCGCAGTTCCCCTATGATTGCCACCCCCTATCTCCCACCTGGCCACCGCTATCTCATCCCTGGCCGCCGCTACATCCTGACCCCATCGCCTCGTTCTTGGTCACCCCCACCTTCCCGGTCTCCCCCTCCCGCCACCCCCCCCCCCCTGTACCTGGTCTCCTCCCTTTCCCAGTCACGCCCGCTTCCTAGTCGCCACTCTTCCTCACTTACCTGGGGGAAACGGCAACACCAGATCTTCAAGCGTGCTTCGCCGGCGAGCTGCCCGTTGCTGTCCGCAGCTCACCGGCACGATGGGATTGAGGTCTGAAGCCCAACATC
Organism: Squalus acanthias; assembly: GCA_030390025.1. Lineage (NCBI taxonomy): Eukaryota > Metazoa > Chordata > Chondrichthyes > Squaliformes > Squalidae > Squalus > Squalus acanthias. The sequence continues at coordinate 4,783,266 of CM059426.1, read as the reverse complement.
AGCTTCACCTCGGGCCTCACCATCCAGGTGCAGGGATTCCTACTTGCCTCCCCCCCCCCCCCCCCCCCCCGCGTGCCCAAATGTGCACGCCTGAATCTCTAGGCCTATAATTCTAGGAAGTAGCAGAGTGCGGGGGTGGGGAAGTGGGGGAGGTGGGGAGGGCTTTCACTTACTTATTAATTGAAGTGATTTCAGTAGGGTTGCAGTACAATTGACTCCAAACCCAGATTAAGGAATAGAAAATCAGCCAAGGTTTCAGCTCCTCATTGCCATCCAATGACACTTGCCGACTGAAAAATGCTCGTGTGTATGGACATCAGGTGAAAATAGGACCAGAATTGGCGGTGATCTGCCCCCTCACACTCCACAGTTGAAAAGCCCGTCGACACTCATTGTCTAGGCTCATGAATGAAGAGAGGTCACAGCGGGAAACAATGCATTCAGAGGAAGGGTAAGAGTGTGGAAAAAAATTACATTCCTTGCGTGGGCTGAATTGATCATTTTGCATCTGCCAACTAATGATGTCAAAAACACCCCAGAGTTTTCAGTGATGGTGGAAGATTAGGAAGCATTGTAACGTACAGCAACACTTGCAGCCATTGCCAATTCAAAGTATCGGTGAAGGGGTTAAGAAAGATGTGGAGCTGCAGCTTGAGCGCACACAGTAACACACTGTGCTGACCAAGTGCCAAGCCTCATCCCACCTGCCCACACTTTCTCCATGGACTTTGTTTAAAAACAAGCTTAAGTGGCTTTCACCTGAAAGATCCTATTGTTGATCTTTATGAGGCATGTCCTCTTGGCATCACTGATCCCCCCCCCCCCTCGGTGCATTGTGGGTAACACCACTGAAGCATGTGTCAGAGCACCGGAACCAGGAGGTTGTTTACTGGCCAGGGCCCCTTTCCTCAGCAATCGGTTTGGCAAAGAGTGAACAGCGAGGCTGACAGCAAATGCCAAATGATAAATGCCAGCATTCCCTCACGATTGCTAGATTGAAGGCAAGATGTTGCGGGGTGAGGGGGTGGTGGGGTGGGGGAGGGTGGGCGCGGGGAGTTGAGGGTGGGGGGGGAAGGGAGCTGGGAATGTGTTTTTTTTTCTTCTTGTTTTTCTTCTCCCTTTTTTAAACAAGAGTAGCTTAATGCACTTTCATCAGGAAGGAAGGGATTTACTCCTTTCCTGCACAAAGGAAGCTCAACTATTCCCACCTTAATGAGCTCTAAAATCTGGATAGCTGAAAGTAAATCAGAATCAGAAGCGCTAACTTCATTTGTTCACACCCACCCCCCCCGCCCTCCAACTTTCTCCCAGCTGACCCACGCTGGTATACAACAGTCCTGTATGCTCCAGCGACCTTCTTCTCCCAAGGGGTAGATTTTAACTCTCATCACCAGCTGGTAAACGGTAAGTGGATCGGCCGCCCGTTATACACCAACAGCAACAACAACCCGGATTGATACAGCGCCTTTAACGTAGCAAAACGTCCCAAAGCACTTTACAGGAGCGTAATCAGACAAAATTTGACACCGAGCCACATAAAGAGACATTAGAACAGGTGACCAGAAGCTTGATTAAAGAGGTAAAAAGAAAGAAAAAAGAAAGACTTGCATTTCTATAGCGCCTTTCACGACCACCGGACGTCTCAAAGTGCTTTACAGCCAATTAAGTACTTTTGAAGTGGAGTCACTAGGCTGACGCTCCAGTGCAGTACTGAGGGAGTGCTGCACTGTCGGAGGTGCCGTCTTTCGGATGAGATGTTAAACCGAGGCCCCGTCTGCTCTCAGGTGGACGTAAAACATCCCACAGCACCATTTCAAAGAAGAGCAGAGGGAGTTATCCTCGGTGTCCTGGCCAATATTTATCCCTCAACCAACATAACAAAAACAGATTACCTGGTCATTATCACATTGCTGTTTGTGGGACCTTGCTGTGCGCAAATTGGCTGCCACATTACAACAGTGACTCCACTTCAAAAGTACTTCATTGGCTATAAAGCGCTTTGAGATGTCCGGTGGTCGTGAAAGGCGCTATATAAATGCAAGTCTTTCTTTCACTGTTGTAATGTAGGAAACCCCATGTCCACACATCTGAACTTTGCAGCAAGATCTCCAGCAGGCCTACCCCCTCTCTGGCCCAGATAGAAGAAAAAGGAAAAGCAATTGCATTTATATAGTGCCTTTCACATTATTACCTTTAAAGTGAAGTCACTTTAACTCCAACCTTAATGTTTTAAGAAATTAAACGGCACTCTATATTTTGAGAGTTTTAAGGTTAGGGTGACTGAAATATTGTGGCGTTCTGATCATTGTAAATTACTTTTTCAGGATTCCCACTGGCTTCCTGGTGACAGCACAGGATCGGAGTGACAAGTTAACCTCTTCATTAGACTGGAAAACATACGTCCAAACAGTTCTCCTTTATGGTTGAGAACTCCTAGCCAGGGCAATCGAAGGTTTTGATTCTGCTGTAATCCGGGACCACGCTGTGAGGCAGATTTCTGGCAAAAAGGGAGAAGTGGTTGTAGGGAAGGAGCGCTCCAGCTTACTGTGGGCTGTCATTGAGCAGCCTGGAGGGGGAAGTCAGCCTCCTGGGGAATGTAAGAACATAAGAAATAGGAGTGGGCCATTACGGCCCCTCGAACCTGCTCTGCCATTCAATACAATCATGGCTGATCATCGACCTCAACTCCACTCTCCTGCACTATCCCTATATCCCTTGATTCCCTTAATATCCAAAAATCTATCGATCTCAGTCTTGAATATACTCAACGACTGAGCATCCACAGCTCTCTGGGGTAGTGAATGCCAAAGATTCACAACCCTGTAAGTGAAGAAATTTCTCTTTATCTCAATCCTAAATGAGAAGTCGCACAACACCAGGTTATAGTCCAACAGATTTATTTAAAATTACAAGCTTTCGGAGCTGTCGCCCCTTCCTCAGGTAAAGTTACAATGAGTGAATCTACAATATTTACAATCCTAAATGGCTGATCCCTTATCCTGTGACCATGCCCACCTAGTTCTAGACTCTCCAGCCAGGGGAAACAGCCTCTCAGCATCTACCCTGACTAGCTCTCTATGCCAAAGCCTCTTACATGAAGACGTGGACCGAGCAGAAGGTGATGAGTAAGCTTGGAACACAGCGCAGGACATAGACATTTAGAACATCAATGTGCCTGGCGTATCGCAAACTGTCCTGTGTAAGTTCCTCATCCATGCTGAAGGCAGTGCCCATTGGAGAGCTGATGAAGGAACGACTCTGGAAGAGATTACCTGGGTATGAGAACGTGTACTCATATATCTAAACCTGGGTGCCCACCATGATTGGGTTGCAAGGAGCTGATGCTGAAGCTCTGCCCTTCACGATCATCCACCGTAACTTCAGCAGAAGATCCAGGGGAAACCCCGGAGCTATTTACGCCATTTCCCCGAGGGTTTTCGTTGGATCTTCCGCTGAAGTTACAGCAGGTGATCGGGAGACCCCCCCCCCCCCAACCCCACACAGAAATAACTGGCGCAAGTCTTTAAAGTTGAAACTCAGGTGAGCTGCTGTAACATCTCCTCAGCATTAAATATCCCACTCTTGGTGGGGCGACAGTGATAGTTGGTCCTCACATGTGTTTGAGCACATGAATGGAATCTGGCTTCCCAACTTCACAACGCTGTGAGCAGACAGTGGGAGTGTACACCTCCTGCTTGTAGTGCTGTTAAAATAGAGCCAATGCTGCATCCTTAAAGCTGTATAGATACTTGTCTCGCCTGCTCTCTCGTCATCTCTTTTTCTCATTATTTCTCACCAGTACTTTTTCACTCATTACTTTCTTTCCCTCCTTATTTTTAGCTCTGTTTCTGTTGTCAGGGACCAGCTGGCCACTGACCCGCGCGTCACTGCCATCATTTCGCTCTAGCTAGAATGAGAGTGAGAAAAAGCAGAATGCTATGGAGGCGGTTGTATCCCAGAATCCACTGCAAGAGAAAAATGCCCTCTTTCAAAACTGTGAAGCCTATCATTTTAAACGGGGATTTTCATTCGGGCTGTGAATACTGGAATACCCTACATTCATAGCCTTGTTTTCCTTTCTCTCACTCTCCAGCTGCAGAAAGCAAAAGAAAACTGGAAAGCTGGGATTTACCAGTTCAGTGGAGGGTGGAGATCACAGGCCTGAGGTGTGTGGAGAGTCAGTAATCTTGTGTTCTGGCACATCGTACCAGCCAATCTCAAAAATTGGGAAGCATTTAAAAAAGGCATCACGTAAAGGCGTTTCATTCTTGATGTATTACTTTATAGTACGGATAGGACAGCATGGAGCCAGGCCTAGCTTGGCTCAGTTGGTGAAACTCTTGCTTTGAGTCAGAAAGTTATGGTTTCAAGACTCACTCGGGGACATAATCTAGGATTGCAGTATTCTTGAAGGTATTGTCATTTAGATAAAAAGTTTAAAGAAAAAAGTTTTGTCTGCCTGTTTAGCTGGAAAACAGGGCCCTCTGTGCCCTGGCCAACATTCCTCCCTCAATGAACACCACCAAAAACATATTAACTGGCGATTTGTCTCATTACTGTTATGGAGTCTTACTGTGCACAAATGGCTACAGTGTTTGCAAATATAGCAACAGTCATTGCACTTCAAAGAGATGTGGTGAGACAGAAAGAACTTGCATTTATATAGCAAATTTCACATCCTCAGGACTTCTCAAAGCACTTCATGAATTGCAGTGCTGTCGCTATTGTTATGTAGGCCAATGTGCACGGAGCAAATGAGGTGAATGTTCAGTTAATCTCTTTTTGATGGTGTTGGTTGAGAGATGAAGGTTGGCCAGAACATCAACAGAACTCCCTGCTCTTTTCCATTGTGCCATTGGATCTTTTCCATTTGCCTCAGCAGACAGTAGGGCCTTGATTTAACATCTACACAGGAAACATAGGAGCAGGAGGAGAGCATTCAGCCCCTCGAGCCTGTTCTGCCATTCACTTAGATCATAGCTGATCTGTACCTCAACCTCAGCCAAAAGATGGCACCTCTGACAATAATGCATGGCCGCAGTATTTAAGTCTTTCTTAAGATACTTCTTTGAATAATGACATTATACTGTAATGATTATAACGTTAAATTTTTCTGCGTGAGTGTAACACTTTCTGTTCAAGTTGGATTTTTCCCTCCAGTATTCCCAGAGACGTGCATGGCTTGCAGAGTGATAGTTGGCCATCAAGCTCTGAGGCTACCACCAGTCCTGGTCTTTAACCAGCCACTAGGAGGCGCAGGAGAGCGACCCAAGGTTAACTCTTGGTCTGATAACTTTCTATTCATTCCAATAGGGAAGTGCTTTGCCTCTGCTTGTCATTTTCCCCAGAATGATGTGACTGAGATCACAAACTGAGGGCTGGATTTTGTCTTGGGGTCGGGTAATCCGCATTTCGTGTTTCCCCCCCTGACTCCAGATTAATGTGGATGCCTGATGCAATTTTCACTTAATTGGGCAATTGAGTTGCAGCATGTGGGAACCCATGAACTAATTAGTGGTTTCAGTCTGAAACCCGCCTCTGATGATGTCATCATTGCTGACTGCCTGCTCTCAGAGATTGTCTGGCTACTGGTGAGAGAGGACCTTTCTGCATTGCTTCTGATGTGAGTGGACCTGGATGCAAATGAGAGAGAGAGAGAGAGAGAGAGGATGCATCCAAGTCCTCTTACACCAGATGCCATGACATTGAATGTAGCAGTATCAGAGGTGACTTTCACACCTAATACTACTACTACCTTCATCACATCTCCGTTGTAATAGTGGACTTGCAGCCGATAGTCAGCTATCCATTTGTGCTCCCGCCAGGTTTCACTGGAGTGTTTCACACCAGGCGTGCTTCACGTCAGAAAAGGGTTAAACTAGCTAAAACGTTTCAAAATAGCATTACAGACCCAATTTAGGGCTTGTTAAGTGCTTTAATGGCCTCTCCCACCTCTTGGAGGCGGTGCGGAGTCGGGAACCCCGTGACTGATTTTTTCAAAATTGCGTGGAGGCGGGATGGAGTCGGGATGGGGTCGGAAACCCCGACCCCGCAAATTTAACCCCCCGCATGCCTCCAAACCCGACTCCATGGGTCATTCAAAATCCAGCCCTGAGTGTTTCTTGCAGATCACGGGTCCTCCATGTGTTTGTGCTCAGACATACTTTATCATCTGTATTGCTATCATTATGGGGCTGGACATTCTTGGCCCCTCTGGTGTATTCCTGCTGCAACTCCAGCGGTAATGCAACGGCCATGCCAAAAATTAGGCCGGCAGCCGGATATCTGGTCCTACCCAGACGTCGGGGAATTCTGGGTGGCCTTGTAAGGGGTTGAGCCTCTGCCCGCTCCTTACAAAGCCAGTGGGTGGGGTTGGGAGTGGGGATTTCTTGTGTCAGGAGCTCCTGTGCCCCCTGGGGCCTAGGAGCCAGTTGGGGCAGGTTCTGACGAAGGGTCATCGGCCTGAAACGTTAACTCTGTTTCTCTCTCCGCAGACGCTGCCTGACCTGCTGAGTCTCTCCAGCATTTTCTGTTTTTATTTCAGATTTCCAGCATGGGCAGTAGTTTGCTTTTGTATTGGGGCAGGAATGGTGGCTGCTACCTCTAATGAGAAGAGGCATCTGTTGGAGGGTGCATGTAGGCCCCACCTAAGGGTCCAGGCTGGGATCACGGCCTGGACCCTTGAAAAGGAGACAAATTAAAAAAAATTTTTAGAGGAGCCCCACCCCACCAAGTAAAGTGAAGAACGGGGATAGAGCGGGGAAATGGGACTGACTGGATTGCTCTACAGAGAGCCGGCACAGACTTGATGGGCCGAATGGCCTCCTTCTGTGCCGTTATGACTCTAACATAATTGGCAAAATCAGAACTTCGGAAAGATAAAAGGCTGAGGCAGATTGCAAGCATGTTAAAGAGAGCAGCTCTGAATCTTTACCTTGAAATATAAATACAGAGAAGGAGGTTGCTTGTAACAACAAAAAAAATCAGCGAGTCTCGTCGCGAGGCTTTGGAACAGGATGTACTACTCTGGGAAAGTGGTGAAAATCTGAGTTGAAACGACTGCAATTATCAAGAGTCTGCCAAAGAACGTAATTATCTCATCACTCTGTCAGCGAGCGCTGGTCTCTCACCCAGCAGTCAGGCTCCAGTGAAGCTGAAAGCATCGCCACCTTCCAGCTCACAGATGCTTGTCGTACAGTCACCTTCTGCCCTTCACGCACACACACACACACACACACACACTCCCGGCATGTCAAAGGCATGGATAAATATCTGATTAAGAACAGGATTGAAACTTACAGGAGATGATCAAATACTGTGTGGAACACAATGCTGCTGGAAACAGGGAACTGTCATTTTTAGAATATAACTGACCCACTCAAACAACGTAAATGATAACGTTAGGTTCACATCCTAGAACTTTGCTAGATTAATTTAGGGATTAGTAAGGAATTTCACTGAGTTTTATTTGTGGAATATTTCCCCGATGGCGAACTCATTTTGCCACTCTGGCCCATTCCCAAAGCAATGCTGACTGCAGTAAGTGGCTGTGACACTGACAGGGATGTGTGGCATATAGGATTAACATAGGTCATCAAGTTAAAAGTAGATATTCTGAAGTCTTGCTTGGTTCACTTATGGATGGGCAATAAATGCAGCCTTGCCAGCATCACCCACATCCTGAGAGCAAGTTTTAAAAAATATTACCTTTGGAGGTGTGGAGAAGCTTTTGCATAGTTTTTCCTTAGGAGATTACATAGATAGAGCAGTATACAATGGGTCCTGACAGACTGAATGGTGTTATCTCACTCCATGCTATCTTATTCTGTAGAAGTGAGTAGTTCATGACTTAAAACAGTAAGAAAAGAGAATAGTTCTGTTTGTTGCTTTTCTTTATGCTCCTTCACATTTGAAAATACGTTTCCATAGTTCGAACAAACATTAAACTTGGGGTAAACAGTATGACAAACATGCACAATACTTCTTTTATTCTCCTCTGAACTGTAAAAATTACATCACTTGCAAAAATGACTTGACATGATTAGAACCAGATCTTAACAGTGAGTATTCCAGCTACATGTCCCAGTGGCAAAGGAAACACATATAGACATGTTTCGGAGCACATGGGTTCTTAATAGATTCCATGGCAGCTACTGTTTTGAAATGTTCATAATAGCTTAAGGGAATTAATATGAATGTAGGTACAGTAAGCATGCTACATCAATAATGAAAGGTATTGTTTTACTTATTAGGGCAAGCATTAAAATTCACATTTACGCTCGTGTGTCAACCAGTACAGTGTTCTTGTCAGAGACTCGCCCTGAATATGTTTTATTACAACACAGTACACCAATTCCCAATACCACAAGCAGGTTTCTTTTCCAAAAAAAGATTTTTTTAAAGGGACTTCTGTTGTAGAAGGGCCTGGTTTTTAAGCTATTGGTCATGTTTGGTAAAGAAAAAAGTTGCACATGACCAGACGGGCAAATAAATAGGACTCTTAGCATTCTGCAGCCCCTTAAGGCCTATTTATGTGACAAGCCCAACCAAATTCTGTGGCAAGCGAACATAGATCTGTGGCAGGTCTATCTAATTTCTGTGGTGCATTACTAAGTAGCCTATGTGTATTTTTATCTGAACAGCAGCAATTTGTAGATTTTTTAAAAGCCCACAAGTTTAGAGAGAGGCACTTGAACTATAATCTTACAGTGTGAACAGGAGATGAGACTCGTGGCCAATATTTATCCTTCAACCAAGACCAAAGATAGATCACCTGGTCATTATCTCATTGCTGTTTGTGGGACCTTGCTGTGTACAAATTGGCTGCCGTGTTTCTTACATAGATACATAGATACATAGAAGATAGGAGCAGGAGTAGGCCATCCGGCCCTTCGAGCCTGCTCCGCCATTTAATGAGATCATGGCTGATCCTCCAATTCAGTATCCCGTCCCCGCCTTCTCTCCGTAACCCTTAACCCCTTTTGCCTGTAGAAATATATCTAATTCCCTCTTAAATATATTTAATGAGCTGGCGTACACTGCCCTCTGTGGCAATGAGTTCCACAGGTTCACCACCCTCTGAGTGAAGAAATTCCCCCTCATTTCTGTCCTAAATGGTTTAGCCCTTATCCTTAAATTATGTCCTCTAGTTCTGTTCTCACCCGCCAAGGGAAACATTCCTTCTGCATCTAGTCTGTCTAGACCTGTCAGAATTTTATACACTTCTATGAGGTCCCCTCTCAATCTTCTAAACTCCAGTGTGTACATCCCTAAACTACATAGTCTCTCCTCATAGGTCAATCCCGCCATTCCTGGTATCAGCCTGGTGAATCGCCGCTGCACCCCCTCCATGGCAAGAACATCTTTCCTCAGATGAGGCGACCAAAACTGTACACAGTACTCGAGGTGTGGTCTCACCAGTGCCCTGTACAGCTGCAGCAAGGTATCCCTGTTCCTGTATTCCAACCCTTTTGCTATGAAGGCCAGCATACCGTTTGCCTTCTTGATCGCCTGTTGCACCTGCATGCTCGCCTTCAGTGACTGGTGTACAAGAACACCCAGGTCTCTCTGTACTTCCCCCTCTCCCAATTTATTGCCATTTAAATAATAATTTGCCCTCCCGTTCCTGCACCCAAGGTGGATAACTTCGCACTTGTCCACATTATAGTGCATCTGCCATTTATCCGCCCAATCACCCAGTCTGTCCAAATCGCTCTGGAGCTTCCTGGTCTCCTCCTCTGAGCCCACCCCCCCCTCCTAGTTTAGTGTCGTCTGCAAATTTGGAAATGCTGCATCCGACTCCCTGATCCAGGTCATTAATGTAAATTGTGAACAGCTGGGGACCCAGGACAGATCCCTGTGGTACCCCACTTGTTACTGCCTGCCATTCAGAAAATGAGCCGTTTATTCCAACTCTCTGTTTTCTATCTGACAGCCAGTTCTCTATCCACGTCAATACTTTCCCCTTTATCCCATGAGCTTCAATTTTCCCTGCTAATCTTTTATGTGGGACCTTATCGAAGGCCTTTTGGAAGTCCAGGTACACCACATCTACTGGCTCTCCCCCATCTATTTTACCAGTTACTCCCTCAAAAAATTCCAATAGATTAGTCAAGCACGATTTACCCTTTGTAAATCCATGTTGACTCTGTCCTATCCTGTCCCCATTTGCTAAGTGCTCCGCTATTTCATCCTTAATGATGGACTCCAGCATTTTGCCCACAACTGATGTAAGGCTTACAGGTCTGTAATTACCTGCTTTTTCCCTACCCCCATTTTTGAATAGTGGGGTAACGTTAGCTACCCTCCAATCCATGGGCACTGTTCCCGAGTCTAATGAATTCTGAAAAATCATACTTAGTGCATCCGCTATCTCTAGGGCCACCTCCTTCAGCACCCTAGGATGCATGTTATCAGGCCCTGGGGATTTGTCCGCCTTCAATCCCTTTAGCTTCCTTAACACCATATCCTTAGAGATATTGACTTGCGTCAGTTCCTCCTTTGCAAATGTCCCTATTTTTCCCGATATCCCAGGGAGGTTTTTTGTGTCTTCCTTCGTAAAGACTGACCCAAAGTATGCATTTAGTTGGTCTGCCATTTCCTTATTTCCCGTTATATATTCCCCCGTATCTGACTGCAATGGGCCAACTTTGGTTTTCACCAGTCTTTTCCTCTTGATATACTTATAAAAGCTTTTGGAGTTAGTTTTTATATTTTCCGCCAGCTTGCTTTCGTAAGCTATTTTGCCCCTCTTGATTAAGCCCTTTGTCCTCCTTTGCTCTATCTTAAACTGATCCCAATCTTCCGCTCTGGCGCTTTTTTTGGCTATTTTATACGCCCTATCTTTGGATTTTATGCTGTCTCTAATTTCCCCTGTTATCCACGGTTGAGTCACCTTTTTAGATTTCCTTTTATGCCAGATTGGTATATTACAACAGTGACTACACTTCAAAAAGTACTTAATTGGCTGTAAAGCACTTTACATAGGATTACATAGGATATACGGCACAGAAACAGGCCATTCGGCCCAACAGTCCATGCCGGCGTTTATGCTCCACACGAGCCTCCTCCTGTCTTTCCTCATCTAAATCTATCAGCATAACCCTCTATTCCCTTCTCCCTCATATGCTTGTCTAGCCTCCCCTTAAATGCATCTATACCATTCACTTCAACCACTCCCTGTGGTAGCGAGTTCCACATTCTGACCACTCTCTGGGTAAAGAAGTTTCTTCTGAATTCCCCATTGGATTTCTTGGTGACTATCTTCTATTGATGGCCTCTAGTAATGCTCTTCCCCACAAGTGGAAACATTCTCTCTGTATCCACTCTACCAAAACCTTTCATAATTTTAAAGACCTCTATTAGGTCACCCCTCAGCCCCCTTTTTTCAAGAGAAAAGAGACCCAGCCTGTTCATCCTTTCCTGATAGGTGTACCCTCGCATTTCTGGCATCATCTTTGTAAATCTTCTCTGCACCCTCTCCAGCCCTTTGGGACGTTCTGGGATTGTGAAAGGCGCTATATAAATGCAAGTTCTTTCTTTTTTCAAGGAAACTGAAGCAGCAGAGCAAAAGCTGGAACAGCAGAAAATAAGCAGTTAGCAGCAGATTGGGGAACAGAAAGCTGGAGCAGCAGCAGCAACCAGCCTGCTACCTCCAGCACTCAGATCACCACCAGCCTGACAGCCCAAAGCCAGCCAGCAACCAGCAGACATCTACCACCAATAGCCTGCCAGTTACACCCCGCCCCCCCCCCCCCCCCCCCCCAGCAACTCACAGTCTGCCAGCCTGCAGCCAGACAGCCACAAAGGTCCTTACAGACACATGCATTTAGCCAGTTTGAAGCCAACTCGCCGCCTGTCAATGAGTGGACTACTGGAAATGGAATTGTGTCTTGAGGACAGCTTGCCTATCAATAATGTATATTGGAGCTTCACACAAAAGGGCTTCGCTGTAACTCAATGAAAGAGCTGTGTTTTATGTGTGTTCTTTGTGTTAGCAACGATGAGAATATAAGAAACCATGGGATATGAAAAGGCCAATTTGCCCATCAAGATGTTGCTTCCACAGACATTGTCAGATGTTGACTCCACCTGCCTCATTTGATTTATTGAGGACAGGTTCTGCATTCTGCAAAGTCTCCACTTGCCTGGAAATGGGAAATTAAGCAAAACTTCAGAGTATATATCGAACCTTATGTTCTACATTCTACATCCTCGACCGATATGATATTTCCATGTTTTTAGTTGACATAACATGAACTGGTTCAGCGGTGTGCCTGCTCCACATATTTTCTATTTTGTGGAGCTTGTATCCTCTTCTTTCAATATTTTTAGCGCCTAACACAAATAGCAATCAACAACAACAATTTGCATTTATATAGCGCTTTAATGTCGTAAAATGTTCTACGGCGCTTCAATCACCCCATTTGATCTCCTCCTTCAAGCGTGCCACCCCTATAGCTTTTAATAACCATCCAAATAGGCAGATGAGGAACTCAGTTTAACATTTCATTCAAAGGACGGCACCTCTGACAATCTTATGAACTGAAACCTTTATTTTTATAGGTGCTGTGAGTGGAATTGAATGCTATAGAACTAAAAATTAACTCTGTGTTACAGTATACGCACCTGTCATTATGTGGGACGCTTACCACGTTCTCCTGTCTTCACAAAGGCAGCAAATACCACACTTTTGGCTGGTAAATTAAGGCTAAATCTAGCATTTAGATTTAGTTACAAGTAAGATAGTAGACAGATGCAGTGAGAAACACTAAGGGCTAGAAATTCATGTGGTTTGCGCCACACTTTCTTTAGGAAGGATGTGAAGACCTTAGAGAGGGTGCAGAAAAGTTTTACGAGAATTATTCCAGGAATGAGGGACTTCAGTTATAGACTGGGGAAGCTGGGCTGTTCTCTTTGGAGGAAAGAAGATTGAGAGGAGATTTAATAGAGGTGTTCAAAATCATGAGGGGTCTGGAGTAGATAGAGGGAAACTGTTCCTATTGGTAGAAGGGTCGAGAACCAGAGGACACAGATTTAAGGTGATCGGCAAAAGAACCAAAGGCGACATAAGAAAAAACATTTTACGCAGCGAGTGGTTATGATCTGGAATGCACTGCCTGAAAGGGTGGTGGAGGCAGACTCAATCACGGTTTTCAAAAGGGAATTGGATAAGCACCTGAAAGAAAAAAAAATGCAGGGCTATGGGGAAAGGGCGGGAGAGTGGGACTAACTGAGGTGCTCTTGCAGAGAGCCGGCACGGGCTCGATGGGCCGAATGGCCTCCTTCTGTGCTGTAACCATTCTATGATTCTACGATTCACACGTTAGCGCCACAAGATGGTGCTAAAACACCGTTGACAGCTGTAACGACAGCTGATTTCAGCGCCGCACGCCATATCGATGCTGCCGGTAGCACTGTCGGTAAACTCGATCGCCAGAGAACTTGCCATCATGGAGATCGTGACGTCAGTGAGTGTGCAATGCTCACTGGACGTCCGATCTCCAACATTGGATTTAGCCACTTACTTTAACAGCAGCGCAGAACAACGACAGGCGTCTACCAGCAGGAAGCAGGTTGCAGCAGCGATATTTAAAGGCACCATCCCCAATCAGCTGTACCTGACAGGGTTTTGCCGTTTCAGTGCCTGTTTGCTTCTTCCTGCAACTGAACCAGCTTTCTTTAGTTATTTCAAGTTTTTTTGCTGACAGGGCGTGTTGTTCCAAGTGCAGAAGCCACTCATTATTTGTTAAAGGCTTCTGCTCACAACACTTCCTCACAGTCATGGGGGCTGCGGGAGGACGACGAGGCAGAGGAGGATGAGGAGGAAGAGGTCGAGGAGGAGGAGGACGAGGAGGAAGAGGATGAAGAGGAGGAACAGGAGGGAGGGCGGAGGCAGGAAGACAGTTGGCATTCTGGACGGGCTGTCCGTGACCAGCTCATCAGACTCTGATTCACATGAATGAAACACCAGATCCCCGTAGCTCACCACATCCCCATCATACAATTCCTGTCTCATGGCATATCACAGCGTCCTCCTGGGCACAAAGGTGAAATGAGAGAGACCACAAAATATTCCAAACACACTTAATAAATGTATCTATAAACATATCACACATATGACATGAATTCTAAGAACTAATGACCCTTGTGCCTGCCATAGTTGAATAGCTGTCATTGTGAGCAAGGTGTGAGATGTGGGTGTGAGTGTTGCTAGGTTGAGATTGTTGGTGGGTGAGTGCTGGGGGTGTGGTGCATTGAGCAGTGTGTGAAGCTTGTGGTACAGATGGTGGTATGTAGCATTTGTTGAAGCCTTCACTCAGCCTGACCACCCGTGTGAGGTCATTAAACTTCTTCCTGCACTGGGTGTGGGACCTGGGGACCACAGTGCTGCCCGTGATGGGGTGTGCCACCTCCCTCCGCATAGTCCGGCAGACTTGTGGTGAGGACCTCCTGTCAGTTGGGGGTACAGGACCGCCCACCTCTCTCTACCGCTAAAACCAATGCCTCCAAAGCTTCATCTGAAAACCTCCGGGCTCTCTCCCTGGAGTGGCGATCTGCCATCAGGATTTGTAAATAAGTGCTCCTTCTCCTTGTCCTTCTTCTTATGGTTGTTGAGGCAGCTGCAATGCTGAGAATGTGATGCTGCAGCATCAATGAACCTCCCCCTTAAGTAGTGAAAAAAGCCTGTGGGTGGCAATCATTACTTGAGTTTAGACTATACCCGATATTGGTCCATCTTTTCAGTGTAACGCCAATGAGCTTGAGCTTTTAGACTAGAATCATGACTGCAATCATTTTAATGAGGAGTGAGGACGAATTTTGCGTGCAGTCTAGACGATTTTCAGGTGGCACTACTTAACCATTTTTAGTCTAAACACTGCCCATTTCTTGGCTATAACGAATTTCTAGCCCTAAGAAACTAGTAGGACAACATTTATAAACAATAAAGATGGAATACATCCACGAAGGTTTTCAAAACCTTTTTCTAACATTTTTCTTACGCAGTCCAATAATCTGCGAGACTTTTGGATGAAAAGTCTTCTGAATGCAACTTCATATGACATAATTTTATGTCAACCCATGATGTTCAACTTCATAAGTGAACTAAACTGAACTAATGTGAGTATTTATCACAGTCGAAAGGCTCCTGGGACTGAGCTGTCAATTTACCGAGATCAAGGACGCAGGGGATTACAGGAACTTTAATAAATATACAACTGTTCCTGCCTCATCCAGGTTCTGAATATTTGTTGATGCTTTGATTTTCTTTGCTTGCTGCCTGGCCTCCTCAGACCCATTAATCTGAGGGGTCTAGGTACAAGGCCCACCACCACCAGCTTCTTGCAGTGTCACCAGAAATGGGTGCCCTTCAGCCGCAGGGACTGGAAATTGAGACAAGTGGGTTGGCAATATCCCCACCTCATGCGCCTCTCTGCAATTACAGCCCTGCTCCTCCCATTTGTGGAAACCCTGGAAATCTAAGGGCAATGTAAATGGCTGGAGGTCACCTCTCACCTTTTCCATGACCTTTGCACACCGCAAATATAGGAGTAGAACTAGGCCATTCAGCCCCTCGAGACTCTTCCGACATTTAATTAGATCATGGATGATTTGTAACTCCATTTACCTGCCATGGTTCCATATCTTTTAATACCCTTACCCAACAAAAATCTATGGATCTCAGTTTTGAAATTTTCAATTGACCCCCGGCCTCAGCAGTTTTTTGGGGAGAGTTCCAGATTTCCACTACCCTTTGTGTGAAGAGATGCTTCCTGACCTCACCCATGAATGGCCGAGCTCTAATTTTAAGGTTATGCCCCCTTGTTCTAGACTCCCCCACCAGAGGAAATAGTTTCTCTCTATCCACCCAATCAAATCCTTCAATTGTCTTAAAAACCTCAATTAGATCATCCCTTAATCTTCCATACTCAAGAGAATACAAGCCAAGTTTATGCAACCTGTCCTCATAAGTTAACCCTCTAAGTCCTGGTATTATTCTGGGGAATCTGCACTGCACCCCCTCCAAGGCCAATATATCCTTCCTGAGGTGCAATGTCCAAAATTGAACACAGTGCTCCAGATGGCGACTGACCAAGGCTCTGCACAATTGAAGCAAAACTTCCTCCCCTTGTATTCTAGCCCCCTTGAGATAAAGGCCAACAATCCATTAGCCTTTTTGATTGCTATGTGTACCGATGCACTAGCTTTTAGTGATTTGTTTACTTGGACTCCCAAATCTCTTTGCTCCTCCTAGTTTCTCACCATTTAGAAAATACTCTGATATATCATTCAGCTGTGTGTCAGCCGTGGCTCAGTGGGTAACACTCTCGCCTCTGGTGGCAGAAGGTTGTGTGTTCATAGTCCCGCTCCAGAGACTTGAGCACAATAATCCAGGCTAACACTCCAGTGCAGTGCTGAGGGAGTGCTGCACTGTCGGAGGTGCCGTCTTTCGGATGAGATGTTAAACCGAGGCCCTGTCTGCTCTCTCAGGTGGACATAAAAGATCCCATGGCACCATTTCAAAGAAGATCAGGGGAGTTATCCCTGGTGTCCCGGCCAATATTTATCCCTCAATCAACATCACTAAAACAGATTATCTGGTCATTATCACATTGCTGTTTGTGGGAGCTTGCTGTGCGCAAATTGGTTGTCGCATTTCCTATATTACAACAGTGACTACAAAAAATACGTCATTGGCTGTAAAGTGTGTTGGGACGTCCGGTGGTCGTGAAAAGCACTGTATAAATGCAAGTCTTTCTTTCTTAGGTCCAAAGTGGATTGCCTCACACTTGCCCACATTGAACTCCATTTCTGGGCGCCACACTTTAGGAAGGATGTGAAGGCTTTGGAGAAGGTACAGAAGAGATTTACTAGAATGGTTCCAGGGATGAGGGAATACAGTTACGTGGATAGACTGGAGAAGCTGGGGTTGTTCTCTTTGGAGCAGAGAAGGTTAAGAGGAGATTTGATAGAGGTGTTCAAAATCATGAAGGGTTTGGACAGAGTAAATAAAGAGAAACTGTTCCCATTGGCTGAAGGGCCAATAATGAGAGGGCACAGATTTAAGGTGATTGGCAAAAGAACCAGAGGCGACAGGAGGGAAAACTTTTTTACGCAGCGAGTGGTTAGGATTTGGAATGCACTGCCTGATAGGGTGGCGGATACAGATTCAATAGTAGCCTTCAAAAGGGGATTGGATAAATACCTGAAGGAGAAAAAGTTGCAGGGATGTGGGGAAAGAGCCGAGGAGTGGGACTGACTGGATTGCTCTTCGAAAGAGCCGACGCAGACTCGATGGGCTGAATGGCCTCCTTCTGTGCTGTATTATTCTATGATTCTATGATTTGCCATAGTTTTGCCCACTCACTTAATCTGTCTATGTCCCTTTGCAACTCCCTGCTCCCACCTGTAGTATTTACTGTCCCAGAATTGAAGAGGCAGGGAGCGTATAAATCAAAAGTGAGGAGAGGGGTTTGAAATATCAATGGCTACGATAGTAGATTGAGTGTTACATATCATAACTGCAACCGGTCACTTTTGCTGCTTCATTAAGAAGTGTGGGATGTTCTGAGTGCTATTTGTGTAAAAACAAACAGTAGAATTAGTAAGAAAGAAATACTGGCATTTCTATAGCGTCTTTCCCGACCATAGGACGTCCCAAAGTGCTTGACAGTCAATGAAGTATTTTTGAAGTGTAGTCACTGTTGTAATGTAGGAAACGCGGCAGCCAATTTGCGCACAGCAAGCTCCCACAAACGGCAAGGAGCTAATGACCAAATAATCTGTTTTTTAGTGATGTTAGTTGAGGGATAAATATTATCCAGGACACCGGGGATAACTCCCCTGCTCTTCTTCGAAATAGTGCCATGGGAGCTTTTGCGTCCACCTGAGAGAGCAGACGGGGCCTCGGTTTAACGTCTCATCCAAAAGACGGTACCTCCGACAGTGCAGCACTCCCCCCTCAGTGCTGCAGTGGGAGTATCAGCCTGAATTTTGTGCTCAAGTCTCTGGAGTGGGGTTTGAACCCACAACCTTCTGACTCAGCAGGTGAGATAATGAGACACACTGAGCCACGGCTGTTCAAAGGCTCATTGATACCAACGAGCAGCACTACATTAAACCCAGCCTTGCTCAGCAACAGTAGCTGCCACCTTCAGTTCGCTTTCATTTTAAACACACGGTGATTACAGCTGTCAGGTGACCCGGTGGTGTGCTTCAATTGTAGTAATAAAATCTGGGTCATTCTTCACTGAAGCCCTGTGGGGTCTGACCCGAACTGCGATGGGTTTAAACCAGGAGACCGATTTTTTGAACGCGGATTAACAGAGAGGAGCAGAAAACCATGTGCAGCGATTTCCAGGCCCGGTAGCATGCACAAAATCTTCCATTGCATTTCAACGGGCTTAACAGAAAACTGGGAAGTATTACATCAGGTTACATTGAGTGTACAGCACAGAAACAGGCCAGTTGGCCCAACTGGTCTATGATGTTGGTTGTGCTCCGCACAATCGCCTCCCACCCCTCTTCATCTCACCCTATCAACATATCCTTCTATTCCTTTCTCCCTCATGTGTTTATCTAGCCTCCCCTTCAATGCATCTATGCTAGTCACCTCAACTACTCCCTGTGGTAGCACATTCCACATTCTAACCTCTCTCCAGGTAAAGAGGCTTCTCCTGAATTCCCTACTGGATTTATTCGTGACTATCTGATATTTATGGCCTCTAGTTTTGGGCTCCCCGGCAAGTGGAAACATCTTCTCTACATCTACCCAGTCAAACCCTTTCATTATCTTAAAGCCCTCTATCAGGTCACCCCTCAGTCTTCTCTTTTCTGGAGAAAGAGCCCCAGCCTGTTCAATCTTTCCTGATAGGTGTAACCTCTCAATTTTGGCATCATCCTTGTGAATTTTGCACCTTCTCCAGTGCCTCTCTATCCTTTTTATAATATGGAGACCAGAAGTGTGCACAGTACTCCAAATGTGGTCTAACCAAGGTTCTTTACAAGTTTAACATGACTTCCCTGCTTTTCAATTCTATCCCTCCACAAAATGAACCTTGGTTTATTTTTTAAATGGCCTTATCAACCTGTGCTGCTACATTTAGTGATTTGTGTATCTGTACCCCTAGATCCCTTTGCTCCTCTACCCCATTTAGACTCTTATTATCCAAGCAGTATCCTTATTCTTCCTACCAAAATGCACCACCTCACACTTATATATATTGAAATTCATAAATGCTCATTCTGCAAGTTTATTAATGTCTTCTTGAATGTTGTCGCATTCTTCCTTTGTATTAACTACACTCCCCAATTTGGTGTCGTCTGCAAATTTAGTAGTTGTACTTCCG
The DNA here is from genome assembly GCA_030390025.1 of Squalus acanthias. Taxonomy (NCBI): domain Eukaryota; kingdom Metazoa; phylum Chordata; class Chondrichthyes; order Squaliformes; family Squalidae; genus Squalus; species Squalus acanthias. The sequence goes on along the minus strand of CM059426.1, from coordinate 4,763,917 downwards.
ATTCCCGAGTCCAAATCGTTAAAAGTCAATTGTGAACAACAAGGAAGTGACAACCTACTAAGGTGACTCGAAGAACTGAGCAATGCAAATCGTTTCACAATATTACAGATAACAAAGAGACAAACTGGTGGCTCATTAGTGAAGAATAGCCCATCTATAAAATAAAGCAGCAAACAGAAACACAAATGCTTTACAATATTCAAGAACACCAAATAGACTAGTCCAAGTTGTGACCTGTTTCAAAAGCTTGTTCTGTTTAAATTCCATCCTTCTCTTCTTCTTGGGCAGTCCCTCGGAACCAAGGATGACTTGCTTCCACATTCTCAGGTGACTGATGAGTCCAATGCAGGACCTACAGTCTCTGTCACAGGTGGGGCAGACGGTAGTTGAAGGGGCAGGTGGGTGGGGTGCTTGGGTTGACGTGCGCTCCTTCCGCTGTTTGCGCTTGGCTTCCGCTTGCTCCCGGCGAAGAGACTCGAGGTGTTCGGCGCCTTCCCGGATGCTTCTCCTCCACTTTGTGCGGTCTTGGGCCAGGGATTCCCAGGTGTCGGTGGGGATGTTACACTTTTTCAAGGAGGCTTTGAGGGTGTCCTTGAAGCGTTTCCTCTGCCCACCTGGGGCTCTCTTGCCGTGTTGGAGCTCCAAGTAGAGCGCTTGCTTCGGGAGTCTGTTCTGTTTAAATTCCATCCAGTGGGTGAACTAAAGAGCGAGGTCAATCTGGCTCCCAGAGCAACTTATTTTGTTCTTCCAATAAACATTGTCACCTGTGGTACCTGCATGTATTTCTTAAACTGACACAGCAATAATCACCCCCAGGTGAAACATGTCATGTTCTAAAAAAAAGTGCGTGCCTGCTCCATACAGAACTAAAGTTACACATTTACATATATCACAAAAGAAAAGAATTTGACACCTTCTCCTTGACCCTCAAACTACATTTCTGCAGCCTAATCACCAACATTATTTACCAATGCTGTCACCCAAGTGCATTTCTGAGAACTTGTCAGCTCATTTTTCAGCAAACACATTTGAAAAGGGAACCTATTACCACCAAGAATAAATTCTTGCATGTTTTCTATTCTTGACCTCCTTTAAACCCTAATGGGAGCGCGGTAAGGAATTCACACTTGGAATTAGGAAGTGGAGGTCAGAGCATTTCTCAGACAGGATCTGGGATAGTCATAGGGACACCAGCCTGTCCTGTCCACATCTACTAAATCCCACAGGGATTCGATACATTTGTTTTGAAATAAAATCTATTTCTCACCAATTTTCTCGCCTCCTCTCCTGAGGTTTCTGATTCTTTGCTGGGGTATACAGGCCCACAGGTGCGCTCCAGTATCTCGGCCAAGTGACATGTGAGCTTTGACAGTGGAGGACCTGGTAGGCTCTTTGACTAGGGTAGTTGGGCGGGGGGGGGGTGGGATTGCGTCACAGCTGACCTCAACCTTGTCCTCACTCAACTTACACGCATGTGCACATACACTTGATTTCCAACAAGAGTCACTGGATCCGGAAGAGATACCGTGGCTGATTTTCCCCTCCCAATTCCCAGGGGGAAGGGACAATTGTAGCAGCCTTACTAATTGCTCAACTAAGTTCAGCTAACTCAATACAGATCCGGGATCAAATCTGGGACCTGCATATTCTGAAAGGCTCAGCTAGTCACAGAATAAACCCACAGTGTCAGGGGAGCTAGACAGATTGATTGAGGATAAAATGAAGCATTCCATTGCTTATGGCATCGAATTCAATTATTTATGAACTATGACAATGCAGCCAGAGGGAATTTTGAGCAGCTCTTTAAATGATTCCTGAGCAACATTTTTCTTTTTACTGCCTGTGAGCTAATTACCCGCTGTAGATGTTTTGGTAAAGCATTATGAATTGGCCAAGATTTATTACCAAGTGATAATTACTAAAACAGGGATCAACCCGAGGTGAATACTTATTTATAATTACCCTGGACCCTCTCTGTAAGTCTGTCTTTGGAAACTGTGCAAGAGTTTGTGAAGCGGTCAGGATGTTTTTGCATTTGAGAAAGGAACATGGTGCAATACTCGTAATAACAGCTACAACCTGTATTGGTATAGCGCCTTTATCACAGCACACATCCCAAGAAACTTCACAGAGGACAACCAGATACTGAGCCGGAAAAGGTGAAGGATTAAGGAAAGTAGCCAACAACATGATCAAAGAACAAATTTATAGAATCATAGAATCTTCCAGCACAGAAGGAGGCCTTTCGGCCCGTCGTGTCTGTGCTGGCTCTTTGACAGAGCAGTCGTGCTTAGTCCCACATCCCCGCTTTTAGTCCATAACCCTGTAAGTTGCTCATCCTCAAGAACCTGTCCGACTCTGTTTTAAAATTATTGATGGAATCAGCTTCCACCACCTTTTCAGGTAGAGCGTTAAACATCCCGACAACTCAGTGAAAAAATTTCTCCTCATCTCCCCTCCAGGTCTTTTTTCCAACGATTTTGAATTTCAAGCAGACTTTTGAAGTTGGGAAGAGAGGTGGCACGGTGGAAGGATTTAGGGAGAGAGTTTCAGAGTGTAGGACCAAAGTGACTGAAGTATCTGAATGGAGGGGAGCGGTTTGCAAAGGAGGCCACAATTGGACATAGGGCCGGGGGAGGTTGAAGAGGTAGGCTGGGGAGGGGTTGTGGAGGAATTTGTAAATGAAAGTGAGAATTTTAAACTGAATATGTTAGGTGAACCATTGAGCCATACTGACCTGGAAAGAGCCAGGATTTAGCCTTCATCTGTGCTGAATTAGCTGCGCTCAGGCAGAAAGCCAGTAGAGGCTATAATTGGCCTTAGCATCTCTCGGTTGGAAAAGAGAAAGTCGGGCAGGGTTTCTGCCCTAGATCACTATTGAATCCTGTTGTAAAGTGTGATTGTGTAGACACAAATCAAGGAACGGGTTGGGTTCAGCTATGATGCTCCCATAGTTGAATAGCCTGTCAGTTCTCACTGCCTAGGCTCACGTATGAAGAATGGCCACTTGAGGGAGATATCAGGGGGCTCCTGGCATCTGTAGAACTTTACACAGGATAAATCAGGAGGGGGAGAAGGGAAAACTGGGATAAATGGAGACATAAACAATGTGGTAGAGTTGCCACTGGGGGATTGGGGCTCACAACGATCTATCTTATAGCACTCGTCACCAATGTCGCCATCAAAGGAAACTCCGGCCCATTAAATCACATCAATTATAAGGCAATGAAGAACGAGCAATAGAAACTCTTGCATTTTTAAAACAATATCTTTTTATTTTTGTGGAATGGAACAGTTCCATGTTAATAACAAAGTTTCAGAAAGGCAGACAAGATATTGTTCAGTGCTAGTTTTTTTTAAAACTCCAACAAGACCATCTGTGACCTTTTACAGGCTTCAGGCGGGCAAATAGGTTTGAACGGAGATTTTTCCTTTTTTTTTTATTCGGAGCTTACCTCTGGCTACTATGAGTGTGGAATGTGACAGGCAGTGGTCCAATCTAACCACGCAACATACATCGGGAACCTCAGCTATTGCCAGTAATGCTTGACACTATTAAATCTACATAAAGGGAATGGGATATCAAATGTTAAGTTCGGTCGAAGCTACAATACATATATTTTGTAAAAAACTCAATAAATTAGATATATATCTAAGTTCTTTTCTTGTAAATCATGCACAAATTTCAAATATTGGAAAAGTTTTTTTTTTTTTTATCCATTAGGTACCTGGAATGTACACGTCAACAGCGATCGATCGGTAAGAAAATAATGAAGTGTCTTTTCATTTTACAAAAATTACACAGCTATAGAACTCCTACGTTTGTATTAAAGAGTTAACAGATAACTTTCATCTATTAAATTAACCTTTCTACAGAGTAAGAGCTTCATGGTCCTAATAAAAGTTAAAGGAGACAAACTGAATTAATTTTGTAATTGATTTTTTAATAGGATTCCTGCCTAAATTCTTATTTGTATTTTACCTGAGGAATCCTATTTAAAATCAAAGAGAACTTTTTTTTTTATTCTGGGTTACCCGGTTGCTCAGTCTACTATACAGGTGACTGCCAGTTTACCCATTTGGCCATCTGTTCTAGTCAGTTTTTTTTTAAAAAGGGGTTTACCTCAAATGAGTTCTCTGCAAAAATTGCACGTTACATTAAAATTGCACCACGTAAATCGTGCTTGTGGCACTGTCTGCATAAAGAGAAGGGAGTGACTTACAAGTCACTGAAACATGACTGATGTCAGTGATTGATTGATTGGCAATTCTTTTTCTCACAAGTTGTCTGCTACGAACATTCACTATCATTGCACCCTCTCATTACAACAATGCAAAGTGCCAGCACAGCGCCTCTCCTCACTTGCACATTCAGTGCTGTCACCGGGGCGTATTTAGTGTTTTTGGTACCAATACGCTATGGGGGGCGGGGGAGGGGAAAGAAAAGAAAATCACACGTAAGCCAATATGCTTTAATGTTGTGTGCGATGTGCTGCTCGCGTGCGACACGCTTGATTCGTGATCTCAAATTGCCCCGACCACGACCAGCACCAGAATCTGACCCTGCTTGTGATCAAAAGCTTGAAAATGTTCCCTCCAGATGCAACCCAGCTCTGGTAGGCCCAAAATCTATCATTGTGCTCCGGTTCAAATGGGCACTCGGTGTGAGAATTTCACACATCCTCCGTTGTCCTAGCGACAACGCCAGCATTCTTTCGCAGGGCCAATAGTGTCGGGGCAGCGGCCAGGGAGGCAGTACATGCACACAACAAGCACATGGTTATCATTCACAGTCAGCACTCCAGCTCTGTTGGGTCTTGATCAAAAGTCAGCCACAAAGCACAAACCTTCATATGTTTTGAAAAGTCAATACATTTCTAGGATCAGATTTCTAACTAACAGAAAAAAAATCATTGCAATCTAAAATAAAAATTGATAATGCTCATTTTACACGACGTTTGAAAACTCGATTCTAATATTTTTTCCTCGTTAACCATAATCTACTTTTGTGTCTAATCAATTTTAAACGGGTAATAAATTAAAAATTATAAACATGTAAAAACAAAAATTAAGAACCTAGGTAACTAAAGATGTGTACAGTAATTAGTAAATAAGCTATATACTTATAAATCTCTTAACCAAAATGATATGTTAAAGTCTATGAACAACTTTACAAATATACAATGTGCTAATCAGATTGCAAATAATTAATGGTTTTTTTGAACTATTTTACCCCTCGCTCACTACACAATGAGTTTCTTTAATAATAATTTCCAGATTAATACTGAATATCCTAGACTGCAATGATTTTAGGATTTGCTTCCTCATACTTGTAGCTATGTTTATATTTTTTTGTGTTTTTCCTAAACAAGCAAATCATAAGTATACAACTGTGTTTTTTTTTTAAACATTATCATACAATATTCATATTTATATATGTACAACTCTTCTGGAATCTGCAGCTTCACACAAATAAAAAGTATTTAAATGCTCTTTTGTAAAGAAAAATAATTGTCTTTTGTTTCACTTTCCTTTCATAGCACGCACTTGTCAACTTAGGCACAGAATGGTTCCTTTAGCAGTCACAATGCCAGAGGTCAAAGGTTATCACCTCTAGGGTTTTTTTTTGCAAAATGTTCCGTCTCAGTTCCTAAGTTTTGTTTCCAAAAAAAAAGTTTCTTCATGCCAAGCAGTATTTTTTACTTTCGATGGGCACAGCACTTGAAGATGTAAGGCTCAAAAATGGTGGGAAGTAAAATGGGGACAAGAGTCCCAGTCGGTTCAGTGTATTTCCTTCAGTGTGGGTTGTCCATGGTTCAGTGTTCTATAATCCTGTTTCTTTTTTTGTCCCAAACAGTCTCATGTCCTGATGACACCATTGCACTGCTGGTGCTTGGGGAGACAAGGCTCGTCAGGCAAAGCATCATGGGCAAAGACAGAGTCGTCTCCGGAAGAGCACGTACTGTGCGTGTCTTGGCATGCTGGGGAATACTGCTCAAAAGGTGCCGACAGGTCAAGGTACTCCTGAAATACAAAGGAAAAGAAAAAAAAACATTATAACCCTTCTGTGGCATGAACTGCAATTACACTTATCATAGGCCTCTACAGATGAGGTGCCAGCCGTGGCTCAGCTGGTAGCACTCTCGCCTCCTGCGTCAGAAGGTTGTGGGTTCAAGTCCCACTCCAGAGACTTGAGCGCAAAATCTAGGTTGATACTCCAGTGCAGTGCTGAGGGAGCGCTGCACCGTCGGAGGTGCCGTCTTTTGGATGAGACATTAAACTGAGGCCCCGTCTGGCCTCTCAGGTGGACATTAAGTATCCTGTGGCACTATTCCAAAGAAGAGCAGGGGAGTTCTCCAGTGTCCTGGCCAATATTTATCCCTCAAACAACATCACTGAAACAGATTATCTGGTCATTTATCACATTGCTGTTTGTGGGATCTTGCTGCCTTTCCTACACTACAACAGTGACTCCACTTCAAAAGTACTTAATTGGCTGCAAAGTGCTTTGGGATGTCCTGTGATCATGAAAGAAGCTATATAAATGCAAGCCTTTCTTTCTTTCTCTTCCAAAAGGCCGTCTATTCAGCATTCATTAGATTCCTGGCTGGGGTTCTGTTATTATGATAGTACTTTATATTGTACGATGTACTTTACCACACAAGACTGAAAGATTTTATTTTTCCTTTGGAAAATCCTCCAATGTTTTCCCCTCCTGAAGGTATTGGGATACAGGTCGATGGACTCTGGCCACCCCAAGGGGGCTTTCTTCCCGTGAGAGTCTGGACCCACAGCTTAGATGATGAGCAATAGCAGGATATTCAATCACATGGGGCATAAAGTTAAGTCCCCAGTTGTATCCTCACCTGACATCCACACATACACTTTAAGTAGATTGGCCCTTTTCTGGTGTCAGCAATCCAGAAACTTTACTGGCAGTCCAAGTGTACAGAAAATCTGGAACCCAAGTGTTTACACAGCAACGTGAGATCAGACTGGGAGCAGGCAGAAAACATAGGTGATAAAATCTGGGATGTTCCTGAAGATTTCATAATGGGTGAAATCTCACGCTATAAACTCGAACTGTTTATAGCATGAGACGTTTCAGCTAGCAAGCCTGTACCAGTGGGTGGGGTAAAAACTGATGGCCCATGGTACACCACACTTACACAGTCCCTTAAATAGCCAGAGCAACCAGATTCTTTGCAACAATTCTGGTGTTAAAATCTGCTCCTGCTCAACGCGGCACATTTGTCACTCATGGAGGTGCCATCTAATAATAAAAGTAGAAATTTCACCCCAGGGGGGTGGGGCACACACACACAGGCTGGAATTTTGCTGGCGCTCAGAGGGCGGGTTCGGAAGTGGGTCCACTGTAAAAATCTAAAAGATTGACAGCGGGTCGGGATCCCGCTCTGAACCCGCCTCCGTGTCAGTTTCCCAAGTGCGGGCTCTGCCTGTGCTTTGCAGACCCGGCACTAAGCGGCGGGTCAGGCAATTCAGATAGTTAAGAGGGTCTTTAAAGGTAGTTAAACAGCATTTTACCACCTTCTAGCCATTTTTCCAACTTTTCCACGAAGTTCGTGTCGCTCGGGGATCATGTCAGGTAAGTGTGTCGGGTTCTCAATGACTGCATTGCTGTGAATACGTGACAGCTGCAAAAGTGGTATAAAAGCTACCATTTCACAGCTGTTCACTTTCCAATGTCAGAAGCTTGAGCCTTCAGGATTTGGAAGACACTTTTGAGCTGTATGCACTTTGGAAGTGTTTGGAGTGAACTCTCTATCCAGTGTCACCTCCTTGGAGCAACCACTCTCACCACTAACAGATCGCTTCTGTCATCTCAACTTCAGCTGCCATCTATTCCAGCAACATCGGTGCCCTTGAAAAAATCTCACCGTGGTCCTCAGAATCCCACCACGATCAGCCCCAACACCAACATCACCGGGCACACCAACATCACCAGGCACACCAGCAGCACCAACAACATAGAAACATAGAAGATAGGAGCAGGAGTAGGCCATTCGGCTCCTCGAGCCTGTTCCGCCATTTAATGAGATCATGGCTGATCATCCAAATTCAGAACCCTGTCCCTGCTTTCTCCCCATATCCCTTGATCCCTTTAGCCTTAAGAAATATATCCAACTCCTTCTTGAATATATTTAATGAATTGGCCTCTACTGCCTTCTGTGGTAGAGAACAACGCCAACCTTCTCCGCAATCACCTGATGCTGCACAGGACATAGGGCATCATCACCCGTGCACATTGCTGCCCGGGACACCAGCGTGGCCTCACCATGGTCAGATTTACTTCACTTAACACTACACCCTGGCTGCCACATGATGCACAAGGTTGGCACCACCCCACACCAGCACCATAAAGCATCCCTACAATGCCCAAGCCATTCCTTTCACACTCATCGCCATTGGGGGGGGGAAGCAAGTTATGTTTCACTAAGACACTTCCAAAAGTGCACACAAATCTGTCCAAGAACGCAAAGTGTTGAAAATAAAGACACTTTACACTAACATTGGCTAAAGCACACAACTGTCTACCCTTGTGTGTTGTTAGTTGGTATGATTGCACTAGGATGAAGGTGAATGTGAGGGGTGGCTAGTGAGATGGGGAAGTGATAATGTAGATAGAGAAGGATGGGTGGAGGTGTAAGGTAAGTTGGTGTGAGTAAGGATGTGCAGGCGTAGGGTAGGGAAGGCAGAGTGATGGGGATGTGATGAGTGGCACAGGAGGATGAGGTTGAGTGTGGCTTGGCAGTAACGTTTCGTGATCTACTGAGATCATTGAAAGGTTGGCGCCACTGCAGCCAGGTCCTCCTGATGACATCCCTGCTTATGTCCTCCTGTGCAATGTGCAACCAGGCTGCGTTGGTGTCCTGGGGAGGTCTCTTCCGCCCATTGGAAGGGAAGAGAACCTCCCTGCGTGCTGTGACTCACTCCATAAGCATATGGAGGGAGTCATGGGAGAGCCTGGGTGCAGCCCTGCACCTTTGTGCAGTGCTCGTCAGTGTTTGCAGCACCTCAATGCTGTAGAACACTTACAGCACAACTGTCAAGCTCAATTTGGCCATGGTCCCTTTAAGGAAACCGGCTGATGATGCGTCATCAGACCCGCTTCCTTCAATTGGCCGGGAACCTCACAGGGCGGGCTTAACAAGCCCAATCAGGGCAAAGTCCCTTGGAGGAGGCGGGATGAAGACGGGAGTGGGGTTTGAAGCCGCCGCCTACTCCAGCCACACCGGACTCACCATGATTGGCGAAATCGCGGCCGTAATTCCAGCATTATTACAGTGAGGGAGGTCGTAATCTGGAGCAGAGCCTGGATCTGCTGTGTTTCTGCCCCATTTCAAATACCCAAGAAATCCCAAATGGGGGTGGGGGTGGGGGTGGGGGGTGGGGAGAGGAGATGTGGAAGAGGTGCTTCTTCTGCCTGTTCCCCTCTGTGCCTCAGCAGCTGGTTGGGGTCATGTCTGGACGTATTCCCTGCTCCTCTTGGTTCCACATTCAGGTAAGTACATTTGAAAAACTTGCCTTGTTGGCTGTGGCCTAACATGCGGTCCCTTTAGGCCACATGTAGGCCTGGTGTTCCTGAGTGCAGCTGGTGCCGGCTGCCTCAGTGCAAGCCAAACAGGCATCAGGCCCCTTATTTGCCGAACGTCTGTTTTAGCTGTGGGCAATGCGTGCTCATTTTTTGGCCTTTACCAATATGGCGGGCTGCGCACTTTCAGCTTGCAATGAGCGTGCACTTCCTGCCCGCCATATTGGGGGCTTAGGAAGCTATTCAGTGCCTGAAAAACGGGTGCTGTGTGTCCGAATTTCTAGACCCCTGTCCTTTCGCTTTTCAGAGGGTGACAAACCTGCAGTGAATTTCCAGCATTTTCTGTTTTGATTTCAGATGCAGTGACATAACCCGTACCAATTTTTGATTAATGTTAGTAATTATCAGAGAACAGCCTTTCCCCACTGAGAGTGTGTGGAGTGTATGCTCTTCTTGTGACGATACACTGTATAAAGACCATTCAGTGGGATTAAGTAATATATTTTCCACTTACTGCTGTTTGAACAATGACAATGTTTTGCATTGTACGAAATCTGGAAACTGTTCTTTTTTTTAAAAAAAACTTAAAGCAAATCCCCCAAGGTATCTACTTACTTTCCAAATTACAGCAATTAATGGATTCCTTATGAGAACCATAATGTTAAAGAGTTAAGTGTGCTGACTATAGTCCTCGCATTTTATTGCCAAGTGTATGTCTCTTCCCCAGCCCCCCCCCCCCCCGTGTCACATGATAGGGGCTGCTGAGCAGCGACATCATAAAAAGACAGCGGTGCTGATTACAGCTGATGTGATCACTGTTCCTTTTCTTCCCAGGCAGCAGGATCAGAGTGAAAACCTGACTGACTTTAAGCTACACTCCTGGCAAAATTCCATCTCAGTTTCTAAGGTCATAGGTTAACTGTCCGGTTGGGGCAGGTTATTGGGCAGGAGGGACGCTACATAAATCCTGGCGATAATGTTTTACGATCGCCCGCTGGAGATTTGGTACTGTCGATCATTTTCAATTATTATCTGTCAAGAGTTTAAACTGCATACTAAATCAGTTAGCCCGGTTGAATGCCCCCTGTGTGCGTTTAAAACATTTTTTTTATTGCGATTTACATTAAACAATGCGCTTAGTGTATTGAAGGGGAAGTCTGCACACAGATTAAAAAAACTGCAAATGCTGGAAATCAGTAATAGAAAATACTGGATCTCTGCAGCAAGTCCGACAGCAGCTTAATAGAGGAAAGAAAGGTTAACGTTTCGGGTACAGATCCTTCACTGGAGCCGAATTAAGCGGGGACATAATTGAATGTCACTGTGATTACCAGTGTGGCCAATCAACATTCACCATCAGACGTCAACCTATCTTTTCCCTTTTCAGAGGCTGACGTACCTGCCGTGTATTTCCAGCATTTTCTGCTTTCAGAGTCAAAAAATATAATCCATAGCAATCTTTGATTAATACTGTTAAATATTAGATGTTATTATACATAAAAGTTTCCAAAATAAGCAGTGCGTATCAGCCTTCTGAACTGCAATGAAATCGTGAGGAATACTGGTTTGTGGGCTGGTTATACCCTGTTTCCTGCACTTGATGTTTACTGGTCTGGGTGCTATTGGACTCTGGGGGGTGGGGGGGCAGCTGCTGTGTTTATACTGAAAACAGCATCAAAGGTTGACCTTGGTCACTCCCCTGATGTTTCAATGAGTTCATCTGGTATGCAGCTGAGCTGTGCAGACCAGGACGGTCTTGGATTCGATCCCCAGTCTCTGTTGAGTTCGCTGGGCTCAGCTGAAGCAGCAGCAAAGGGCCCCGAGTTAAAAGTCGACGAGCGCGCCTGCTTCTATACCAACATCCTTGACTGGAAGCGCGTCGGCGGACAATGGGTGAGGGCAGGATCGGCCTCAGCTGTGAGGCTCTCACTGTCTTGGGCTACACAAGAACATAAGAAATAGGAGCGGGAGTAGGCCGCACGGCGCCTCGAGCCTGCTCCGCCATTCAATGAGATCATGGCTGATCTTCGACCTCAACTCCACCTTCCCGCACTATCCCCATGTCCCTGTCCCCTAGAGTCCAAAAATCTATCGCTCTCGGCCTTGAATATACTCAACGACTGAGCCTCCACAGCCCTCTGGGGGCAGGGAATTGCAAAGATTCACAAGCCTCTGAGTGAAGAAATTCCTCCTCACCTCGGTCTGAAATGGCCGACCCGATAGGATGGATAGAGAGAAACTATTTCCTCTAGTGGAGGGAGTCCAGAACAAGGGGGCATAACGTTACAATTAGAGCTGGGCCGTTCAGGGGTGATGTCAGGAAGCACCTCTTCACACAAAGGGTAGTGGAAATCTGGAACTCCCTCCCCCAAAAAAGCCATTGAGGCTCGGTCAATTGAAAATTTCAAAACTGAGATTGATCGATTTTTGTTAGTCAAGGGTGTCAAGGGGTACAGAACCAAGGTGGGTAGATGGAGTTAAGATACAGATCAGCCATGATCTAATTGAATGGCGGAAGAGGCTGGAGGGGGCCGAATGGCCTAGACCTGTTCCTATGGGTGAGGTTCCAGGATGTGCCTAGCAGCCGTGGAACCATACCCCAAGTAACCAGTCAACACCTTCAGGAGAGGAGCGGGAACAGAGTGGTGACAAAACCAGCTAGGAAAAGGGAAAAGAAAAATTGATGCGGCCACTTCATAGATGGGCCCAAGCTGATCTTACAAGTCTGAATATCAAGGAGGCCTGAGAGCCAGCTTCAGCCTATGAAAGTACTCGTGGGGTACACATAGAACAGGAGCAGGCCATTCAGCCCCTCGAGCCTGCTCCACCATTCAACGAGATCATGGCTGATCTGTACCTCAAATCCATTTATCCGCCTTAACTCCGGATCCCTTGATAAGTGAAGAGAACCGGGGTCTTGCTGGTGTGAACGGCTCAATACTAGATTGTGTGATCAATTTACCAGCTGGGCAAAGATTTCTTTGCTGTTTCAACATCATTTAGTTTGCAGCAAATAAAAACTAAACAGCACAGAACACCTTAAAAGTTGAGCGTCTTCAGTCTGATATCTTTTACGGGAATAACGTATAAATCTATAAAATGAGGAAATAGTAATGTTCTTGAGTAATTTTAAGTGTTATTAATTATTTAATCTCCTTTAAATTCATTTTAATTAACCTCTTAATATTTTCTCTCAGTTTATTTTAAATTAAAAGACTGACCTCAGTTGACGTCACTGTCAGGACCCTGTCAAGATCCTCGACCAGCTGTTTGAACGTCGGCCTCTGTGATGGGATTGCATGCCAGCATTCTCTCATTATCATATACCTAGGAGAAAGACACAGGGTTACGGTTAAACCAAGCACAACACATATCTTTATTACGCTATTTGAGGACCTGCTAGAAAAAAATAAATGGCAAGCCAACGACCAACGCAGCCCAACACACCACAGAGGAGGCCCAATAAACTACAGAGGTGGCCCAGTACACCACAGCAAGCGACCCAACACACCACAGAGGAGGCCCAATAAACTACAGAGGTGGCCCAGTACACCACAGCAAGAGACCCAACACACCACAGAGGAGGCCCAATAAACTACAGAGGTGGCCCAGTACACCACAGCAAGAGGCCCAACACACCACAGAGGAGGCCCAATAAACTACAGAGATGGCCCAGTACACCACAGCAAGAGGCCCAACACACCACAGAGGAGGCCCAATAAATTACAGAGATGGCCCAGTACACCACAGCAAGAGACCCAACACACCACAGAGGAGGCCCAATATACAATAGCAGGAGGCCCAATACACTAGGAGTCATCCCAATGATTCTCTGCATTGTGAGCTCTCTTATTTCAGCGGTGTGGAGCCCAGACATTTCCTATAGAGAGGGAGGAGGTTCACGCAACTCAAGCCATTCCTGGGCACATTAGTGGTTGACTGTAGACTGCCACTGACAGAGGCCTATAAATAAGTGCCCAGTTGGTGAAGGTCAGTGGCACAAGGCAACTCCAAAAGGTAATAGGGCAGAATACAAATAAGTAGCCAGCAGCTGACAGAACTGTCTGGGACATGATTCACTTCCCATGATGGGTCTGACCTGATAATTCAAGAGCAACAACAACTTGTATTTATTCCGCACCTTTAACGTAGCAAAACATTCCAAGGTGCTTCACGGGAGCGTTATCAACAACATTTGACACCAAACCTCATGAGATATTAGGACAGGTGACCAAAAGCTTGGTCAAAGAGATAGGTTTTAAGGAGCGTCTTAAAGGAGGAAATAGAGGTAGCGAGGTGGAGAGGCTTAGGGAGGGAATTCCAGAGTTTAGGGCCGAGGCAACAGAAGGCACGGCCGCCAATGGTGGAGCAATGAAAATCGGGGGATGCGCAAGAGGCCCGAATTGGAGGAGCGCAGAGATCTCGGGAGGTTGTGGGGCTGGAGGAGGTTACAGAGATAGGGAGGGGCTAGGTCATGGAAGGATTTGAAAACAAGTATGAGAATTTTAAATTGAGGTGTTGCCGGACTGGGAGCCAATGCAGGTCAGCGAGCACAGGGATGATGGGTGAACGGGATTTGGTGTGAGTTAGGATACGGGCAGCAGAGTTGTGGATGAGCTCAAGTTTACAGAGGGTGCAAGGTGGGAGGCCGGCCTGGAGAGCCTTGGAATAGTCGAGTCTAGAGGTAACAAATGCATGGATGAGGGTTTCAGCAGCAGGCCAGATAAAGAATAAAAAACAAAATAAGAATTAGAGGCAGGAATTACTATTTTAAATTTGAACTGTAATGGGGGCCGGGAGGTTCAGTGACTGGAGTGGGGGCCGGGAGGTTCATTCTGGAGTGGGGGCCGGGAGGTTCATTGACTGGAGTGGGGGAGGGGAGGTTCAGTGACTGTAGTGGGGGCCGGGAGGTTCAGTGACTGGAGTGGGGGCTGGGAGGTTCATTGACTGGAGTGGGGGCTGGGAGGTTCATTGACTGGAGTGGGGGAGGGGAGGTTCAGTGACTGTAGTGGGGGCCGGGTGGTTCATTTTGACTGGAGTGGGGGCTGGGAGGTTCAGTGACTGTATTGGGGGCCGGGAGGTTCAGTGACTGGAGTGGGGGCTGGGAGGTTCATTGACTGGAGTGGGGGCTGGGAGGTTCATTGACTGGAGTGGGGGCCGGGAGGTTCAATGACTGGAGTGGGGGCCGGGAGGTTCACTGACTGGAGTGGGGGCCGGGAGGTTCATTGACTGGAGTGGGGGCCGGGAGGTTCAGTGACTGGAGTGGGGGCCGGGAGGTTCATTGACTGGAGTGGGGGCCGGGAGGTTCAGTGGCTGGCGTGGGGGCCGGGAGGTTCAGTGACTGGAGTGGGGGCCGGGAGGTTCAGTGATTGGAGTGGGGGCCGGGAGGTTCAGTGACTGGAGTGGGGGCCGGGAGGTTTATTGACTGGAGTGGGGGCCGGGAGGTTCAGTGACTGGAGTGGGGGCCGGGAGGTTCAGTGACTGGAGTGGGGGCCGGGAGGTTCAGTGATTGGAGTGGGGGCCGGGAGGTTCATTGACTGGAGTGGGGGCCGGGAGGTTCAGTGATTGGAGTGGGGGCCGGGAGGTTCAGTGACTGGAGTGGGGGCCGGGAGGTTCATTCTGGAGTGGGGGCCGGGAGGTTCATTCTGGAGTGGGGGCCGGGAGGTTCACTGACTGGAGTGGGGGCCGGGAGGTTCAGTGATTGGAGTGGGGGCCGGGAGGTTCACTGACTGTAGTGGGGGCCGGGAGGTTCAGTGACTGGAGTGGGGGCCGGGAGGTTCAGTGACTGGAGTGGGGGCCGGGAGGTTCATTGACTGGAGTGGGGGCCGGGAGGTTCATTGACTGGAGTGGGGGCCGGGAGGTTCAGTGACTGGAGTGGGGGCCGGGAGGTTCAGTGACTGTAGTGGGGGCCGGGAGGTTCATTGACTGGAGTGGGGGCCGGGAGGTTCACTGACTGGAGTGGGGGCCGGGAGGTTCACTGACTGGAGTGGGGGCCGGGAGGTTCAGTGACTGTAGTGGGGGCCGGGAGGTTCATTGACTGGAGTGGGGGCCGGGAGGTTCAGTGACTGGAGTGGGGGCCGGGAGGTTCAGTGACTGGAGTGGGGGCCGGGAGGTTTATTGACTGGAGTGGGGGCCGGGAGGTTCAGTGACTGGAGTGGGGGCCGGGAGGTTCAGTGACTGGAGTGGGGGCCGGGAGGTTCAGTGATTGGAGTGGGGGCCGGGAGGTTCATTGACTGGAGTGGGGGCCGGGAGGTTCAGTGATTGGAGTGGGGGCCGGGAGGTTCATTGACTGGAGTGGGGGCCGGGAGGTTCAGTGACTGGAGTGGGGGCCGGGAGGTTCATTCTGGAGTGGGGGCCGGGAGGTTCATTCTGGAGTGGGGGCCGGGAGGTTCACTGACTGGAGTGGGGGCCGGGAGGTTCAGTGACTGTAGTGGGGGCCGGGAGGTTCATTGACTGGAGTGGGGGCCGGGAGGTTCACTGACTGGAGTGGGGGCCGGGAGGTTCATTGACTGGAGTGGGGGCCGGGAGGTTCACTGACTGGAGTGGGGGCCGGGAGGTTCACTGACTGGAGTGGGGGCCGGGAGGTTCAGTGACTGTAGTGGGGGCCGGGAGGTTCATTGACTGGAGTGGGGGCCGGGAGGTTCAGTGACTGGAGTGGGGGCCGGGAGGTTCAGTGACTGGAGTGGGGGCCGGGAGGTTTATTGACTGGAGTGGGGGCCGGGAGGTTCAGTGACTGGAGTGGGGGCCGGGAGGTTCAGTGACTGGAGTGGGGGCCGGGAGGTTCAGTGATTGGAGTGGGGGCCGGGAGGTTCATTGACTGGAGTGGGGGCCGGGAGGTTCAGTGATTGGAGTGGGGGCCGGGAGGTTCATTGACTGGAGTGGGGGCCGGGAGGTTCAGTGACTGGAGTGGGGGCCGGGAGGTTCATTCTGGAGTGGGGGCCGGGAGGTTCATTCTGGAGTGGGGGCCGGGAGGTTCACTGACTGGAGTGGGGGCCGGGAGGTTCAGTGACTGTAGTGGGGGCCGGGAGGTTCATTGACTGGAGTGGGGGCCGGGAGGTTCACTGACTGGAGTGGGGGCCGGGAGGTTCACTGACTGGAGTGGGGGCCGGGAGGTTCAGTGACTGTAGTGGGGGCCGGGAGGTTCATTGACTGGAGTGGGGGCCGGGAGGTTCAGTGACTGGAGTGGGGGCCGGGAGGTTCAGTGACTGTAGTGGGGGCCGGGAGGTTCAGTGACTGGAGTGGGGGCCGGGAGGTTCAGTGATTGGAGTGGGGGCCGGGAGGTTCAGTGACTGGAGTGGGGGCCGGGAGGTTCATTCTGGAGTGGGGGCCGGGAGGTTCATTCTGGAGTGGGGGCCGGGAGGTTCACTGACTGGAGTGGGGGCCGGGAGGTTCAGTGATTGGAGTGGGGGCCGGGAGGTTCACTGACTGTAGTGGGGGCCGGGAGGTTCAGTGACTGGAGTGGGGGCCGGGAGGTTCAGTGACTGTAGTGGGGGCCGGGAGGTTCATTGACTGGAGTGGGGGCCGGGAGGTTCAGTGACTGGAGTGGGGGCCGGGAGGTTCAGTGACTGGAGTGGGGGCCGGGAGGTTCAGTGACTGGAGTGGGGGCCGGGAGGTTCACTGACTGGAGTGGGGGCTGATAGCAGCAGCTCCTGGCAGCCAGTCACAGAGCGAGTGATCCAGGAAGAGAACTCCCACCTGTACTGCCATTCAGGCAATGAAGTGTGGTGCAGAGAGGAAGGGGGAAATCCCGACAAATGCAGAGGAAATTACTGAGTAATTATAAAGAGAAAGAACTGAATCTAAAGCCCAAGTGAAAGCTGCCATTCGGTACTTGGGGCATTTTCTAGGAAAGTGTCAAATTCAGTTGTGCAGCATTAAACCAACAATTTAGTGAAGTGGGATGGTAATGATGGGGTATTGCTTACAGCTCATGGGTGCAGTTTGCTGGCTTGTCCATTCGATGGCCTTCTTTCAGCAGTTTGAAGAGCTCCTCTACTGGGATTCCGGGGTAGGGGGATCCTCCCAGTGTAAAGATCTCCCACAACAGGACGCCGTATGACCATCTGGGAACGAAGAAAAGAATAGAAACCTAATTCACTGAAGCCTTTTTTCTCCCCCCCCCTTTCTCTCGGTGCTGCCATGCGTGCCTAACATAGTTATCAATGGCGTGACTTAATTGAATAAACTCTTTTCTAGTTACTTGGAGCGTCGCGCTGATCCCTTCAATCACAAAAAAGATCAGTACGCGCAAATGCTGGAATTAAAATGACCAGTTAATCAGATAGCTGACAGGCCGTTTATAACTTGTTGGCTCTTCTGCCAAGTCTCCGGAGCAGAACTAATGACATTTCCCCCCCACCGCCGCCCCCCACCCGACCGTTCGTTTCCCTGGACTGCAAAACTTGGAAGCAAGTCACAGAGGGCCAATTCTGGCCATTGTCGCTTTCCTTTACAAAAGGATGCACGTATTTTAGGTAGAGCCCAGTTGATTTAAAGAAAGCCACGATTCTTATGGGTACCACTTACACGTCACTCTGGTGGGTGTAGACTCTGTCGAACAGCGCCTCCGGAGCCATCCACTTCACCGGCAGCCTCCCCTGTAATTGGTAGAAGGGAGTTACTATTTAATCGCACGTCTAGGCAGCCACAAAGGCACCAACTGCATTTTAATCTGATTTTTTTTATTAAAAAGAACAGCCACAATTATCATTGATAGTATTACATAGAATCTACAGCACAGAAACAGGCCATTCGGCCACAGAATCATAGAATGGCGGTGAGTGGGATTTGCTGAAGTGCTCGTACAGAGAGCCGGCACGGAAGAAGGCCATTCGGCCCGTCGAGCCTGTGCCAGGCTCTCTGCAAGAGCACCTCAGCTAGTCCCACTCCCCCATCCTTTCCCTGTGAGCCCAGCAAATTTTTTTCCTTCAGCTACTTATCTAATTCCCTTTTGAAAGCCACGATTGAAGCTGCCTCTACCACCCTTTCAGGCAGTGCATTCCAGATCCTAACCACTCGCTGAGTAAAAAAGTTTTTCCTCATGTTGCCTTTGGTTCTTTTGCCAATCACCTTAAATCTGTGTCCTCTGGTTCTCGACCCTTCTGCCAATGGGAACAGTTTATCTACTCTGTACAGACCTATCATGATTTTGAACACCTCTATCAAATCACCTCTCAATCTTCTCTGCTCCAAGGAGAACAACCCCAGCTTCTCCAGTCTATCCACGGAACTGAAGTCACTCATCCCTGGAATCATTCTCGTAAATCTTTTCTGCACCCTCTCTAAGGCCTTTACATCCTTCCTAAAGTGCGGCGCCTAGAATTGGACACAATACTCCAGTTGAGGCCGAACCAGTGTTTTATAAAGGTTCATCATAATTTCCACGCTTTTGTACTCTATACCTCTATTCATGAAGCCCAGGATCCCGTAAGCATTTTTAACTGCTTTCTCAACCTGCCCTGCAACCTTCAACGATTTGTGCACACATACCCCTTGGTGTTTATGCTCCACACGAGCCTCCTCCCACCCCTCTTCATCGAACCCCATCAGCATATCCTTCTATTCCTTCCTCCCTCATGTGTTTAACTAGCTTCTCTTTAAATGCATCTATACTATTCGCCTCAACCACCCCCTGTGGTAGCGAGTTCCACATTCTCACCACGCTCTGCGTAAAGAGGTTTCTCCTGAATTCCCTATTGGGTTTATTGGTGACTATCTCATATTTATGACCCCTCTAATACAAGTGGAAACATCTTCTCTTTCAACCCCTTTCATAATTGGAAAGACCTCTATCAGGTCACCCCTCAGTCTTCTCATTTCTAGAGAAAAGCGACCCAGCCTGTTCAGCCTTCCCTGACCACCTGCCGCTTACTTCAGCTCCCGGTCCCTAACCGTGAGTCGCTTTAGCCTCCAGCAGATTAAACAGGCTGTGGATACACTTACGTTTGTCGTTTTCTTGTAGTAGTCGATGTTGTGCACGTCCCTGGCTAGGCCGAAGTCGGCGATCTTCATCACATTGTCGTCCGTCACCAGCACGTTTCTGGCTGCCAGATCCCGGTGAATACACTAACCGGCAAAAAAAATAAATAAACAGAACAATTAAACAGGTAGCCGGAGGAAAACCGCTCAGCAACTGCAGGGTTTACGTTTATCTAATTGTTATTCACCCATTTAATGATGGTGGTGTCAATTCTTAATATTTTGGCACATTAACATTCAAGTTAACTTGATCCATCAAGGTTTATTTCTGCTTTGGTAAGCAGGTGAAGCCACATGTTATAAACCACAAAACCAGAACAATCTCATACATTTAAGGCCTGATTTTAACCCTCCCACACCCCTCCTCCCTTCGTAACTTGCTTGAATTCAGGCACGGGAAGCGCACGCCATTTTAACTGCAGGCCAACTAAGCCCCACACAGTCTCCAACCCGCTGGTGAAAGCCAGCAGCAGGCATAATCCAGCAGAGAGGGGAGCAGGAATTCCTCTCCTGGCCCCAAGGATACCTTGGGCCTTCCACTCCTCCCCCTCCTCCATCCTCACCTACTTTGCCGGGTGCCATTACCGTGATTCCTGTGGCCTGACCCCCCCCCCACGGATTCCGATCCCCGCCCGCTGGCGCTGATGTCATTCCCGCTGGCTTCGGGCGGGTGTGAGGATCCTGACATTCAAATGAGGCCCAGGAGTTTAAACGCCCCGGGCCTCACAGTGAACACTTCGCGGGAGGTGTTCCCTCCCACCATGGACTCTGCCCGCCCGCCTGGGGGGGGTTTAATGTTCAGTACATCAGAGCTGTTCTGACTTAATTTAATAATTCAAGCAAACTAAATCCTTGAAAAGACTGAATATAGAATGCAAAGGTCTCATGTTTGACCGTCTTCATCTTTGCCGTTATCCTCCAGCCCTAGGGGTTGACTCCTTACTCTGGTGTGGGTCTATGAGTGTTGGCGGTCTCCAGCATCTTAACCAAGCGCCCATTATTCACTTGTGAATCCAGCAGTGAGTATCGGCAGCCTATTTGGCCGTGGGGAGCGTCACAGCCGAGCCAGGTGCTGTCCTTGTCCGATGTCCCCACTTGCACATTTTGGCGGACAGTGATTCGGAGTTTCCTCTCGCTAACCCAGGAGCAGCGAGCCAGTTGTAGCAACCCTACTGCCTATGTGGCTGAGGTCAGCTAGGTCAGGACAGGGTAAGAATCAAATCTGGGACCTTCTTGGTCTGTAAGGCTCAGCTCCTCTACAATTAAACTCCTTGAACCACTCTTACATACATTTAGTTAGGACATTGCTTTCTCCCCTGAATTCTAGTGTGATTGTGGCATTTACAAAACATAACGTAGTGGAATTTGATAGAGATGTTTAGAAGCTGCTTGGCTGAAGTTTGAATAATATTGCTGGACTATTGATTATGAATATCCGTGCTTTGCCCATATATATATATATATTTTTTTAATCGTTTATGGGATGTGGGCGTCGCTGGCAAGGCCAGCATTTATTGCCCATCCCTAATTGCCCTTGAGAAGGTGATGGTGAGCTGCCTTCTTGAACCGCTGCAGTCCGTGTGGTGAAGGTACTCCCACAGTGCTGTTAGGGAGCGAGATCCAGGATTTTGACCCAGCGACGATGAAGGATCGGCGATATACTTCCAAGTCGGGATGGTGTGTGACCTGGAGGGGAACTTGGAGGTGGTGGTGTTCCCATGCGTCTGCTGCCCTTGTCCTTCTAGGTGGAAGAGGTCGTGGGTTTGGGAGGTGCTGCCGAAGAAGCCTTAGCGAGTTGCTGCAGTGCATCTTGTAGATGGTACACACTGCAGCCACGGTGCGCCGGTGGTGGAGGGAGTGAATGTTTAAGGTGGTGGATGGGGTGCCAATCAAGCGGGCTGCTTTGTCCTGGATGGTGTCGAGCTTCTTGAGTGTTGTTGGAGCTGCACTCATCCAGGCAAGTATATATATGCCGTGGGAATGAACACTAAGTTATATTCACCCGCACAATACCCCAGCAAACTAATTCTACTGCTCATCTTCCAGTCTTTCCATGGTACTGCTCCACCCTGTCTGAGCAATCTTCTCCAGCTTTATATTCCCACCTGCTCTGTTCGCTCCTCTCGCACCAGATTACTCGGAGTTCCCACTCCCTCTGTCCACTCACACTGGATCACTGCTGGCTTCCTTTTTTTTTTAAGAATGACACGTGGCAGCAACAAAATACGGTTCAAAATGACTGAAAGACACTTACTGCAACATTGCCCTGTCCTTTCCATTAACTAACAACCTTGAACGCCCATTTCACAGGGGCATGAGTTGGAAACAATGGGCTGGATTTTGCCAATGGGGAGCTTTTGGAGGCGGGTTTCAGTCCCGCCTCCATCAACTTCTGGCCAACCCACGCTATTTTCCCTTGATTGACCTTGTTAAGCCCACCCAGCGGGCTTAGCAGGCCAATTAAGGGAAAGCCGGTTACAGAGAACGTCAACGTATGACGTTTCATCTGTCAAAAATTTTTGACAGGTGAATTGTCATCGTTTGACAGCTCTGTGAAGCTGTCAAACACTGACATTCTCTGCAGTTTGATGAGTTCTTGAATTCAAGACCTCATCAAACCTCTTTCTTTTGCAGAAATTAGATGGTTGTTGCATTGGACAATGCAACGGCCATCTGTCATCTCTACCGTGGAGGTGCGAGACTCTCCGCATACCCACCGACTCAAGCCTGCAGGAAGAAACAAAGGTAAGTACACTTTAACTAACACTTTGCACTTACCTCAGATACTCACCTCTCCACACTTGCACCCATCACTCACCTCCACAGCACACTTTTGGACCCCTCCGACCCCCGCAGACCCACTACTCGCCTCGGTGACCCTGGTGGGGTTCGGAGCCTTCGGGATGCCCGCACTTGTGTGGGCAAAATGGGGATAATCCTATTTTCTGCCTGTTAACTACCTGTTAACAGGCAATTGAGTGGCTGTAATCCCTTCCCGCCTCCAAGGAGACAGGACCCAGTGCGGGACGGCTACCCGCCTCCTGGCAAGATGGCACGGAGGCGGGTTGGGCACCCGCCCCCAGATTCTGCCATTTTCCCGGCAGTCTTGCCTCCAAACCCGCCTCCCAGGGCTGGCAAAATCCAGCCCAATGTCTTGTACCCTGAATGTCAGTGAAATGGCTCCCTCCTGTTTGAAGCCGGTTGCTCCACCCACTTTAAACTGCACGGGATGTAAAAGGACGGAGATCTGCCGTTACGCGTGTCCGCCCAATTTTCCAACCGGGACCTCATCTTTCTAGGGCTCGGTTGCCGGGCGGAGAATGGCTAAAAGCAACGAAAAAAAGTTGCGGGCGCTGGAAATCTGAAACAAAATCCAGAAAATGCTGGCAAGCCTCAGCGGGTCAGTCAGCATCTGCCCAGAGAACAAACGGTCTAATATTTTCGGGCGTGGTCCTCAACCCGAAATGTTAACTTGCCTTGTTTCTCTCGACAGACACTGCCTGACCTTTCTGCAGGTTTGCAGCAGGTTCTGCCTTTGCTGCACGAGGAATGGCTGTTTGGTCGGGGCCTGCTATCGCCCACAGAACCGTACCCCAGCAACAGTCCACACCTCTGCTGGTAAAAAGGAAAACTGGGGGGAAAAGAGAAAAGTATTCACCTTTTGAGAAGCCAGGTACTCCATGCCACGCGCAACCTGGTAGGCACAAGACACAAGATCCTTGAAAGTTAACTGCTCGTCCGGCACCTTGCAGGTGTCAAAGGAATAATCCATGCCAGGGGGCCGTCGTGCTTTGAGGTATTCTCGCAAGTTGCCTTTTGATGCATATTCGACTATGACGTAGAGTGGACCTGAAGAGGAATGAAACGCCATGTTACAGAACTATTACAGGAATGGGGAACGAGCCTCAACGGAAGCACCAGCCCTTCGTAATTATCAAAACACGTCAGCCCACGGAGGCACGAGCACAGCTTTCGCTGTGTCCATCACGTGGGGATTCTCGGCTCGTCAACAAGACTAAAGGAAGCTAGCAGCCATTATTACACCGCACAATGAAAAATAAACACGTCGTAACATCTGGTGCACAAGCTGCAGCCGCTCGCCAGTCTTTACTCTCCACATCATTAACCGCTGCTTTAAAATCTCAGCCTCCATCCCCGCCCGGCCTGCACGCACTTTACGGGACTCGGTTTGAAAACGTCACGGGCACCTTTAGCACTCACCGTCCTGTGTGCAGGCTCCCAGCAAGTTAATAATATTTTTATGTTTTCCAATCATCTTCATCATTTCCATTTCTGACACCAGGTCAGACAGGTCTTTGTCAGTGGCATCGTCTGCAAGGAGAGAGGACAGAAAATGTAACTACTTAAAAAAACACTGAAATGGCAAAACACCCAGAAGGATGTCACAGGCCCAGCCTCGCTGCTGGATGTAGTAGAACTAGCAGCTTACAAGTTTAGAGGTGCATGCAGGACAAGAAGTGCCTGCGGAAAGCCTGTTAATGGCGATGATATGGTATTAGTTACGTGACACCGCAAACCTGCCTCGTGGAACCTCAGCGGGTCATTTTGACTTTGTGCGACAGTGCAAAACCGGCGCTAACGAATCGGCAGCCCGTTTTACATCCCTCCCCATTTTCAAGACTTCAAAATTTTGAAGTCAATGGAAATAAAAATTCCAAAAGGACCCCCTGAATCTCTTAACCAGTACAGGGTGGTACTGACCAAGTGGTGGACGCTGCTTCACGCGCTCACATCAAATTCTTCCCTGTGCAATTTTAGTGCCGTCATTAGCTGATTTAAAAAAAAAAATCTTAAATGGGCTAACAACGGCATTAAAATAGCGTGCAACAGAATTTAACGCAGAGTGCAACCTCAAAAGTGGTCAAGTTCAAACCCCATACAACTAAATTTATATCTGAAAATAATTTAAAATCTCGCATAGGGTGCACACTTCCTGCTCCCACACCTTACTTCCTGTTGTCACCATTTCTAATCACACTTTCCTCTCAACATTTAGATTTGCAAATTGTGATGTCAACATTTCCCATTCAATGTCGCTATGTCAACAGTCACACTGTCTCGCAGGTTCTGACCACCAGATGGCACTGCGGAGTGCGTTTCTGAGGTCTCTCCCTCAACTCCGTCACTCGCAATCTTATATTAATCAACTGACCCTGGGAAACACCATGGATACTTTAATGTGCTGTGTAAAAAATACCTGGAGTGAGTTAAAGGCTGTAATTTTCTGCTGGGGTTTAGATGTCATTAAAAAGCCACTTCAAACTTTGCTTTCCTTTGATAACATCACATAAAGCCCACATCTTGTGACTCACACCCAGCTCTATTCTGTAGATCTTAAGTTAAGGAAAGCAGACAGCTCCCCCAATGACTCAGTTGGTAAGGGCAGTGTGTGATTGAATCACACAGATAGGAGGTTCCAGGTTTGATTCCTTGCCTCTGCTGCAGCTGTGATGATAATAAAAATAATAATACACTGCCTATAGAGTAAGAGGAGGTTGTGATCAAACCGTACAGTGCTCTGATCAGACCACATTTTCAGCACCGTGTCCAGCTCTTGTCGCGGAGACACAGGGGAGACATTCAAGCCCCGGAGGCAGTGCAGAGAGGAGCCATGAAGAGCTTTGATCCCTCGTGTCACGGCTCTGAGTTATGAGCGAAGTGGGAGAAACTCTGGCTTTTAATTCTGGAGCGGGGATGTCTGAGAGATGATCAGAATTATAAACAGTACGGAAAAATGAAGCAAGTAAATTGCTTACAGTAGACTGTGCGAGTAGACATGGGTTCAAACTGGAAAAAGGTAACTTTAGGATTAATATCAGGAAGTAAGTCTTCATGCAGAGTGATTTTGCACTGGGGGGACAGTAGGGTGCTTCTGGATGGATGAACTAATATGGGCTGAATGGTCTTCCTCAATGGGGATTTATAGGTCCCATCAACATGTCTCAATGAATGACTTTTGGAGTGCAGTGACTCTTGTAATGTAGGCAAACAGGTAGCAATAGGGAACAATACAACTGACCTCATTACCCCAGGATTAGGGAGAGGGTAAATCAGCCAGGGTTCCTCCTCCTGATTTGCTATCCTGTGTGCTTGGTAGAAAGTGCACGAGCGTGTGCATATCAGGTGACGACAAGCTAGAGATCGGCTGGGACGCCCCTGCAGTTGAATAACCTGCCCACATTAACTGCCGAGGCTCACAGGTCAAGACAGGCAACCAAGGTGGTGGCCCGTGCACATGGAACTCTACTCCTCCACCTCCTACTTCCTACTTGCAAAGGAGTCATCTAGTAATGCAATACTGTGCACACTTGGTGTACCCTAAGCTTTGCCACTGCCAACCTGTACCTAAGTGACGTGCGCCCTCATGGGGAGAGCGTGCACACTCCATATTAGGTAAACCAAAATTCTAACGTGTAGTTCGGAGACTCTTAAACATAGCAATGACCTTCCATGTCTGTGACAGACAGTCTGCTGACCAAGGACAAAAAGCTATGGTTGAATAGCTACCAAACGTCAGTATCCAGGCTTGTAGGGGACTAATTTCTCATTGGTTAAGGTACCAGAGGGCTGCTGCTAACACAGGTAGAGCTACACATCCAGAGAGGAGAGATTGCAGAAGATTGTGCCCAAAGTGAATCGTTTGCAAATTTTTGCCTTCCCTCCCTGCAGCTGGTCTCAGAAGGTTGGGCCTTCTTATGTGAGAGATGATGGGCACAACCTGTTGTCCTGTGAACCGAGAGAATTGTCTTTTCATGATGACGCAGTACAGCGGATGCCAGCCTGCGTGTTCTTACCTTTCAGCATCTTGACCGCGACAGTGACAGGCTTGTTGGGCTTGTCTTTCTCGATCCCAATGGCCTCCGCCATGACAACCTGACCGAAACAGCCCTCGCCGAGCGGTTTCCCCAAAGTCAGTCTAAGGAACAGAAAAGATCTGTTGAGGATAAATGGGAAAAGAAAGTGGCAACGACTGTGAAAGAGTGGCGTCAAACAGGCCACTGCTTAGTGGCACGGTCTGCGAACAAAAGTCACCTTGGTCGATGAAACTCCCACTTGGGATCAGCCGGGAGCTCCAACTCAGAGACGTTGGCCAACATCGGCGAATCGCTGGAGGACAGGCGGGCAATTCTCACTAACGGCGTGTTGGAGTTCATGGAGGAGTTCGACTCCAAGGACACCTGCTTGAGTGAAAAATAATTCAAATTTGTTACCAATCACTGTAAATGACTGACATCTGAATTTAAGCAGGAGGAGGGTTGTGAGATCACAGACTAAAAAACAAACATCAGGGACATTATACCAACCAATGCCGTTCGATTCCTTATATTATTATTTGGCATACTTCCAATACTGGATTCCATCAGGGAAAGGGGGAGAGACTGATAAATGTGTGGGGCAGGACGCCAGGATTTAGTTATTCTGTTGTTCAGAACAAAGTCCACTGTTATTCAGTCACAGGTTCTGTTACTGTTTGAGCCAGGATCTTGTGCCCCGGTCCGCTCCAGCCACCAGTTATATCAGACAACGCGGGACTGTAAGGAGGTACCTGGTATCAGCCATGCATGTGTTACAGCTCCATCGAGCATTCAATCAATCAGAATGCTGCATTTCTGTCCGGTTATATTTCAACATGGAGATGGAAACCATGTTTACAGCAGGGCACAATAACTTTTGAGTAACAGGATAATATAGACTGTGTGACAGTCTTAAACTGAAACAGACAGCCCCGACCTTGTTAACAAACCTCAGCTATGGATTTACCCTTCATACATGCTTCATCTGTCAATACTCAGCAAAGCCTTAGAGCAAGAGTGATAACTTGAGGTCAGCGCTTAATGATCGAGAAGATCCTTCAAAATATCTGTTCAAAAACCACCACCCCCGTATAAACTTTTTCACCAATTGTTTCTCGCCACACCCCCCACCCTCCCGCCCCAGGGTTTGTTGACTGCTTGCTGTGAGAATTCCACAGGCATCATTCACCCCAGTAACCTGCCCAAGCATGATATGATACCTGATATAGCAGGTGACTGTCTGCAGGCTATTTGACTGTGGGAGCACGGTGACCGAACTTGATCCAGCCCTCACAGTTTGTCTACACATGTCCACTTTTGATAAGGGTCACACCGGCTTATGGTTAGGAGCAGGGGTCCTGGACGATTCCCCTCCCCCCCCCCCCCCACTCCTAACTCAGGGCACTAAGATTCCTGCTGCAGTGTAGAGTATTGTTGCTGCAAAATAACGTCCTCCGATCTGTTAATTGGAATATTCCAGGTAACATACTGAGCCTGGGACTTTTCTTTTTAAACAAGGTGGCTCACAAAACAGCCATCAGCCACTGAAGGAAGAGGAGCAAATCTGTCCCACTGAGGGGGGGAATCGTAAAACAATTAAATGTGAATTTTCCTTGATCCTCAACCTTTGGTGGCCGTGCCTTCTGTTGCCTAGGCCCTAAGCTCTGAAATTCCCTGCCTAAACCTCTCCGCCTCGCTACCGCTCTTTCCCCCTTTAAGACGCTCCTTAAAACCTACCTCTTTGACCATGCTTTTGGTCACCTGCCCTAATTTCTCCTTATGTGGCTCGGTGTCAAATTTTTTTTATCTTTTAATACTCCTGTGCAGCGCCGTGGGACGTTTTATTACGTTAAAGGCGCTATATCAATACAAGTTGTTGTTGATCCAATTTAAAGGTGATCAAAATTAAAACTGAAGATTTTTTTTGAGGGTGGGCAGGCTATATGCAAAATTAACAAAAGTGTGTGTAGTAGTACAACCAAATTCACCTTTAAACTGCTGTACTACAATACGCTCTAAACTCTTGTATCTACTTTCTGTTACCTGTCTCTTCAGCGGGAACTTGGAGAGTTTCTGCACCGGAGGTGGGTTCAAGGTTTTCTTCGAGGATGTTCTCATTCTGCACATGATCACTATAATAACAGTCAGTATGATAAGGACACAACCCGTCACATAGATGAGGACGTCTGCATAGACTGAGCCAGAATCATCCTCCTTCACCAAGTCTTCTGCTGCGGGGAGATAGTGTGAGAAACAAGTTAAAAGACAGTGCTTTGGGACTTTTGTGTGTCAACACATGTGTCAGTAACGCTCGGTCAGAGAAACCTCGAGGGAGCAGAGCCCCATTTAGTTTTGTGTTTCGTTTCTTTAAGCACACAATGCATTCTGATAATAGCTGCCCGAAGTACAATTGCCCCTGTGGTCACTTAGCCAAAGGAATAGGCATAAATGGATTCAAGGAGTCCAAATCCTCTTCATGAACTGATGATCTTTACCCTTCTCTCCAATTCCCTCTCCACCCCGCGCTCTTGTTTTGCCGTTAGTTCCTTGCTGGGGGATGGCCCCCCACAGGGTTGCTCACCCTTGGGTTCCCTGCCCAAGTGGCTATTATTCGTGTTACCAGGGTACCTCGATTGTGGGGGACATCATGGCCCCAGTCCAATATCCGCACACCTACACACACACTCCCAGCACGGTTTGTTGTACAGTGATCAGGATTCGGGAACCCTGGCCACTCTTCCACTCATTAACTCAGGGGCACTCCAACGCTGCCTCAGCACCTCCCGGGAGATTAAAGCTGGTACGTGTGGCTCAGAGCCATTGGCACAGCAGCCAGAATCCGGCGATCTTAAATCAAACTAGATTATTTTCACTAAGCGCAGGGAGTTTACGCACTGAGTAACTGAGCTATGCAGAACAGGACGGTCCCAGTTTCGATCATCTGGTGCTGAGTTCGGCAGTAGTCAGGGTGTTACAATTGGCTCCACGCCCCTGGGTTAGGGAAGAAAAGAATCTGCCAAGGACTAGGGATTACTACTGGCTGCTGCGACGTGATTGCAATGTGGAACTTCCGCTGGAAGCATGCTTGTGTGGTGTTGGGTACGGATAAGATCTGGCTCACATGTGATGCCCACCATGGTCGAATATCCAGTTTCCATTCGCTGTCAAGGATCGTGCAATGAATGGCTACTTTGGTGAAGTTCTGGAGGGGCCACGACCGCAGCCCCTGGAACTGTATTTCAGCTGAGAATGGAAGCCTTCAGAAGAGGAGGGAGGGGAGAGAATTGATGAGGGAAAAATTATTTCCACTACGCATCATGTGATCATCCCCAAAATAACTCTATAATAGCGCAAGTCTCAAGACGTGCCATTATCAATTTGATTGATTCCCATTGTACATTGAAGAAAAGCCATTAAAACACTAATGTATTTAACGGAACAGAAATGATCTGTTAATAATATGCCAGGCCTTAAATTAGACCAGCAAAATGTCAGTGGAATAAATATTACCAGAGATAAATATGTGACTAGGCCTCCCTTTAATTACGGACATTTGTGATTCCCTGGGACTTCCAAGTGACCACAGAGGCTGATGGAACAAGTAATGGGCCGAGTGTGGCATCAAAATCTACAGAGAAAATGAGTTGCACCATCTAGTGGTGAAACTGAGCCCTACACCTGTGAAATTCAGTCACCTGAAGCACATCTCCATAAATACCAATTCGCACAAAAAACAAAATGTATTGCATAATAAATACAAAAGTACTTGACAGATCCCTTCATTTATTTGTTAATGTTAATCATTATAGTAAAAAGAAATCAGAAACATTTTTTCTGGGCAGTACACTGTGCTTCACATAAACTTCGTATTTAAGAAAGTTTAGGTCAGTGCCCTGCGGCACTGTGCCCGCAGGAGCAGCGCTGTCACTGAAAAGGGGCGAGTAACCGTACTGCTGGCATCAGTTCTCAGATATGCCAAAGACAGTACCTGGAGGGAGTTGGAAATTTTTCAAATAGAATCCCATCAGAAATGTTCAAATAGACTACAGCTGTGTGTGTTGATTTATTATGAAATACTTCTACTGGGTGAGTGCAGGCAAGCTTGGCGGGCTACTGCTATCCAGCTCGCTGCAGTGAATTGTGAAAAGTCTTTCACAAACATTCACATAAAACGGTCACGTTTACAAAGGGACCTCCATTTTCGGTCCTCCTATTCTCCTCCTTCCGGATTATCCACCAGAGGTTTGGCAGGACGAAGCCTTGTGCAAGGCATCATCTCGCTGCACAGCTGCTTTTGCTATTTGTATTTTCTTTTCTTGGTGAATAAAGCTACAGAATGTTTCATTTTATTATAGGTTTTGTACTTGTCGTCACAGCTGTGCCTAGGGTGTCCCCTCTGATATGGCAGCTAACTGAGATTCCACTGTAGCGGAAACCACACAGTAATTATTGAATGAGAATTTATTACGTTACTGTATTTCATTTTACCTCCAGTCATAGCCCAATTGAAAGATTCAAGTTTCAGTCCATATTCAGTCAGGAGCGAGGAGTTTGCGTTATTATGCAGTCTACTGCGTTACCCTTTAACTAATTACTGAAAACAAGCTGACAAAATCACTGCATAATCTTTTTTTTTGGATCATTTTGTATTCAAACAGAAATTTTCACCATCTGGATCCTTTCTCTTCAAAAATGTTTGTTTGCATAGTGGCGAACAGGGAACCTTGCCTGGCAGGAGTTGGGGAGTCCGATGGCGTAAAGGAGCCAAACGCACGTCGTGGGACAGTGTTTTCTCCTCCCATCCCAAGACAGGGTGCTCATTTTACCGAGCTCAGAAGGATGGATCCCTGCCAGGATCTGAGCTCGAGACCTTTCAGACCCACGCTCAGCGGACTGAGATGCTCTCATTAGTGGAAATACAATTATTGAGTCTGGGTGTCTCAGCAAGGCCATCAATTCAGTGAGGTCACAATGTAGGCTCGCTAACTCCTATCACTGAGTTCCCCCCTATCATGTCAGCCCTACTGACCTATTGATCCAAAATTGGGGGGTTGGGGGTGGGGGGTTGGGAAGGAAAAAGGGACAAACACACGCACAAATGCGAAATAATAATTCAAGTTGACCACTCATTTATTGAATGGTTTGATTTTTTTTTCTCCTAAAGGGGCAGCGTCTGCTGTGCGAACAGGGCTGTGCACATCGTGAGGTGCCCACGTTCAACCTCTAGCTTGTGCTGAGGGAGCCAAGGCGAGCTGAGGAAGATGGGCGGAGACCAGCAGTACAATTGGTCTCGGCATCTCTGGCCTGGGGAAAGGGGGAGAAGAGAAGAAATCGGCCACGGCCGCTGCTCCTCTTCACTATCCAGCGCTTGCTGCAACGCCTGGAGTGCATGACCTCCGAACGCCCACAGGATCGCGGTCAACCGTAACAGCCCCGCGCGGTCAAATAGCCTCCCAACACTCACTATCTGGACACGAAGGTTGGGTGCTGGTCTCTGGGGACGGGAGAAATCGCACCTTTAAGAGAGAAAATTGGGACGTATTTAACAAAGAACGTACAGAAATGGATACTGATGGTGAGACTCCCTGTTTAAAGTACATGCGATTAAAAGAACAATAAGGTGCAGCACAATCTTCCCATTTTGAAGAAAGAAACATCACACAATAATCACAAGGGAGAATTTGAAAGAGCAGAAATACCTGGCAGAACGGAGAGCCATGCAGAGTGATGCGAATACCCAATAGAATTACCAGCCAGACAGGTATACTCCCCTGCATCCTCAAAAGTAACATTTCGCAAGTACAGAATTTCTATTTCCTTATCCGTTGTGTTAATACCAGCAGTCTACAAAAAAAAAAGAAACCAAACAGGATAGAAGAAAATGAAGAGAGAGGAGACAACAAGGTAGGGTTTGACTATAGCACCTCGGTTAAAGTCCCTGCACACCACAGACCTGAAAGCAGGTACAAGCACATGTAGAAGATTCCATCCGTGACGTGACAAGACGTTCCTACCTCCGCAACCTGCACATTAGTCAAGAGTTCCCTTCACCAGGCTCTCACTCTCTCTGTCCCATTATTAGGCATGCAAAAAGCAAAAAAATCAAATCAAATCTTTGAACTTGGAAAAAAAAAATTGACCTACAATATGCTGGATTGCTTCAAGTCAGGTTTAAAGAAGGATTAATGTTTTGAGAAACTGTAAAATTAGGTGGAGGGAAAGGGGAAAAAAGGTACAGAACTGTTAAATACAACAGCAGCGAGTGACGTTTTAAGAGCAGCCAATGTTATTCCATGTATTGTTCTCTTGTAAGTTAGTAAAAGTGAGAGGAAAAGGCAGGGGGGGGGGCGGAATCGGAAATGTGTAAAGGATGGAATGCAATCCTCCTGTATTGTAGGAATTTTTTTCGTAGCAAAGGGCAGCAAAGTGTTTTCTTTCAATGCGTAGCAGGTAAAGAGGGAAGGTTACTGGTTGGCAGCCTACAGCAGTCGAGCTCAGTAACATACAAGGGATTTTCTTGCTCCACGTCGAGGTGGTGGGGTGGAGGTTAAAGGTCGTACTCGGTGGGGTGGGGGGGGGTGGGGGTGGATTCGAGGCCTGGGACAGAGTTTTGCGTTTACCTGGTTTCGGTTTGTTGACGTACAGCCAGTGCAGCTTTTCAGCCGTGCCAACGAAATTGGTGGCTCTGCACAGATATTCGCCCTCATCCTGTTCTGTCACATTGTAAAGAATGAGTTTAGCGTCCGCTTCAGCGGTACTACTTATCCACGACTGCAAGAATAGATCACACAGAACAGATCAGTAGGTTCAGATGCAGCTCCACAGCACGGCTGCAGCCAATGGTAGCAGTAGACATTCCCGACTGGAGACATCGGGATGGGGTGGGGTGTATTTTTTAAAAAGAACGCTGCAATGTTCTTATCGTTTCCCATTAGTCTACCTGTGCCATCGTTAGCCCGACATGTTAGGCATCTGACCTCCTGGCAAAGGTGTATGGGGAGAGAGCGGGAATATGGTGTTGAGATAGAGGATCAGCCATGATCATATTGAATGGCGGAGCAGGCTCGAAGGGCCGAATGGCCTACTCCTGCTCCTATTTTTCTATGTTTCTAAAGGAGCACTGTTGCACATTCATGGATTTCATTTTGGAGAATGTTCGTTTCCCAGAAACTGCTATGTTTGCCGCTACTATAGTTCAAAGTTCATCCTATGGTTTCGTGAACTTTGACTGTGCCTTTTTTTGAGGCGAGGTGTGGGGGGAGAAGGGCAGACAATATTAATTTTTAATGAGCACAAAAAAGATTATTACATTATTTCTCAGAGACATAATTGGAGACCTGACTGATACTGCAC